>JAEIGF010000635.1:600000-919332 GCA_018903485.1 Drosophila littoralis
TACATGTCTGTGAGGATGATAGTAAAGTAGATGTAAGCTTTGTGAGAAAAATGGCTAAAGACAATATAGAAAAGAACGCTACATATGATAAAATTAGATTCGATAAAATCAAATCAAAATTTGTAAGGTTTAAGATAGGCGATTATGTATTGCTCAAGAACGAAGAAAGACACCAGACAAAATTAGATCCCAAATTCAAGGGCCCATTCCTAGTGGCAGAAGTGCTCGATGGAGATCGATACGTTTTAAAGTCATTGACTAACAAGCGAACTTATAAGTATTCGCACGAGTCGTTGAGATGTATGCCGGCAGAGGGGATTCCCATTGAGTTGGACACATGTGATGGCAGTAACGGCGTCTAACGAAAAGGAGGCATTGGTACATCCAATGTAGTGAAGGCATTGATGGAATTCAATGTGAGATATCGGGCTCTATACCTGAGGGTCACGCTGTTATGCTATATTACGGGTGCTGTTAGGTGCACGAGTTAATGTGATTACTTATCCAGTACCTAGTGAGTAGCTTGACGGTAGGAGCCTGAATTGGAGAGTGTACCGATTATCTTGTAACTTCACAAGAGTGTTGTTAACTAATGGGAGATCACTTATGTCCGGATATACTGAGAAGTTAGCATAATACCCTGTACTTCTGTCACTGAGTTGGCCCTTTGAACAATATTTTTCAGTTTGTTTTTTTTTTATTTCAATTTTAAATAACTCTGTTTTAATAAGTTTGGATCAAATTGTCCTTTCAGATTAAGTGAAGCATATTGTTACTTTCTTTCTTTATTTTGTAACACACGAGGACGTGTGATAGTCAGGAGGGCCGTGTCATGGCGTTTAATTTTAAGAAACACGAATGAAGATGTAAAAGCATAAATAAATGTAACTGTTTGAATTTCTCAAGAATGTGTCGCTTGCCTATTTTTATTTCTTCCATTCCATACTGATCTTTTCTGCATTGCTGTGTGCTTTCCACTATTGTGTGCCTGGCAGAGTTCTCTGTCCAGCGCAGAATAGGCGTAACAATGAGTTAGAGGGAGAGAAATATAGTGCTTGCGCCTGGAAGGCGCGTGTATGTGTATGTGTGTGGTATACACGCGAAGTGGAATGTTGGCATTGTGAAATTAGTCTTGAAACAGATCTCGTTCATGCAACATGATGTCACGCCAAAGGAAGCGCTTGGCTCACAACGTAGTCTCTGTGGATACAGAAAATGAAAACCATTCTCCGACATATATATAAATCAATTATCTTTCATTTTATACCTATCGCCACCACCCCGCTGACACCAAAGAGCTATAAATCAAGTTAATAACCCAACTTATATTGCCAACCAATCTAAGCCACAATTTTAATGCAATTGACTTTTTGAGAATACATAAATATACTATGGTACAATAATATATACTGTAGAAAATTTCATTAAGATCGGTTAGGAGAAAACCAAAGTTATATGTAACTGCGCAATTGGATGGCACAGCTAGCGAAAACATCAAGAATTTGTGTACACACACACATTCATGCGCGTCTGCTTCGCTTTTTGCCTTTTTTTTTTTTTTTGCTGGTTTGTTTGTTAAGTAGAGTCGTCAGCAAGTAATACGGTCAGTTGCCAGTTCGAACCCTGCCACGGGAACTATTTTTTTTTAAATTTATCTTTATTACTTCAAACGAGCGCGTTGCGCGAACTGCATTTGGTGTTGGAATAAGAGGGTTCAGGGTATTCCCTAGTCAGGAGCTCCCGACTAGAACCGCTTACTCGTTATTTTTACAAATTTCTTTATGTCGTTATTGCTAATGACTTCGTAGACATTGGGTTCATATATTTTATCATGCATGTTAATTTTTTCATCTGCACAGATGTTTTCCTGTCTTTTTGATGATCTTGTTAAGACTATCAATATATTTCTGTTAATTTGTATTAAGTCCTCTACATTTATACGAAATAATGCATCCGCAACGTGGTTGTCTTCCCCTTGGGGTATTCAACTGTAAATTGATACTCTTCTAAGTCTAATTTCATTCTTGTCAGCTTTTAAGGAGGATTCTTCATTGAAAATAAATATACTAGTGGTATATGATCTGTTCTTACTAAGAAGTGGCTTCCATAGATATAAGGTCTGAAATGTTTTATTGCCCAGTGTATTGTTGCTAATACATGTTCTGTAGTCGATTTATTACTTTCTCCCTGTGTGAAGGATCTCGATGTATATGCAATTGGTAGTTGCGCACCGTTGCAGTCTTGTAATAGTACTGCACCACATGCATTTTTAAGATATTTAAATGATTCTTCACATTCTATAGTCCATTTAAATTGGACATTTTTCTTACACAGTCTTGTCAAATATCTTGAGTATTGTGCGAAATTATTAATGAATCTTCTATAATAGTTACAAAAAGCGACGAAACGTCGTTAATCACATCATACTTTTTATCATTCGGAACGATGCCATGGTCTGTTCATTTATGGCCAAGGAATGTTACCTCGTGCATATAGAATGAACATTTCTCTGGGCTTAGTTTAAGGTTGTGTTTTCTACAAAGTTCAAATATACTCGTAAGATTTTTTGAACATGTGCTGTTCGGAGCAACCGATAACAACTAAATCATCCATGTAAAGAAATTCTTGCGATGGTTCTATACCAGAAAAGCAAAGCTGCATCATTCTTATGAATGAATTTGGGGCTACTTTTATACCATAGGGTAATCGCGTGAAGCGATATGAGCCAGTGCTCGTAGAAAATTATGTTATATTTCTATATTTATTTTCTAGTTCTATTTGGTGGAATCCAGACATAAGGTCCAGACACGAAAAATATTTCGCTCTTCCTAGTTGATTTAGTATTTCTTCTATTCTAGGTAATGGATATTTATCTGCTAGAAGCTTTTTATATATTTGCCGATAATCAACTACTGGGCGCCATTTTTTTTCTTTCGAATTTGGAAGTGATTTCTTAGGAACCAAGAGAAGTGGGCTATATTCAGATATAGATGGTTCGACTATACCATCTTTTATTAATTTTTCTACTTGTCTATTTATTTATGGTTTTTCGGTTTCTGCATTTCTATAGTTTTTTATGTATACCGGAGTTTTGTCTGCTAACCTTATTTTTTTGCTTGTAAAAGTTATTACTTGAAATTGTTTCTGATTCTAGACCAAATATGTCACTGTATTTGGTACGTAATTCAGTACGTTCTGTTTTTACATGATCTGGGAACTTTAATTTAGTTAAGACTTTATTTGTTCTATTGATTTTGTTATTACTAAATGATTTAATTTCGTAATTTTCTATTGATTCGAATTTAATTTTTGGATTTTCGATATATATATATAACGATGCTGTTAGCTATTAATACCCCAGGATGAATTTCCTGATTTGCTAGTAATACAGTATCTTCATTTGTCTGAATTGTGATTTTTCTCATTTCTTCTGACCTGGCTGGTAATAATATTGAATTGTCAATATCATTGAGTAATAGTGTTACATGTATTTGGTATTTAAGTGATTGCGGTTTTAGTATTAATTCATAGTTGTGATAATCTACTATGCAATTGTATTTTCGAATGAAGTCAAGTCCCAGAATTCCGTCGCATGGTACGGGGAATTCATTATGAACTATTTGGAAGTCGTGACTGATTATGAAATAAACGAAGAAAAAATCAATTGTAGCTAGTCCAATTGATTGTATTGTTCCCTGACCAGTTCCTGTTAAATTTGTTTTGAAATCTTGATTGATTTCAGAACATAAGCTTAGAACTGATATGTTAGCTCCAGTATCTACTAGTAATGTTAATGGTTTATAATTTTTTTGGTTATGTATTTTTTTTATGCTGCTGAGACTAAGATTTACATTAAAAACTTTTATGTGTAATTGCACAAGGGGGTTTGAGCGTTTTCCGATTTTCCTTGTGTAACTCGTTCTTCTTCTTCTCGAGCCGCCTCTAGAGTTGGTATTGTTATCATTATTATTATTATTGTACAGCTGGCCGCTGGCCTTTATACATACCACGACCGCGATTTCCACCGTAATTTTGGTAACACATAATAGTATTAGTTTCTTCGGCTATATCATTGAATGTTTCAATGAATGCAGCTATTGCTTCGTCCATATTGTTGAATAGACGGGAACGCATAACTGTCTTAATATCTTTTTTTAGGCAATTTTACTTCATTGCTGATGCAGCCTGTTTGGTACTTAATGATTTAGCTTGTTCTAGGGAATATTATTTTTCAATACATGCTCCTTCTAGAGACTTAGCTAATTTTTCTATTTCATTAGTATAGACGTGAGGTGTCTTGTTTTTCTGCGAAAGAGTCAATAATCTTGCAGATATATTGTCAATTGACTCGACCTTTACATAAGCTTTGAGTCGGGTAATTATTTGATCTACCGTATTTGCATTGCTTATTATATTTCTAGCTGGTCCTTTTAGTTTTGTTTTTATACCCTTGCAGAGGGCATTATAATTTTGTCGTGAAATTTGTAACGCATATAAGGAGACATCTCCGACCCCTTAAAGCATATATATTCTTGATCAGTATCAACAGCCGAGTCGATATAGCCATGTCCATCTTCCCGTCTGTTTCTATACGAAATATTCTCTCAGTTTTAAAGCTATCTTTATGAAACTTTTCAGAAGTCCCTCTTTCTACTGCACGCAGCTCATATGTGAAAACCAACTGGATCGGACCACTATATCATATAGCTGCCATAGGAACGATCGGTCGAAAAGTAAGTTGTTGTATGAAAAAAATGTTTATTGTCAAGATATATTGCCGAAACTCGGCATATATTTACTATGCTCCTCATATATGTATATGCGAAATCCTATTAAGATCGGACCACTATATCATATAGCTGCCATAAGAACGATCGGTCGAAAATTAAGTTGTATGAAAAACATTTTTGTTTATCCAGATATCTTAACCAAACTCGGTATTTGTTAGTTTTACTGTGCTCCTCATATATATGCAAAATCCTTTTAAGATCGGACCACTATATCATATAGCTGCCATAGGAACGATCGGTCGAAAATTAAGTTGTTGTATTGAAAATTTTTTTTGTCATTCAAGATAATTTGGTCTGCAAGGGTATTAGATCTTCGGCGTGCCGAAGATAGCGTTTCTTCGTTATTGTAGACACAGCTGTGCGCCCTGTATTGTTTTTATAATTTCCAATGCATCTATAAAACTACGTAGGTTTTCAGCTTTACCGCTGAAGTCCGTCGATCAAGCCATGTCCGACCGTCCTTCTGTCTGTACGTATGAACGCAAGGATATCAGAACCTAGAGATTTGAAATTTTAGATGTAGGTGCTCCTAGTGCCTGCGCAGATCGAGTTTGTTTCCGATAATCGATAACTTACTCCGTTTCCAAGCAATCGATAAAAATCGATATCGACACCCTTTTTTTTGAGCAAATTGGGTAAATAGTTAGAGCTAGAGTCACCAAACATGATAGATTGCTTCTAGAATATTATATATATGTCAAGTATCTTTCAGTTTATACTTATCGCCACCTCCCCGCTACCACCTCAAAGAGGGTTCTGGGTATTCCCTAGTCGGGAGCTCCCGACTAGCACCTCTTGTTTTATTTTTTTTCATTAAAATGAAAATTTTACCTTTGTTCTTTCACATTGAAATATGTATTAAAAATTTTCTTATAACATTGTGTACAATTTGTTTTTGTTTTTTTTTGACAACCGTTACTGATTATAATTATTATTTAGATCTTATCTAATTCGTTCGCCTTGATTAAATATTTCTTTTTTAGACACTTATTGTGTACTTTGTAAATTTTGATCAATATATTGGCGGTCATTATTACGACTATTATGATAAATAACGTTGTTATAACAGTTAGATCTTGATTATCTACCGCAACCTTTTTGATAACATTAGCAGTGTTTTTGTATCTACTAAACCCATTTTTAGGGGAGATTTATTATTATATATATAGTATTTTCAAATGATTCAACATTTTCAAAAGATTTGCTCATTTTGTTGTTATTCATTTATTAATTTATGAATTTAAAAATTTAAATTGTGTTTAATATGTTAGTTTAATTGTAAAAATTGTTTTAATTTACTTCTACTTTTGTTTACATATTGTCCTGCCTATGTTTGTGTATGGTTTTCAGGCCACACTCGAATCGGGCAAATTTTATGTCGCTCAATTGTACATAAGTTTTTTTTTAAATTAATGTTTTGTGCATCACAGTGCATTAAAATAAAAATTTGTATTTTATGCGCTCTTGGAGCGCTGTCGGCTCTCTTATCCGTGGTCTGGCGATGCGCCAGACTGTGCCGGTGCTAACCGCACAGGGTTTTATTTTTTTATTTATTTTATTTATTTATTATTGGTCGACAAAACAAGTGTCTTCCTAATTATTCAATACAATTTACATATATAATAAAATTTAATGCTAAAAGCCTAGTTAGAGTACACAATTCTCTAATAGCATCACCAACCGATGGAGGTGTTTTATTTGCCAGTCCGGCCAGCTGTGCCCCTATTCACAGCTAATTTTGTCGGTGACGCTATTCGAGCCTACAGCTAAGAAGAAGGGTGTTAGTAGAGAATTAAGAAAATACAAAAAATTGGGAATAATAAAGAGAGAAGTTATTAAAAAAGTAAAGGAATTAAACACGATATATAGAAGGTTATGTAGATAGGATAGAGAGATATAGTAATGGGAAATCCGGCAAGCTATGCATAGCTGGGAATGGTCAGTGACTTCCCGAAGGTAACCTGAAAGCAACGATTTTATTAGGGGTAGAGAAAGTTCGGTAGAGAAAACGTGATGCAAACTATTATAATTTTTACATAGCACGTAGTCTGTTGTGCACATAGATAGGAATAAGGGGCGATAATTTCCAGTTGCTCTGGACGGAGAATTGAATACGCCCTAACAGAAAAGAAGAATCTATATCGCCAATAATCAACTTATGTAGAAGGACAACACCAAGAATTGTCCTACGGCTGGTTAACGACGGAAGGTTAAGAAGAAGCAGCCTGCTGGAGTAGGATGGCAACCGAAGATTAGGGTCCCAATTTAAGCCACGTAAGGCAAAAAGCAGAAATTGCTTCTAAACAGATTCAATACGATCCTGGCTATTGTTATACTGCGGAGACCAGATGCAAGAGCAGTATTGAAGGATAGGGCCAACAAGAGAGATGTACAGAAGTTTCGTTATAAAAGGATCGTTAAACTCTTTAGACCATCGTTTAATAAATCCAAGTACACCTTTTGCCTCATTAACGATGGTATCTATGTGAAGATTGAAACAGAGTTTAGAATCAAAAATAACGCCTAGATCCTTAACTGTTAATATACGTTGCAAAGGGGTATTGTCGATTGTATAACTGACAAGATAAGGTGTAGTACGATAAAATGTCATAAACATACACTTTGAACAATTCAGATGCAATTGATTGGCCGAACACCAAAGTTGCATAGCGTTCAAATCGTCTTGTAGACGAGAATGATGTAGGGGATTAGTGTATGATAGAATAAGTTTCACATCATCCGCATACATGAGTACACGGGCATGTGATATAACAGAGGGGAGATCATTTATAAAAAGAGTAAAGAGTAAAGGTCCAAGATGACTACCTTGAGGAACACCAGAAGTAACGTGAACCTGTTTAGAGGTAGTCTGCCTCAGCATTACTCTTTGGGTCATACCTTTTAAATAAGAATTAATCCAAAGCAAAAAAGACGGAGGGAAACCTATTCGGTCAAGTTTAAAAAGTAAATTGTCATGGTGCACAAAGTCAAACGCCTTACTGAAGTCAGTATAAATGACATCAGTTTGCATTTTCGAAAGAAAAGCATCATTTACCAAGGAAGTAAACTCAATCAGATTGGTCGTAGTTGACCGATTCTTTACGAATCCATGTTGAACAGGGGAAACAACTGATTTGCAGAAATGCTGCAAATTCGAAGTGATTAATTTTTCAAATAATTTAGGAATAGCGGACAGTTTTACAATGCCCCTGTAATTTTGTATATCAGACTTTCCACCTTTCTTGTGGAGAGGAATGATAAAGGATTCTTTCCAAAGAGATGGAAAGACAGAAGATTGAAGAGAAAGATTAAAAAGCTTTTGCAATGGATAAAGAAGGGAAGAACTACACGCCTTGAGTAGACAACTAGGAATATTGTCAGGCCCAGGAGAGTAAGAAGATTTTAAAGAGTTTATAGCTAAAAGGAGAGAGGAATGTGAAATAATAGGAGGAGGTATAGAACAAGAGGAAAAAAAAGTATAAGGGTAAGAATTATTATTAGGACAGACTGAGGAGTAAGTTGATTGGAAACAATTAGCAAAGAGGTTAGCAGAATCAGAGTCATTGCTAGCTTTATCCATCCCGAGAGAAAAAGAAGATAGCAAACTTGAAGATTTCCGCTTCAAGTTTACAAAATTGTAAAACTGTCTCGGATTTGTGTAAATTGCTTCTTGCAACGAGTTAGATAATTCTCATAGCATTGAGAATTCAGAAGAAAGAAGTTCGACTTGGCTATGGAATACTTAGCCAAGTCTGTACACGAACCAGACTTATAAACTTTTAAAAATATTTTGATTTTAGATTTTTCAGATTTGATAATCTGGGAGTAAACCAGGGTGGCTTTGAAGAAGTAGTCGAAGGTATTGACTTGGGAATACATATATCTAAGAGGGAGTTTAGGGTGTTATAAGAATCATTAACAGCAGTATTCATATCAACCAAGGCATATAAGAAAGACCAATCGGTTGCATAAATAAGCTGATTTAGCAATGTATAATTTCCTTTGCGAAAGCAACGGCGGGGCTTATTGGCTGATGAGCACGAATTGAGAGGATAACAATTGCACATTGCACCTAGACACATTAGAAATAAGGTAGTCGTTTACAAATACCAGATCAAGAGTTCTATTCAAATGATTAGAAATTGAATTGATTTGAAACAACGAAAGATCAAGCATGCAGTCTATAAAATCATGCTGTGCTGAGGGCACTAGATAATTTTCGGCAGTGAATAATGACCAAGAGATGTTCGGCAAATTAAAATCACCCAACACCATAAATAGGTCATTATCACGCACATGTGAAGAAACTTCTTTAATACAAGTAATATGTTTCATATAAACTTGAATATCAGAAGATGGAGGAACATAAGAGCATGTAATATAGATATTCCGTGTAGGAAAACACACCTTAACTGAGACAATCTCAGCGTCAGTAGGCGTACTAAAACAGAAAAGTTCAGACTGGAGAGTGGTTTTAACTGCAATTAATACCCCACCACCTCGAGTCCGACGATCATTTCTAAGCAAAATAAAATTATTCGAAAAAACCTCAAAATCAGATGTGTTTGAATTTAACCATGTTTCTCAAAATGCGATTATATCCGAATCGAAGGAAGTGCTGGCTAGGAAAAGATTTTTGAGCTTTGAAATAAGACCTCTGACATTCTGATAATGAATAGAGACTTGGTCAGAAGGCGACTTGGTCAGAAGGCTTCTTCTTCTATGTTGGGGCACCGGTGCCTGCAGCACAGGCGTACTCACAGTGAGGTGAGTTTAACGGTCCCTCGCAGTGCAGATTGTATTAATTTTTCTTTTGAAATATTTTTTATAACAGGGAAGGAGGATGTGTGCGCGGCTGGTGTTTGACTTTTCGTGTTGAAAGTAAGTTCAACTTCGGTATATAATTTGACCGAGTTGTCCCAACTTATGACATTTTTGCTGTTTAACAGCTTCAACAATACTGCCTTTCTGGCCCTGAGCCTATTTATCACACCGCTTCGCTTTGCACTCATCACACTCTACTCACTGCGTTTTTTTTTCTTTGTAACTTGTTGTTCCTGCTGTTGTTGTTGTTAGCGTTGTTACTGTCGTTGCTGCTGTTGATGTTGTTGTTACTGCCGTTGCTGCTGTTGTTGTTGTTGTTGTTACTGCTGTTGTTGTTGTTGTTGTTACTACCGTTGCTGCTGTCCTTCCATGTCCACGTCTGGTTAGTCAAGGTCGCCATGTGGAAACAATGTATATGAGTTTTGGAAGGAGCGACTGCTCATGTCGCTCCGGATACTTTTATTGTTCTGATCTTACATTTTAATATTAATTATTACTAAGCCTAAGGCTGCGCAGTCCGCAGTGGCAGCGCTGGCCTTAGTATATAAATAAGTCGTTTTATAAATAACATATAAAACGGATATATGTTGCTTATATGGAAGCAGCGAATACGTCGCTGGTAGGATAGAGGGTGTTGTGCACATATATATTTTATGCAAGCGGTCACTGCATGGGACACATGCTGACGCGGCTTGTCTGTGGTCGATGCACTGGTGGCCGATCATATTTCGATACTGTACATGAATACCCTGTAGTTCTGCTGGTGTCAAGCGGCGATCCTATACTAACGATCTGATGCATCACCGTTCGTTGGCGAATTACATAACGAACGGGGATGCGATGGCCTCCACAAACAGATGACAACTAACGATCTTATGCATTACTGGCCGTTAGGAAATTCGTTAGCGAATGGTCATGCAATGCAAGCCGATCAAAACGAATGTATGGTCTATGCTTCGTCCCAAAAATGTTATAAAGAACAATAAAAAGTAGTCAAATTCGTATATCATGCAGACGAAAAATTGTATTGGCAACAACAATGTGCATATTCAAGGTCAATAAGCGGCGCGCGTCTGTTGTTATTGGTGTAGTTTCCTTTTTGTTTTGATTTGCGTTCGTTTTCTCGTCGCTTCTGTCTGGCACGAGGCAACTTTAAAACGGTTCGTTTCATTTGTGAAGTGCGAATTTCATTGTAGCATGTGCAAATTTTAGTTTAAAAAAAAACGACACATGTAAATATTTTAATATTTGTATGTATTTACAATATTATTAATATATTTATGTAAAAAGAGTGTTTGCGTGTATATAGCCGCGCAAGTGTACAAGTTGGGTTGCAACTTTTTTAATTGTTGTCCCAAGGAGCACCGCTTGGTTTGATATTCTTGCCACTTTGTGCACTGCACTGCTATACACTTGAACACCCTTTAAATTACAAAATAAATAAGTGAAATTTATAATTATAAGAACGCATATGTAAGCCACTGATCATACAATATAATACAAAACAGTATAACAAACTTCCCATTTCATTTAGATCAAAACGATGAGCTTACTTTTATTGCCCGCTGGTGTGGGCAAAAGTTTAAAAAACATTGTAACCGACGAGGTTGCAATGCACTATAATATATGTAGATGGTGTTTTGGGCAAGCTTCGGCTTAAAACACTTAAGCATTTTTATCCTGCGCTAATTTGTATGTATTATTAAAAAAAAACGAAAACATTAAAATAAAACACATACTTTTCATTTCAGAGTCCATTGCAAAGGGAGCTGGTGCTGGGTATCCAGAGCACCAGCTCAGAAAAGCTTTGCAGATTCCAAAAAAACAATTATAAAAAAAAAGTAAAATAATTTAATTTAGCTACAAACGTTTTTACCTGTAAGTTTATTAGTTTGTAAGTTAATGCAAAGAAGGCAATTTTTTAAATAAATTTATTTGTTTTCAAAAAATTTGAGTTTTATTTTTACTAGCGAAAGAGTAAACCCCTTTGCACCAGCTTTATCGCTAGCACATTTGCAGCAGTATTATCGCTAAGTAAAATGTGCTAACGAAATCGTCAAAACTCTTGCACTAGGTATTTCGCTAGGTCAACGTCATGCAACGTCGTGCCGCATTAACATCCCCATGTTAAATTCGTTAGTCTAACGAATTGGTGTTTGCATGGTTTGAGACCAGTACCCAACCTAAAGAGTCAGCTAAATCGTTAGCGGTGCACCGGTGGACCCGAACTACAGGGTATGAACTGCACTTGAATATGATATGACTAAATGTCGTTGCATTCTAGCAATTATGTTTATTGGTATATATGAAGTATATACTGGACATAGTGCTGAGCACAGTAAGCTCTCGATATGTGCATACCACAATATTCTGCCGAATACCATTCCTTTGTCTTGCGATATATATATGCTTAATGTATATTCTTTAAGTGTATGCATATACATGTTTCTATGTATGAATGTATATACATGGTCCCGCTCTGCCGCTGTACTCAGCGACAGAGACTTACATACAAAAACTCTAATGTTGGACTTAAGAACAAACATATTGAACGACATATCAGTCGATAAAATATCAGCAAAGTCTTAATATGTTTGTCTATAAACTATCTACACAAGAAAACCTTTTTATTATCTTACAATGTGCTTTGTTTATATTGGCAAAGCCGCAGATAATAAAGAGGTATTTAATACCCGGAACATCCCGGGAAAACAATCTTCCTGCGCAGTGCCATCGCCGCCATGCTTTTGGGCACACTAAAGGATACTGCAACAAAAGACCAGGAAGTGTTTAATGTGGCGATCAACACGCATCTTCAGAGTGCACTTTAACATAAACGACATTTGCACATGCACTAACTGCGGCCAAAAATAACCAGCTAACCAAATGGGATGCAGTCTATAAAAAACAAACTAATCAGACGGCACTCTCCTCAATGAATAATCGACTTTCAACCCACAAACTAGATCTACAGCTCAACAGGCCTTGCAAATATAATATATATATAAATAAATATAAAACATAAATCAAAGACAACGTTCTCGCTCACATGCATCAAATCATCCCTCGATTGCCTCTGCAACAACCCTGCTGCAGCCAACATATGTGGGGTTTGATTTAAGATAAGATCATACAAATATTATTGTAATGTTTAAAGTTACAAGTAATTGGATTAAGTTATACGATCAGCGAATCGTCGTCTTTCTTCGTTTCGAAAACAGCTCCCACAACCTTTCTCGTCAAAGGCCGAACTGCAAACACACGTCTTTGAACTTGACCTGAAAAGAGTGTTTTGGAACGCCTGTTCGGTATGAATAAGAGCGCTCGAAATAAAAGCATTCATGCTAAATGAAAGACATTTCTGCTCCAAAAGAGCGATTCGAGTTCCTGGATACACTTTCAATAAAGCCAACCACCCTAATGGCGGTCCACAGGAAGGCGCCGCCTTACAAATAAATACTTATACCTTACTATTAAAAACTATTATATTTATTCAAGCATAATTAGTTTCATGCAAGTATCAATGCTCGGACTAGCATCATCAGGCGTCTATCTACAGTCCTCCCAGGTACAATTCCATTGGAATAAATGAATTTCATGACCTCTGTTGCGCTATTGAGCTTTTTCAATAGCTTTCACAAATAGAAATAATTAACTATTTATTTCTTGTGTTCAAAATTGTTTTGTATTTCTTAAAGTTACGAGAAGCAGGCAGACCCGAATTGGTCTGTGCTTATTATTTAAAAACAATAGTTTATATATAGGCAAGCGAACCCGAATTAGTACGTGCCAATTTTAGCGAAGCGACAATTATTAGTTATAATTTTGAGTAATGCAAGTGGCCGATGCGTACCAAATGCATGAAGCGAACGAACTTAACTAACTCGATGCACAGCATCGAGGCCTTCGCATAAGTAAAGCTAGGGCAATAAAACGATCGTTACAGCGAAGAGCGGCAGCTCTATGTAACTGAATTCTTAAGAGCGAAATTTAGGCAATTGCTTTGCAGAGCGAGTATTATAAGATAAAATTAAGATGCTGCTCTTATCAGTTGCGAGGTCGCTCCAGTTGTTTTGGCTGCGTAACCAGACAACCTCTTTGATTCGTAATCGCCGAGGACTGGAATGCAAAACACCGTATATGGGGCAACGTCAGAGCCTGCAGCAGGGGTAAAGCCATGCACACAGTCCTCCTCTTCAAAAAAATGAATTTGCTGGGAACTGTTAGCGCTACCCACTTCTCAAATCAACGGGCTGGACGCCCGTTATAAAGGAATATGCCATGCAAATATTCGCAGTAAGTCACTATACGAATTATCGTCGGGTCATCTGTCTCTACAAATCGACACGTTGGACTCACCAGAATATCACCCTCGTGCAGTAAAACTTCTTCCCAGGGGTGCAGATATAGCTACTTACCAAGCCGCGCTTACCCAACGAATGAACCTCGGCTTGCAACTATCTTCCATCTAGCCATTAAATTTACGAGGCTGTTGCTGCGCCTATTTTACGTCAACGTCGCCGAGACAATCACCCACTTCCACAACCCTGCCATGTTAGTACCTAGAATCTAAGTCCTGATACCCGTTTCCTTTGGGATCTTGAAAAACTTACCAGAAACTCTTCATCCGAACTTGAGATATCGCATATAAGGCTGGGGATGTTCTGTGAAGGCTGCTGCGAAAACCAGAGTGAGCTACAAACTATCTACGTTAGAGCCTGGGAACAAGGCGGAATTCAACCTCTGCAAGTTTACTCGCAATATAAAGCGGCAGATCCCACGTTTCATCCCATTAAGGACGCCAAAAGAAATTGGCAGAAAAAAAAAACAGAGAAGGCACATGCATTTGCGAACCATATAGTGGAAAGATTCACGCCTTTTAACGCCACTGAACATATATTTATTTTTATTTATTTTTTATTTATTTATTTTATTTCTTTATTAATGGTCGACAAAACGATTGTCTTCCTCATAATTCAGTAGATTATACATACAATACATAATGGAATTATATGCTAAAAGCCTAGTTAGATACCACAGTTCTCTAAATAGCATCACTGACCGATGGAGGTGTTTTAGTTGCCAGTCCGGCCAACTATGTGCCCCTTTTCACAGCTAAATTTGTCAGTGACGCTATTAGAGCCTACATCTAAGCAGAAGTGTGTAAGTAGGAAAAAAGTAAAATAAAAAATAGTGTTAGTTTGTTATATTAATTAATAAAATACACTAAATAAGAAAAATGAAAGTAAGAAGATTGTTAATAAAGTATAGAAATGTAAGTTAAGTAGACAGGAATAAGGGGCTGTAATTTCTGGTTGGTCTAGACGGAACAGAGAATTGAAGACACCCTAGCAGAAAAGGAGAATCTATATCGCCAATAATCAACTTATGTAGAAGGACAACACCGAGAATTGTCCTACGGAAGGTTAAGAAGAAGCAGCCTGCTGGAGTAGGATGGCAACCGAAGATTAGGGTCCCAATTTAAGCCACGTAAGGCAAAAAGCAGAAATTGCTTCTAAACAGATTCAATACGATCCTGGCTATTGTTATACTGCGGAGACCAGATGCAAGAGCAGTATTGAAGGATAGGGCCAACAAGAGAGATGTACAGAAGTTTCGTTATAAAAGGATCGTTAAACTCTTTAGACCATCGTTTAATAAATCCAAGTACACCTTTTGCCTCATTAACGATGGTATCTATGTGAAGATTGAAACAGAGTTAAGAATCAAAAAGAACGCCTAGAACCTTAACTGTAAGTATACGTTGCAAAGGGGTGTCGATTGTATAACTGACAAGATAAGGTGTAGTACGATGAAATGTCATAAACATACACTTTGAACAATTCAGATGCAATTGATTGGCCGAACACCAAAGTTGCATAGCGTTCAAATCGTCTTGTAGACGAGAATGATGTAGGGGATTAGTGTATGACAGAATAAGTTTCACATCATCCGCATACATGAGTACACGGGCATGTGATATAACAGAGGGGAGATCATTTATAAAAAGAGTAAAGAGTAAAGGTCCAAGATGACTACCTTGAGGAACACCAGAAGTAACGTGAACCTGTTTAGAGGTAGTCTGCCTCAGCATTACTCTTTGGCTCCTACTTTTTAAATAAGAATTAATCCAAAGCAAAAAAGACGGAGGGAAACCTATTCGGTCAAGTTTAAAAAGTAAATTGTCATGGTGCACAGAGTCAAACGCCTTACTGAAGTCAGTATAAATGACATCAGTTTGCATTTTCGAAAGAAAAGCATCATTTACCAAGGAAGTAAACTCAAGCAGATTGGTCGTAGTTGACCGATTCTTTACGAATCCATGTTGAACAGGGGAAACAACTGATTTGCAGAAATGCTGCAAATTCGAAGTGATTAATTTTTCAAATAATTAAGGAATAGCGGACAGTTTTGCAATGCCCCTGTAATTTTGTATATCAGACTTTCCACCTTTATTGTGGAGAGGAATGATAAAGGATTCTTTCCAAAGAGATGGAAAGACAGAAGATTGAAGAGAAAGATTAAAAAGCTTTTGCAATGGATAAAGAAGGGAAGAACTACACGCCTTGAGTAGACAACTAGGAATATTGTCAGGCCCAGGAGAGTAAGAAGATTTTAAAGAGTTTATAGCTAAAAGGAGAGAGGAGTGTGAAATAATAGGAGGAGGTATAGAACAAGAGGAAGAAAAAGTATAAGGGTAAGAATTATTATTAGGACAGACTGAGGAGTAAGTTGATTGGAAACAATTAGCAAAGAGGTTAGCAGAATCAGAGTCATTACTAGCTTTATCCATCCCGAAAGAAAAAGAAGATAGCAAACTTGAAGATTTACGCTTCAAGTTTACAAAATTGTAAAACTGTCTCGGATATTGGGCAAATTGCCTTTTACAACGAGTTAGATAATTCTCATAGCATTGATAATTCAAAAGAAAGAAGTTCGACTTGGCTATGGAATATTTAGCCAAGTCTGTACGCGAACCAGACTTTTTAAACTTTTTAAAATATTTAGATTTTACGTTTTTAAGATGTGACAATCTGGGAGTAAACCAGGGTGGCTTTGAAGAAATATTCGAAGGAATTGACTTGGGAATACTCATATCTAAGAGGGAGTTTAGGGTGCTATAAAAAAAGTAATAGCAGTATTCATATCAACCGAGTCATATAAGAAGGACCAATCAGTTGCATAAATAAGCTGATTCAGCAATGAATAATTTCCTTTGCGAAAGCAGCGGCGGGGCTTGTTGGCTGATGAGCACGAATGGAGACGGTTACAATTGAACATTGTAATCTCTAAAGTAGGATGTTATACATCCTCAGGAAGAGATAAAGGAGGGTACCTAGACACATTAGGAATAAGGTAGTCGTTAACAAATACAAGGTCAAGTGTTCTATTTAAATGATTAGAAATTGAATTGATTTGAAACAACGAAAGATCAAGCATGCAGTCTATAAAATCATGCTGTGCTGAGGGCACTAGATAATTTTCGGCAGTGAATAATGACCAAGAGATGTTCGGCAAATTAAAATCACCCAACACCATAAATAGGTCATTATCACGCACATGTGAAGAAACTTCTTTAATACAAGTAATATGTTTCATATAAAGTTGAATATCAGAAGAAGGAGGGACATAAGAGCATGTAATATAGATATTCCGTGTAGGAAAACACACCTTAACTGAGACAATTTCAGCGTCAGTAGGCGTACTAAAACAGAAAAGTTCTGACTGGAGAGTGGCTTTAACGGCAATTAACACCCCACCACCTCGAGTCGGCCGATCATTTCTATGCAAAATAAAACTATTCGAAAATACCTCAAAATCGAATATGGTTGAATTTAACCATGTTTCTGAAAATGCTATTATATCCGAGTCGAAGTAAGTACTGGCCATGAAAAGATTTTTAAGCTTTGAAATAAGACCTCTGACATTCTGATAATGAATACAGATTTGGTCAGAAGATGAAGTTAGTTTTTTGGGGCAGAAATGGTACCCTGTATTGAAGGGACTGGAAGGATGACAGGCTGGTCACGCATTTTTGGCTTGAACTCGTGAACAATCATGTGTGGAGGCCAAAATTTGGGATCACAAATGATATCATGTGAAACATTTATTTTGAATGATGATATTTCACGAGGGGTGGAGAAATTAAATTTGGTTATTGACACGCTAGCAGAAGATTTGCTAGCAATATAGGCTGCCAATGACTCAGAAGTGGTGTCCGATGAAAGTCGAGACACAAAAACTTGCCTACGAGGGGCAACAACCGTTAAAGTAGGTGCTGATGGGGCTGCAGGTAATACAGGAGATGGAGGAGCTAAAGAGGCACCATGATTGTGTTTGACAATCGGGGCAAGATTACGCGCAGGTCTACCTTTGCGGCCAGGAGCTGGACGGTATCAGGTACGGGCTCTACTGGAACTACTATAGGGGATGAAACGGGGGTAATTGGGCAGTCGCTTGGAGAAGGCGATAAAGACAACATTGGAGATAAATCTATGTTGCTAGGTAGGGACAAGAAAGGCGTAGGTGTCTGAACAGATGTAGAGGGCAATTGCAAAAGTTGAGGCTCCAACCGGCGATTGGTTGTAGACTCGAATTTATAATTGGCAAGCAACTCAAAACTCGAGTCAAATTTACTCGACAGTTGCTGAGCCACATTATTCAATTTTAAGAATTGATTTCTCACAGAATTATACATTCTGGAGAAATCAATTTGCTTGTCGATGCAATCTAGGCACGACCAAGGCAAGCCAAAGCCCTTCTTGGCAACTGCAGCGATCTTGTCGCAATCACGCCCAGTGAGACCTGCACATTTAGCATGCATCATATTCTCACACAGCCAGCAATCAACAAATTGCGGCTGTGCAGAATCATCAGCCTGCTTGAACGTGCAAGGTTTCTCACAGCACGACATAATTATTACAAGTATGCAAGTTGCGAGAGCGCAGAGCAAAACGAAAACGGTGCACAAGAATAGAGCAAGTAAACACTCAAAAACAATTATCGTACACAAACAAATTGTTTGGAGCGAAAAGCAACAGCAAAAATTTGCGAGAGCGCGATGCACAAGCAGAAATATGCGGCAGCGAACACACGCACAAACAAGTGTATGCACAGGGGAGCACCAAAGCAAAAGAATCAAAACAGGCAATAACAACAATACGGAACTGACGCCGCGTTCAATAAATGCAACTATTAACAGACTTACGCTGCGACAACAGAATAACACTTTGCAAAATTATAAAGCTTATTAAATAAAGCACAAAAAAGGCCAAATTTAGAAATAAAAAGCAGGATTAAAGTGCAAAAAAATATATAAAAATCTTGGAGCACAAGTAAAACACGTCAATCACTCTCAACTGAGAACTCTCTCTGAGTGCCGACATGCCGACAAGGTAATGAGCTTTCTAACAGTATCGCTCCAAAGAGCACCCCCCATCAGGCCTAAAGAAGCAATAGAAGTCTTCATTAAACGTATCCGATTAAATCGCCAGGATACGACTCAATAGACTCGGCTAGCCTAAAATCCCTTCCGTTCAAAACAATTCAAGCCGTTTAAGAAATCTTCAACGGAGTCTTTCAATTAAGCTAATTTTCTAATTAAAATTTTCACAAAATCAATATGATATCCAAGCCCGGAAAGAACCAGAAGTGTATCGATGCTACCTGAAGTTCTAAATGTTCGAAAGACTGTTTTTGGACAGGTTTCTGGGCATTGATGAGGACAAGCATGCGCTTCCTTCGCACCGATTCGACTTTCGTCGACAACACGGATGTCCAGAACAGGTACACAAGGTAGTGGATTTTATTGATGAAGCCAATGAGGCCAAAATGTACAGCGTCGCCGCAGTTCTCGACGTTTAGCAGACACTCGTCAGAGTATGGCATGACGGCTTAAAATTTAAGTTAAAATCCCTACTTCCAGCGCCATTTTATCGCATTCTAAAGTCATTCATCGGCTATTTCCGATGTTTAGCACAAGTATAACCGCCCGAGAATACAAGGATTAGCATTTCATTTAATTATCTGCGACTGCATTCACTTTATTCACTAATTTCGTTATGTTTTACCCTAATGAACTTCCTAGACTAAGGCCCTGCCGCACTGTCTTGGAGCCCTAGCGCTCCGCTGTGCACTTCACCGTTTTCGCTCGCACTCCTTTTTCGGCACGTCTACTCACCCTGATCGTTATTCCAAAAGTGCCGACTCGCTCGCTAGCGAGCCCTGCGCTTGCCTCGGCCGCTCAACTTCGCCGCGAGCTTTCGCAGCCTCGCTTCGGAGCTTTCGCTCTTCGCCGCCGAATCGAAGCTGCGCTCTCGAAGGCGGTGTTGAGCAACCGATCAGCAACGCACGGTTGCAGTGGCGGCCGGCGGTTAAATTCAAACTATGAACGGCTACTTGCCCATAACTACGCACTTATTCTAATAATACACAGGCTATGCGGTTAACGGCTCCTTGCCTCTTAACTTAATTATAATATCGGCGGCTTCTTGCCTTTTAACTTAATTATAATATCGGCGGCTTCTTGCCTTTTAACTTAATTATAATATCGGCGGCTTCTTGCCTCTTACAAATCTATTACCTTTTACTACTACATTTGATGCTTATAAACTATAAAAATTATCAAACAATACTGCCAATAGCTCATTGCCATGACCTTGGCGATGTGAACGGCGGCTCCTTGCCGTGAGTTCAAAACTGTGGGGAGGCTAATCCTAGTAGCCGCCTCACACCCCCCTTATTTCGGGCAGGTGACGGTAACGTCGCCTCTGGCGTTTAGCGTCACGCTGTAGTCTTCCTTTCCATCAGACACGTGGAAGCGTGTGCGTCGGCAGCGGAAGCGGCGGACCCGTGCCTCTCTTGCGATGAGTTCCACTACGCCCGAGGACAACGGTGTTCCGCGGGGAAACACCCTCCAACCCGAAGGGATGGAATCTGGCATGGGTTTCCTGGCGGGGCTCTCGACGACTTCGGACGGCGTGAGGCTCCTCGGCGCGACCTCAGGGTCGACATTGCGGGCGTCGGTCTCGGCATCGAGGTCAGGCTCCTCATCGAGTACCGACTCCAAGCTGGTATCCCATCCGTCGATTCCATCAAAAAGGTCCACAATGTCCTCCAACAACTCGCTGTCGGTGGGGGTCTTCGGGACACTTGGGAAAGGACCCTCAGTCGCACTACTCGGCTCGGGTGACGGGGGCGTTGCCGTTGTGTCCTCGTTCTCAGACCATACTTCATCTATATCCTTCTGGCGAGTGGCAAAGGATGCTTTTGCATGCGGCGTCTCGCTTTCCGGACCGAACCATGCGTCCTCTAACTCCTTTCGAGAGTTAGTGCCGGGCGTCTCAGCGCGTGTTATAGGCACGAGTGGGGGCATAGCGTCCTCGTGGCCAAACCACGCCTCCTCCAATTCTTCTCGAGCGGTGGGGCCGGGCGCTTCAGCACGAGCCCTGGGCACGAGTGGTGGTGTCTTGTCCTCGTCTCCGAATCGTCGCTCTTCCACGACCATCTGGCAGACTGAAATTGGCGCTAACCAGGGTTCGGAATATCCATCTCGAGGGACAGTCATGGCTCCACAGCTGCGGTTATCCTTCCCGGACTGGGAAGGACCCTCCTGGCGTTCGCGGGGCGAACGCGGCACGCGCAGCTGCGGGCCTCCGGGCTTCTCGGTCTCTGGGCGCAGTTTTTTTGTGCCGGGGTCGACGTTCCCTCGGGACTGGGCTAGCGTCGGCTCCTGCTTCGACGGCGCTTGCTCGGTGTAACCGTCTGTCGGCGGCGACGGTTTCGTCGGCGTTTTCCGCCAGGGCCTTCCCCTGTGTTCACCCTTCCCCGCTTCGAGGGCCCAGAACGGGGCGCCCTAACCTCCTCGGGAACCTTCGGCACGTAGCGCAACGTCACCCGTGGGAATTTGCTCTACGGGTCTACCTCTTCCTCGTCCTCCGTTAACGGCTCATTCCGCGGTGGGATCTGGGCTACGGTTAACCCGGTCCGCTTCCGTGCGGGCCACTGGGACGTCGCTTGCTGTCCGTCGGGGGCGATCCCGTTTCTGGGGCCGACAGGGAACTTCCCTCCCTCTTTGCGTCCATCACCCTGGATCTCTGCGCTGACGGTCCGGGCCTGCCTGTCTCGAGCGATAGGAGCTCCTCCTCGTCCGCGAGATCGTCTACTTCGCCGGTTGTTACTGGGGACGTCATTCCGGATGACCTTGGCGAGTGGGATGCAAGCGGAGGGGACGGGGGCTCTTCCGCATAAGGTGGCGAATTTCGCTCAAACGGCGCCTCCACGAACATGGTCGTGACTTCGACGGCCATCAGCATGACCATCCCGTCCAGTCTCTCCATGACGTTGGTCCGCTGTAAGTAAAGGGTGTGACGGAATAGGCGAGGAGCTTCCTCTTGCCGTCCTCTCCCGTAGTACTCGCGACCTTGACGGGGGTCACGCGGGTGATCTTCAGCGCCGGGCCCAGGGAAGGGCTGATGATATGGTAATAGTCTCGGGTTAACTTATTCGTTACTTATTGGATAATGCCCTATCGTCCCAGTGCGGCTGACGATTCATTATGCCTATCCTAATTATGCTACTAGTGCGAGTCTTATCTACATTTAGTACGTTAGTAGCGTTGGCGACGGGTGTCGCTCTCACCCTTCGCCTACTCGTGGGCACCCCCACCCTGTGCCCTGGGTCTTCCCCTTCATCCTCCGTCGTCTCTCTGTGGAATGGTTTCAGCTGCGAGATGTTGGCCACCCTCTTCTTATGTTTGCCCGGTTTCACCAGGCGCACAATATTGGGGGATATGAATTTGCTGACCCTATACGGGCCGTCAAACTCGGCGGCGTTGGATAACTGGTGCTGTCTTAACAGGACCATCGAGTCCAACAATGGCCGCCACTCTCGTCTTCTCAAGTTATAATGTCTGCCCTGGTCCTTCGATGCGCGCTGGAGATTGCTGTGAACGATATAAAAGATTTCTTTTAACCTATCCGCCTTTGTCCTAGGGTCGAACGCACTAGTTGCGGACCCCGGAGTTACCGGATCGTACAGAGCGGCGGGCAACCGCGGCTCCCTACCCTGCACCAGGAAAGCGGGACTAAATCCGGTCGAATCCGCCACGCTTGTATTGACCGCCAGCGATATCTCGGGCAAGAGTTCGTCCCACGAACTCTGGTGGCCCTCGATAAATTGCGCTATCATGGTCTTCACAGTCCTGTTGGTCCTCTCGGTAGGATTTTCTTGCGGACAGTAAGGGGCGGTGTACTGGATCTCTACACCAGGTCCAGGTCCATCTCCGGCCCAATGACCGTGTCTAAGGCTCGCTGGAAGTTCGCACACGCCGAGTGTAAGCCAAAGGGCACCATCCGCCCTCTTCCGGGGACTGTGAACGCCGTACATTCCCGACTATCGGCTGCCGTCGGTATCTGCCAGTACCCGTGCTTCAAATCCAGAGTGGAGATAAACCGATCAGCTCGTCCACCTGTTCATCAATCACCCTTTGCATGGCCGGATTCTTCGGGTAATATCTCTGCTTTAATGGTTTATCATCCTTAAGCCTGATCCTGTGCTACGCGATATGCGAGACTCCCTGCAACCCCTCGAAGAGTGTCAGTTCCAACTCCAGGAACTCCCTAAGTTCCGGATCCAAATCCGCTGGCCACTCTGCCTCTTCGACGCTGGGCTCGCCCTGCGTCTCGCCTCCTCCAGGCACCACTCCGACTCCAAATAGGGCTCCTCGATCGCTCGGCTCTGGCAGCCGCTCCTGATTCCCGGTGTCCGTGTGGAGTCGAGCCATTGCTCCTAATCCCTTCGTTCTCTGGCACACTTCCGCCGACTTCTTTCAACTCTGTTGCCGAGCAGGTGCTCCCTTTTCATGACCTTGGAGGCCTACCTTCGGTTCCTTCTTCGTCCCTTCTGCCATCGGTTGCCGAGCAGGCACTCCCGCTCATTGGCGCGTGAGGCCTTCTTTCGGCTCTTCCCTGGTTCCAGGCCCCGCGGCCGGAGACGTCACCGCCTCTAGGACCAGCTTCGCCTTGCCGCAGCGCATCGTGGTGCCCATGGCACCCCAGAAGTCCATCCGCAGGATGACGTGGTCCAGCATTGCGGGCATTATAAGCATTAACATGCTGGCCACCTTCCCCGCTAGGCCGACGTCTATCCTCAATGCCTTCTCTTCTTCGAGCGTGGACCCATCTGCCAGACGAATGCGCGCCTGTACGTTCTCCACTCTCCCCCGAATCGCCCACTTGCGTACGCAGTGTTCACTCATGAAGCTGCGAGTGGCGCCTGTATCGATAGTAGCAGGCATCGTCCGCCCGCCAATTTCCACCGTGGCGACGATCCGGCCACCCTCCACCTTAAGCGGGTGTATTACTGCCGAGTCCCGTGTGTGTCGGCGTCGACCCGACCCTGACCTGGGCGACGCCGTTGCCCGTTTCCCGCCTCCGTGCGGCGACAACAATCCTGGCTACTTCTGCCCCGGTGCCCACATACCCAACAAAACAAACGGGCGTGTTGGGACATTCCCTGGCAAAGTGCCCCTCCTGTGCGCACCGGCGACATGCTCGTCGCGGATCATACCCGGGTCCGGCCTCTTGGTTCATCAATTGGTCGGCCACTTCCGCAGGGCCCGTTGCCGCCGGGGCGGAGACTCGTCTATCCACAACGCTTGCTCCGGATCCGATGGGAGTAGACCGGAATGGGTTAAGGTTTCGCCCCGGGGGCTGTACCGTCCTTTCCCACTCCGCGCTACGTGTGCTCGGGACCACCTGACTCCCTGCCCTGCTTCCGGAGTATTCCGCTCGCTGTCTCATCACCGTTTAGTACTCCACGGCGAGTTGAGTCAGGTGGGACAAGGTGGAAAAATCTTGCCGTCGCCTGTATTCGGGGACGGCATTCTCGTATATTCGGTGCAACTCCTGCGCCGGCTCATATCTGGCATGATGCATCAAAGCCCTCAACTCTATCAGGTATTCTTTGAACTCTTCCCCCACATGCTGCCGGCGGGATCGGATTTCGCCCTCCAGCCTCTCGAAGTAGCGTGGTGGTGGAAATAACTCTAAGAAACCCCTCCTGAATACCGCCGACTGAGAATATGGCCGGGGAATATAAGGGCCACTATTCGAGTCGTATGGGATTCGCCCCAGCTCCACGTCGACCGCTGTCGTCCGGCGAGCTCCACTGCTTCTAATCTCATGAGTTTCCCCTGCAGCCGTGACGGCTAAACTAGGGAGCGGAACCTGCAGACGCTCGTACAGCTGCGAACTCCTCAGGTCTGGTTCCGATTTTTGACGCGGCCGTCCGCCAACGTCGGGTAGAGTGCCCCAGGGAGACGGCTCCAATGTTTTGGCGGTCTAAGATTCTAGCTCGGCAAGCCGAGCCCAAATTTCGTGTGTATGGCCGCCATCCTGCACAAAAGTGGATAGCCGCTTACGCAGCTCTTCCACGCGCCCCTCCTTTTCCAGCCCGAACTCGTGGGCGATCGCCACCAGTTCTTCATTGCGTGGATCCACCGCACGCCTACACCCAGATTTTGTCACTCACCTTCTCCATTCTGAGTTTTTATACCCTTGCAGAGGGTATTATAATTTTGTCGTGAAATGTGTAACGCATAGAAGGAGACATCTCCGACCCCATAAAGTATATATATTCTTGATCAGCATCAACAGCCGAGTCGATATAGCCATGTCCGTCTGTCCGTCTGTCCGTCTGTCCGTCTGACCGTCTGTCCGTCTGTCCGTCTGTCCGTCTGTCTGTTTCTATGCGAACTAGTCCCTCAGTTTTAAAGCTATCTTAATGAAACTTTGCAGAAGTCCCTATTTCTGTTGCACGCAGCACATATGTCAAAACCAGCTGGATCGGACCACTATATCATATAGCTGCCATAGGAACGATCGGTCGAAAATTAAGTTTTTGTATGAAAAAACCTTTTGTTTATCAAGATATCTTGACTAAACTCGACATTTATTAGTTTTACTATGCTCCTCATATATATGCAAAATTCTATTAAGATCGGACCACTATATCATATAGCCGCCATAGGAACGATCGGTCGAAAATTAAGTTTTTGTATGAAAAAACATTTTGTTTGTCAAGATATCTTGACCAAACTCGGCATTTATTAGTTTTACTAAGCTCCTCATATATATGCAAAATCCTATTAAGATCGGGCCACTATATCATAAAGCTGCCATAGGAACGATCGGTCGAAAATTAAGTTTTTGTATGAAAAAACCTTTTGTTTATCAAGATATCTTGACCAAACTTGACATTTATTAGTTTTACTATGCTCCTCATATATAGGCGAAATCCTATTAAGATCGGACCACTATATCATATAGCTGCCATAGGAACGATTTGTCGAAAAGTAGGATCTTGTATGAAAAAAATTTTGTTTTTCAAGATATCTTGACCAAACTCAGCATTTATTAGTTTAACTATGCTCCTCATATATATGCAAAATCCTATTAAGATCGGACCACTATATCATATAGCTGCCATAGGAACGATCGGTCGAAAATTAATTTAGTATGGAGAATTTTTGTTTTTCATGATTTTTCGATTAAACACGGCATTTAAAGATTTCACTATGCTCCCTTCATTTTTGCAAAATCTTATTTACATCGGTTTTTGATTAATATATTTTTTGTTTATCAATATACCTTGACCAAACTCGGCCTTAACCATTTTCTTGGCATTAAAAGGTTGGGTCTGCAAGGGTATTAGATCTTCGGCATGCCGAAGATAGACCTTCTTTCTCGTTACTACTCACTCTAAGCTCAACTTCAACTCTTGTAGACTCTCGCTCGAGTTTCGATTTTGGTGTCTGGGCAATTCTCGTTCCGTAGGTTTATTTCTTTCACTTTTGTCTTTGTCTCTCTTGTTTTTTTCTTTTGCTGTCCTTTTTTTTTTTTATTTTTATATATATTCCCTCCCCCTTTTTTTTTGCAATTCCTTTGTTTTTTTGTTTTTACGTCTATTTCACAAACTCAAACCAAAAAAATAATAAAAAAAACGCACTTAAAGCTCTTCTCAACTTTTGACCATCGTTCACTTTAGTCTTTGTTCGTCTTTGAATTTGTTTCTTATTATTTTACTTTTCTTAGATATTTATTCTTATTATTTCTTTTATATATTTCTTGCATTCACTTCGCAAAAAAAAATTAACTCACTTGATGTTCTTTTAATTTTTAGTCTTTGTTCTCTATATTTTTTTCTTCACTTATATTATTTTATTATTATTATTCGGGGGGAATGAATGTTTCGACCAAAGTATACCTCGCACTACTTCTATCCTACCTACCATAGCGGGCCGCAGCCTCGCGCTACCTAATCTAGCGGGCCGTGGCCTCGCACCACCAACGCTATCGCGCCTTGGCCACGCACCAACTGCACTATCGGGCCTTGGCCACGCACCAACTACACTATCGGGCCTTGGCCACGCACCAACTACTCTATCGGGCCTCGGCCACGTACCAACTACACTATCGGGCCTTGGCCACGCACCAACTACACTACCGGGCCTTGGCCACGCACCAACTACACAACTACACAACTATCCCCCAAGGTTAGGGTGAACATCGGCTATTTCCGATGTTTAGCACAAGTATAACCGCCCGAGAATACAAAGATTAGCATTTCCTTTAATTATTGCGACTGCATTCACTTTATTCACTAATTTCGTTATGTTTTACCCTAATGAACTTCCTAGACTAAGGCCCTGCCGCACTGTCTTGGAGCCCTAGCGCTCCGCTGTACACTTCACCGTTTTCGCTCGCACTCCTTTTTCGGCACGTCTACTCACCCTGATCGTTATTCTAATAATACACACTATGGTAAACGGCTCCTTGCCTTTAAACTTAATTATAATATCGGCGGCTTCTTGCCTTTTAACTTAATTATAATATCGGCGGCTTCTTGCCTCTTACAAATCTATTACCTTATACTACTACGTTTGATGCTTATAAACTATAAAAATTATCAATCAATACTGCCAATAGCTCATTGCCATGACCTTGGCGATGTGAACGGCGGCTCCTTGCCGTGAGTTCAAAACTGTGGGGAGGCTTATCCTAGTAGCCGCCTCACAACCTGCCCTGGCGAATTTTTTGATGACTGGTTTATACCACAGCTACAAACCACAGATATCTTGGCATTGCACTGGACAGAAGATTAACCTGGGCAGCACACTTATCTAGCACAGCAGTCAAGGCCAAGTCCAAACTTGCAAAACTTGACTGGCTCGTTAGACCCAAGAACTCACGACAATTGTATTGCAAGCAGATAATATTCAAGACCATCGTGGCGCCGATATGGACCTATGGTATTCTGGGAAACTGCATCAAAAACACAACTGACCAAAATAACGAAGAGTTAGTCGATGGCGGCGAGATTCCATCATCGAAAACGATCTGAAACTCACCAAGACTGGTATAAAATCAACCACCACTCTAGTCGTTACAATGACCGACTATTTCATCTCCCCATTGCCTAAAGCTTTTACACTATCTAAGACAATAGCACCAAAGAACCGGCGGAAATTGGTAAAAAAAAAAATCAAATATTAAACATTAAAAAAAAAACGAGAAGGGGCTATCTTTATTTATTTATTTATTTTATTTATTTATTTATTTATTAATGGTCGACAAAACGAGTGTCTTCCTCATTATTCAGTAGATTATACATACAATAGATATTGGAATTATATGCTAAAAGCCTAGTTAGATAACACAGTTCTCTAAATAGCATCACCGACCGATGGAAGTGTTTTAGTTGCCAGTCCGGCCAACTATGTGCCCCTTTTCACAGCTAAATTTGTCAGTGACGCTATTAGAGCCTACATCTAAGCAGAAGTGTGTAAGTAGGAAAAAATTGTTCTTAAGTAAAATTAAAAATAATCTTAGCTTGCTATATTAACTAATAAGATACAATAAATAAGAAAAAAGAAAGTAAGAAGATTGTTAATAAAGTAAAGAAATGTAAGCTAGATATATAGAGTGTTAAGTAGATAGGACAGAGAGAAAAGTAATGCGAAATCACCGACTCGGTGGGGGAAAATTTACACCGTGTCCGGCAAGCTATACCCCTGCTCATAGCTGAGAATGGTCAGTGACTTCCCGAAGGTATCCTGAAAGCAACGATTTTATTAGGGGTAGAGAAAGTTCGGTAGAGAAAACGTGATGCAAACTATTATAATTTTTACATAGCACGCGAAAAGGATTGTGCATAGCGTAGTCTGTTGTGCACGTAGACAGGAATAAGGGGCTGTAATTTCTGGTTGGTCTAGACGGAACAGAGAATTGAAGACGCCCTAGCAGAAGAGGAGAATCTATATCGCCAATAATCAACTTATGTAGAAGGACAACACCGAGAATTGTCCTACGGAAGGTTAAGAAGAAGCAGCCTGCTGGAGTAGGATGGCAACCGAAGATTAGGGTCCCAATTTAAACCACGTAAGGCAAAAAGCAGAAATTGCTTCTAAACAGATTCAATACGATCCTGGCTATTGTTATACTGCGGAGACCAGATGCAAGAGCAGTATTGAAGGATAGGGCGAACAAGAGAGATGTACAGAAGTTTCGTTATAAAAGGATCGTTAAACTCTTTAGACCATCGTTTAATAAATCCAAGTACACCTTTTGCCTCATTAACGATGGTATCTATGTGAAGATTGAAACAGAGTTTAGAATCAAAAGAACGCCTAGAACCTTAACTGTAAGTATACGTTGCAAAAGGGGTGTCGATTGTATAACTGACAAGATAAGGTGTAGTACGATGAAATGTCATAAACATACACTTTGAACAATTCAGATGCAATTGATTGGCCGAACACCAAAGTTGCATGGCGTTCAAATCGTCTTGTAGACGAGAATGATGTAGGGGATTAGTGTATGACAGAATAAGTTTCACATCATCCGCATACATGAGTACACGGGCATGTGATATAACAGAGGGGAGATCATTTATAAAAAGAGTAAAGAGTAAAGGTCCAAGATGACTACCTTGAGGAACACCAGAAGTAACGTGAACCTGTTTAGAGGTAGTCTGCTCAGCATTACTCTTTGGGTCCTACCTCTTAAATAAGAATTAATCCAAAGCAAAAAAGACGGAGGGAAACCTATTCGGTCAAGTTTAAAAAGTAAATTGTCATGGTGCACAAAGTGAAACGCCTTACTGAAGTCAGTATAAATGACATCAGTTTGCATTTTCGAAAGAAAAGCATCATTTACCAAGGAAGTAAACTCAAGCAGATTGGTCGTAGTTGACCGATTCTTTACGAATCCATGTTGAACAGGGGAAACAACTGATTTGCAGAAATGCTGCAAATTCGAAGTGATTAATTTTTCAAATAATTTAGGAATAGCGGACAGTTTTGCAATGCCCCTGTAATTTTGTATATCAGACTTTCCACCTTTATTGTGGAGAGGAATGATAAAGGATTCTTTCCAAAGAGATGGAAAGACAGAAGATTGAAGAGAAAGATTAAAAAGCTTTTGCAATGGATAAAGAAGGAAAGAACTACACGCCTTGAGTAGACAACTAGGAATATTGTCAGGCCCAGGAGAGTAAGAAGATTTTAAAGAGTTTATAGCTAAAAGGAGAGAGGAGTGTGAAATAATAGGAGGCGGTATAGAACTAGAGGAAGAAATAGTATAAGGGTAAGAATTATTATTAGGACAGGCTGAGGAGTAAGTTGATTGGAAAAAATTAGCAAGGAGGTTAGCAGAATCAGAGTCATTACTAGCCTTATCCATCCCGAAAGAAAAAGAAGTTGGCAAACTTGAAGATTTACGCTTCAAGTTTACAAAATTGTAAAACTGTCTCGGATATTGGGCAAATTGCCAGGGTGGTTTTGAAGAAGTAGTCGAAGGAATTGACTCGGGAATACTCATATCTAAGAGGGAGTTTAGGGTGCTATAAAAAAAAGTAATAGCAGTATTCATATCAACCGAGTCATATAAGAAAGACCAATCGGTTGCATAAATAAGCTGATTCAGCAATGAATAATTTCCTTTGCGAAAGCAGCGGCGGGGCTTATTGGCTGATGGGCACGAATGGAGACGATTACAATTGAACATTGTAATCTCTAAAGTAGGATGATATACATCCTCAGGAAGAGATAAAGGAGGGTACCTAGACACATTAGAAATAAGGTAGTCATTAACAAATACAAGGTCAAGTGTTCTATTTAAATGATTAGAAATTGAATTGATTTGAAACAACGAAAGATCAAGCATGCAGTCTATAAAATCATGCTGTGCTGAGGGCACTAGATAATTTTCGGCAGTGAATAATGACCAAGAGATGTTCGGCAAATTAAAATCACCCAACGCCATAAATAGGTCATTATCACGCACGTGTGAAGAAACTTCTTTAATACAAGTAATATGTTTCATATAAACTTGAATATCAGAAGAAGGAGGAACATAAGAGCATGTAATATAGATATCTATGCAAAATAAAACTATTCGAAAATACCTCAAAATCGGATATGGTTGAATTTAACCATGTTTCTGAAAATGCTATTATATCCGAGTCGAAGTAAGTACTGGCCATGAAAAGATTTTTAAGCTTTAAATAAGACCTCTGACATTCTGATAATGAATACAGATTTGGTCAGAAGATGAAGTTAGTTTTTTGGGGCAGAAATGGTACCCTGTATTGAAGGGACTGGAAGGATGACAGGCTGGTTACGCATTTTTGGCTTGAACTCGTGAACAATCATGTGTGGAGGCCAAAATTTGGGATCACAAATGATTGGGAACATATCATGTGAAACATTTATTTTGAATGATGATATTTCACGAGGGGTGGAGAAATTAAATTTGGTTATTGACACGCTAGCAAAAGATTTGCTAGCAATATAGGCTGCCAATGACTCAGAAGTGGTGTCCGATGAAAGTCGAGACACAAAAACTTGCCTACGAGGGGCAACAACCGTTAAAGTAGGTGCTGATGGGGCTGCAGGTAATACAGGAGATGGAGGAGCTAAAGAGGCACCATGATTGTGTTTAACAATCGGGGCAAGATTACGCGCAGGTCTACCTTTGCGGCCAGGAGCTGTCGGGGCTGAGGCAGTTTGGATAACTGGGACGGTATCAGGTACGGGCTCTACTGGAACTACTATAGGGGATGAAACGGGGGTAATTGGGCAGTCGCTTGGAGAAGGCGATAAAGACAACATTGGAGATAAATCTATGTTGCTAGGTAGGGACAAGAAAGGCGTAGGTGTCTGAACAGACGTAGAGGGCAATTGCAAAAGTTGAGGCTCCAACCGGCGATTGGTTGTAGACTCGAATTTATAATTGGCAAGCAACTCAAAACTCGAGTCAAATTTACTCGACAGTTGCTTAGCCACATTGTTCAATTTTAAGAATTGATTTCTCACAGAATTATACATTCTGGAGAAATCAATTTGCTTGTCGATGCAATCTGGGCACGACCAAGGCAAGCCACCGCAGCCCTTCGTGGCAACTGCAGCGATCTTGTCGCAATCACGCCCAGTGAGACCTGCACATTTAGCATGCATCATATTCTCACACAGCCAGCAATTAACAAATTGCGGCAGTGCAGAATCATCAGCCTGCTTGAACGTGCAAGGTTTCTTACAGCACGACATAATTATTACAAGTATGCAAGTTGCGAGAGCGCAGAGCAAAACGAAAACGGTGCACAAGAATAGAGCAAGTAAACACTCAAAAACAATTATCGTACACAAACAAATTGTTTGGAGCGAATAGCAATAGCAAAAATTTGCGAGAGCGCGATGCACAAGCAGAAATATGCTGCAGCGAACACACGCACAAACAAATGTATGCACAGGGGAGCACCAAAGCAAAAGAATCAAAAACAGGCAATAACAACAACAAAACAGGCAATACCCTTGCAAACCCAACCTTTTCACAATGCTCATAGTGCTTTACCCGTATCTAAGAAGCACAGGGAAAATAGTTAATGCCGAGTTTGGTCAAGATATCGTGATAAACAAAAAAGTTTTTTATACAAGAACTTCGTTTTCGACCGGTCGTTCCTAAGACAGCTATATGATATAGTAGTCCGATGTAAATAAGATTTTGGAAAAATGAAGGGACCATAGTGAAATGACGTGTTTAATCAAAATATCTTGAATGACAAAAAAGATTTCCATACAAATTTTAATTTTCAACCTATCGTTCCTATGGCAGCTATATGATGTAGTGCTCCGATCTTAATAGGATTTTGCATATATATGAGGGCATAGTAAAAATAATAAATGCCGAGTTTGGTCAAGATATCGTGAAAAAAACAAAATGATTTTTCATACAACAACTTAATTTTCGACCGATCGTTCCTATGATACAGTGGTCCGATCCAGCTGGTTCCGATATATGTACTGCGTGAAGCAGAGAGAAGAAGAAGGAAGAAGAAGGACTTCTATAAAGTTTCAGAAAGATATCGTAAAAACTGAGAGACTAGTTCGCATAGAAACAGACAGACGGACACGGCTATATCGACTCGGCTGTTGATACTGATCAAGAATATATATACTTTATGGGGTCGGAGATGTCTTCTTCTATACGTTACACATTTCACAAAAAATTATAATACCCTATGCAAGGGTATAATGAAACGTACTGTATATCTGCACACTCCAAAATGACCTGTCCATACATGCTAGTATCTTTTGACGTAGCATCCTTGTTTCCCAGCATACCAATGGAATTGGCACTCCACGCAATAGGAGGAAAATGAGCCAAATTAGAAGAACACATAACTATACCTTAACAGTGTTTAATGCTATTAAAAATTCTGCATTCAGAAAACCCGGTATTTAAAATATGAAGACAAAATATATTACCAACTCAGACGAACGCCAATGGGATCATATGTCTTCCCAGTAATCGCTAAAGTTAAGAAATATTGGACAACCTGATAAATTGACAAAAAAAAAACCGAGACAATCACATTAAATTTAGAACTGAATTGGAAGAAGGCGGTAAATTGCCATATTTCGACTCCATCGTAAGCATACTTGACAACTTACTCAAAATTAAGTGGTATAAGAACCCCATAGCATCTAGACAAATACTGAACTTTAGCTCAAACCACCCAAGAATTATAATAATATCTGAAACGAAGCTATGTGAATGATAACTAAAAAGAAATTGAACGAAATAAAAGTCTATTGACTAAAAATTAAAAATGAAAAACGAAAAATTTGTTAACAAGTAAGAGTGCTCTAGTCGGGATTTACCGACAAAGGGATATTGTTTGGTTAGTGACCGGTAGAGATAACAGCGACAGCTGCTTGCAGGAACAGCAGAAGACAATAATCATAATTACAGCTTAAGAGCAAATTATGTTTGCTCTTTGTAAGTTGCTGCCTACTCTCTTCATCGGCCCGTTGCCTCCTGCATTTCGTTCGTTTGCATATAGCAAGCAACATTATAACATTTCGTAAATTATAATAAGTGCCCTGTGCGGCAAATAAATACATTCAAAACAAAATATAATTCTTTGAATTTCGCTGCACACAAGCAGTGATAATTAATTAGTTGCAAACAAGCTTGTAACTACACAGATACCCTAAACCCTTTCATACTAACAACAAATGCACCTCGCACTACAAGCTCGTTTGCTTTGTCAGTAATAAAAATATATTTGAATAAGAAAATTGTTCTCTGAATAAGAAAACCCGTAACAGGTCGCGATACTTGCCACCGCCGTTCCTCGACAGCCATAACAACAGTTCTTTCTTAACGAGAAAAAAACGAGAAAGAAGGGCTATCTTCGGCATGCCGAAGATCTAATACCTTGCAGATCCAACCTTTTAATGCCGAGAAAATGGTTAAGGCCGAGTTTGGTCAAGGTATATTGATAACAAAAAAAAGGCTTTTAATCAAAAACCGATGTAAATAAGATTTAGCAAAAATGAAGGGAGCATAGTGAAATCTTTAAATGCCGTGTTTAATCGAAAAATCATGAAAAACAAAAATTCTCCATACTAAATTAATTTTCGACCGATCGTTCCTATGGCAGCTATTTGATATAGTGGTCCGATCTTAATAGGATTTTGCATATATAAGAGGAGCATAGTTAAACTAATAAATGCCGAGTTTGGTCAAGATATCTTGAAAAACAAAAAGGTTTTTTCATACAAAAACTTAATTTTCGACCGATCGTTCCTATGGCAGCTATATGATATAGTGGTCCGATCTTAATAGGATTTTGCATATATAAGAGGAGCTTAGTAAAACTAATAAATGTCGAGTTTGGTCAAGATATCTTGATAAACAAAAGGTTTTTTTCATACAAAAACTTAATTTTCGACCGATCGTTCCTATGGCAGCTATATGATATAGTGGTCCGATCCAGCTGGTTTTGACATATGTGCTGCGTGCAACAGAAATAGGGACTTCTGCAAAGTTTCATTAAGATAGCTTTAAAACTGAGGGACTAGTTCGCATAGAAACAGACAGACGCACAGACGGACAGACGGTCAGACGGACAGACGGACATGGCTATATCGACTCGGCTGTTGATGCTGATCAAGAATATATATACTTTATGGGGTCGGAGATGTCTCCTTCTATGCGTTACACATATCACGACAAAATAATAATACCCTCTGCAAGGGTATAAAAAGGCTTTTAATCAAAAACCGATGTAAATAAGATGTAGCAAAAATGAAGGGAGCATAGTGAAATCTTTAAATGCCGTGTTTAATCGCAAAATCATGAAAAACAAAAAATTCTCCATACAAAAACTTAATAATATGATATAGTGGTCCGATCTTAATAGGATTTTGCATATATATGAGGAGCATAGTAAAACTAATAAATGCCGAGTTTGGTTAAGATATCTTGAAAAACAAAATGTTTTTTCATACAAAAACTTAATTTTCGATCGATCGTTCCTATGGCAGCTATATGATATAGTGGTCCGATCTCAATAGGATTTTGCATATATATGAGGAGCTTAGTAAAACTAATAAATGCCGAGTTTGGTCAAGATATCTTGACAAACAAAGGTTTTTTCATACAAAAACTTAATTTTCGACCGATCGTTCCTATGGCAGCTATATGATATAGTGGTCCGATCCAGCTGGTTTTGACATATGTGCTGCGTGCAACAGAAATAGGGACTTCTGCAAAGTTTCATTAAGATAGCTTTAAAACTGAGGGACTAGTTCGCATAGAAACAGACAGACGGACAGACGGTCAGACGGACAGACGGACAGACGGACATGGCTATATCGACTCGGCTGTTGATGCTGATCAAGAATATATATACTTTATGGGGTCGGAGATGTCTCCTTCTATGCGTTACACATTTCACGACAAAATTATAATACCCTCTGCAAGGGTATAAAAACGACAGAAAGTATCTTCACATATACACAGTACACAAAACAATACAATCGCAATTGTAATGCCGTTCATAGAATTCAATAAAGCCGCGTATGGATGTGTACGTCTAAATGTATACAGAAATTCTTGCAATTTGCGATAGATGCCGCAAACACGTGTCAATATAAGCACACGATTTTCTTAATAACTGTTGTATTTCTGAACCGATCTTGATGAAATTTTCAGCATAAGATCTTATTATGGTATAGAATAAATATTCTATCTTCTCAAAAAGTCAGTTGCATTTAAATTTAAAATTAAATTGTTGGGTACCTCCAATTGCTTAACTTATTTGATAGCTACGGGGTGGTGGCAGGGGTTGTTGATATCTATAAAATATAAGTTACTTGACATAAATATATACTATTCTAGAAGCGACTTGTTAAATTTGGTGACTCTAGCTTTTAAAACCTAACCGATTTGCTGAAAAAAAAATGTTTTTTCGATATCGATAAGGGGGGAGTTATCGATTATCGGAATCAAACCCGTACTTTGCGGGCACTAAGAAAACCTACGCTCAAAATTTCAAGTCTCAAGCTCACATAAGTTGTGAGATCCTTGCCTTCATACATACGGACGCATGGACGGACATGCAGATGGGCATAGCTAAATCGCCTCGGCTGCTGATCAAGAATACATACACTTTATGGGGTCTAAGATGCTTCCTTCTGCCTGTTACATACACTTGGACAAATACATTATACCCATTTTTAATGGGTTCAGAGAAAAATTAAACCTGTTCTTAGATTCTAGAGAGTTGAAAAACTCAACGCTTAAGACCACGTTCCCACTACCATAACCTTAGTCGATTGCCTCATTGAACTTTTGAAAATATAAAAACCACTGTAGAAGAGGTGGAAGAAAATGTTGCAAGGACACCTTGTTTTCCGGAAATATTGGCCCATAATTGACGTATCGTTTAAAGAATTTACTTCCCAGAAACAACCAGATTTAATAAAGCAAATAAGCAAAAATTAGACTCTGTGAGTTGTCAAATCATGTATTTTATTCAACGTCTAACAGAAACTATGAGTTTGTAAATACGGTGTTACTGAATCCGATTTATTAGACACACATGCACAGAAATTTATGCTCCTCAAGAGAATGCAAGTGAGCGATTAAACTGGTCCATATCAGTACATATACGTGCATATGTCCGCAAGGATCCACGAACTAGGACCAGTATCTAAACGAAATAAGCGGATCATTGCAGGTTAGTCTTCATCACGGTAAAACATTTTCATCATATTGTGATGGGACCATGAAACCTCCACCGATTGAGATAAGTGTGTTTGCCAATTTTAGACGAGTTATATTTTAAAACGAATACTAGTACATCATTCAATCCGAATTATCGCGATCAGAATACTTTTCTGCAATGCCGAAAACCGAAGCATGCGGAACACCTGTTCTTACACTCATTAATTCGCGTTGACGCAAATAGCTTAATCAGCTGAGGCCAGTTTTATCAGATTTCGTCGAATCTCATATGTTCTCTTTCGCCTGCTCGAAAATGGGAGTTGTATTTGTGCAAATGTATGTAACAGGCAGGAGGAAGCATCTCCGACCACATAAAGTATACATATTCTTGATGAGCATCAATAGCCGAGTCGATCTAGCCATGTCCGTCTGTCTTTCCGTCCGTCTGTCCGTATGAATGAACGCAAGGCTCACAAAACCTATAAGATAGAGCTGGAAAACAATAAATGGGATTATTGATTATATCGATGTTTTTTGGAGCTTTGAGACCCATCGATATTTTGTACGTACCATCGATTGTTTCGATGTTTTCCCACCTCTAACACTTTTTGAGCAATAGAAAGCGACAAGGGAGTGCAATAATGTTAAATTGAATAAATATATTTTTAAAGAATTAATAAAAAATTCTCGCTTCTTTTTATGAGGCAACTCTGCAAGTATCGGCGAAGAAAACACCAACAATGTCGCTCATAATACCAGTCGTATGCGAGCTAAATCAAATAAAAATAAAAATATTGCAATCGCAAAGAAAATCAAAGGCAGCACTTTTCGCAATTGAGTTAATCAAAAACGATTGCCAGAAAGATTTTCCCATTATGAAACAAGAACTGCTTCCAGGATCGCGACAGCTTTAGACCCCAGGTTCGAAAGGTTCTGATTTTTCTGTGCTTCTAATGCCGATGAAGCAGCTAAGGCTTTAAAACAAAAAATATTTTCCATTATGTCAAATGACTCATTTCAACCATCACCTCCACCAACACCACCAGCAACCCCTCTGCAGGAAAACAAGCCTTAACAAATTGTTAACTTCTTGGCAAGTCAAATAACTTAAAGATTGCAATCAACAAGGTCGGATGCCAATTTTTTTTGCATTCCGACGACGTCCGCAGAATCCGAAAGCACATATAGCAAAGCTGCTCAGACAATTTCAGATCGCAGGTGTTCGCTGAAGCAGGCAATAGTAAACATGTTATTATTTTTAAGAAAAAACTCAAACTCATTTTTATTTAGTATTAAATGCTAGATATTTTTAGAAAAAATATAATTTAGGTTCTTTTAATACAACTAATGTCTTCTAACTAATTTGTATTTTTGGAAAACAACGATAGTATCGATGTTTTCTTAAAAAACAATCGAAAACATCAATGGTCTTAGACATCGATGTTTTTCCAGCTCTACTGTAAGAGCTAGAGACTTGAAGTTTTAGCTGTAGATCCTCCTAGTGCCCGCGCCGATCGAGTTTGTTTTCGATATTCGATAACCTCGTTTCCAAGTAATCATTAAAAAACTATATTAAACACCTGTTTTTTTTTTTTTACCAATTTTGGTAAATAATAAGAGCTAGAGTCACCACTCTTGATATGTTGCTTCTAGAATAATATATACATATCAAGTATCTTTCATTTGAAAGCTATTCTTACTACCACCACAAAGCTATACATCAAGTTAATAAATCAATTAATGCTGCCCATCAAAAAAGCCTCAATTTGAATGCAATTGTCATTTTGAGAATACTCGAATATTTTATAGTACAATAAGATCTACTGCTAAAAATTTCATTAAGATCGGTTAAGAAACACAAAAGAAAATGTGTTTTGGCTGCCCACGGGTTTGCGGCAGCAAGCGCAAATTCCAAGAATTTTTGTACACAAAAAATACACATTCATGCGCGTCTCATTCGAATTCTATCAACAGCATTGTATTGCGATTGTATTGTTTTCTGTGCTGCTATTTTAATTCGTTTTTTTCCATTAAGACTCAGTTCTTGGTGTGGCTGTTGAGTAGAGACGGGCGTAAGTAATGCGGTCAGTTTCGAGCTCGAACCCTGGCAATTGACATTTTTTTTAAATTTATCTTTGGCACTACTAAAGAAAAGAGCGCGTAGCGCGAGCTGCATTTGGTTTTGGAATAAACGGGTTCGGGGTATCCCCTAGTCGGGAACTCCCGACTAGAACCTCTTACTTGTTTTTATTTAGTATACTGAAAGGGCAATCCTCTGAGCGTAAAAGGAGTGATATGTAAACAGAAGAGGAAAAGAACAACGACAAATCCAACAAGCATAGTTTAGAGCTAAGCTAGAAGTGCACTTTATTCAAATCTCTTCGACAACTCTCAAAAAATCCAATTGCATAAAGCAAATGCCTCCCTAACGGTGCATGAAAATGATCAACCTGCCCATGCATGTTTACTCGTTAACACATTTGTGCATAAGTAACCTTTAACCATGTGGCCCTCCTAAGAAAGGATTATCTATTAAATAGTAATACAGGTACCCTCTTCTCACGAAAGGGCCAGGTCATAGATTAGGGCTATAAATTGTGAGTTCGTACAAATTAAAGGAGTAATTTGATTTACCTGGCTCAGAAATGAGGGCCATTAAAATACAGTTCTTATTTTGAAGGTGCGTGTGAAATATTAGCCTAATGGGTGAAAAATTGTACAAGCTATTGGTGTGGCTAACGACCATATGCACTATGGAGGAGTCGACGGCCAACCATTACAGCCCTGCTGTTCTTTATTTAATCTTTATAAACACTTTTTTTAACAGACATCCAAGTCAATACAGTATAGACTTTTGTTGGATTCGTTGATGAAAGGAAGAGTATCCCAACATTATAAGTTTGATAATTTTTCAAAGATCAGACAATAAACAAAATTCTTTCAAGAATGAATAGTCCACGGTGTGGTGCTGATAAAAGAAACAAAACTGCTGCTGCAAAACAAGTACAGGTTTCACATTACTTATACATATGTATGTCCGTGGCAGGAGTTGAGTACTGGTCAAACACTTGCTGGGAACAGGTCTATTTAAGTGTTGATAATAAAAATGTAATATACTTACTCTGGTATCCAAATATCGATGATAAATTGGTTAATTAGTTCACGAAATTTTCGCTGGTTGAAACGTAAGTGCAGCAAGCGAACAAAATTTAAAGCGCCCATAAAAGTTGTGCAGCAGTTTTCCGTTATCATTATAATATCTCCGAAGTTTTTAACCAAAAATTCCGTTTGAAAGCAAATGGTAATGCCTACTAATACAATAACATACCACGCCCACAAAGTGTAGGTCACGCCAAACAGATAATTTCTCGTACCCGGCTTAAGTGTTTTCGAACTTGTTTTTAACGGCCAAGAACCATTTAATTTTAACCAAATGCACTGCAAGGGCATGCGAAAGCTCGGATCTTGGTAATGTAGTGGGTTAAACATCACAATGCGACTGATTTAAAAGTTCTATGCCACTCTGATGTACCTAACTGCTTTATATGTCTTCATATATATGCAAAGAATAAGCAAAGTACAAGTAGAATTATAAATCAACCGATTAAAAACTTCTTTGATGTCATATTTTATCACAACAGGCATGAGAATATTTAAGTATAAGATGGTTTGCGGTTAAGCGCTCTTAAATTGACTTCTTAATAATTAATTACGTATGCACTCGATGATTAAATTTTGTTCCACACGTTGAAATCCGGGAACTATATGAGTGTTTGAGAACTGTGACTTAAAAAAATCATTTACAATAAGCTAATTATAAAAACTATGTTGGTATTACAGTATAATTTGCTTAACAGCCTCGAGTACTTTGCACGGACATTAGAGACAGCTATCTTAAAAAGGCAGTTAACTTAATTTTATTTTTTCCTAAAAGTGAATCGATTTCACAGTAACCTTAATTTTTTTTAAGATGCACTGAATTCTATTTAACAGTACTAAGTTAAATTAATTAATTTGGTGTTTTTATAAACTTCATGTATTTAAATTACATTTAATTCAACTTCAGTACAGTTTATTGTATACATAAGAAAAACAAATCAAAAATCAAATCATCTGATGTCATCATAGATGGCGCAGTTAACTTACATGACATTCATGGAAATTGGCAAAAAATTACTGCCGATATGAGACGCTTAAGTGCAAAAGGCTGTTAAGTTAGATGCACTTAACGTAATTATTTTCATCCAAAATAAGCTCTTATTTCAGCGAAAAGAAAATTTAAGGCAGCTATCTTACCGATGCAGCTAAGTATCGAGGCAGCTAAGCAAATTATACTGTACATACACTGATGTAAAAATTAAGGCATAAGCAAATTATGGAAAAAACACTATATTCAACAACCCAGCCTTTATACTTAAAATTTTATATCTTTATTGATAGACTTATATTGAAAGATATAAAATGTGTAATATAAAGTGTAACTTGTTAAATCTAGTTTTTTCTATTATTTGCTTAAGCCAAAATCCTTTATATCTTACATGTTCTGGCACAACATTGCTAACATAAGGAACTTTTAACAAGTGAGAGGTTCTAGTCGGAAGCTCCCGACTAGGAGATACCCTGAATCCTATTCTTCCAACACCAAATGCAAATTTATACTATTCTAGAAGCTACATGTCAAGTTTGGTGACTCTAGCTCTTATTATTTACCAAAATTGCTCAAAAAACAGGAGTCAAGTCTCAAGCTCTTTTAGGTTCTGAGATCCTTGCGTAGATACATACGGAACCAGTCGTATGCGAACTAAATCAAAAAAATAAAACGAGGAAGAAGGACTATCTTCGGCATGCCGAAGATCTAATACCCTTGCAGACCCAACCTTTTAATGCCGAGAAAATGGTTAAGGCCGAGTTTGGTCAAGGTATCTTGATAAACACAAAAAAAGGCTTTTAATCAAAATATATGATATATGATATAGTAGTCCGATGTAAATAAGATTTTGCAAAAATGAAGGGAGCATAGTGTAATCCTTAAATGCCGTGTTTAATCGAAAAATCATGAAAAACAAAAAATGATCCATACAAAAACTTAATTTTCGACCGATCGTTCCTATGGCAGCTATATGATATAGGTGTCCGATCTTAATAGGATTTTGCATATATATGAGGAGCATAGTAAAACTAATATATGCCGAGTTTGGTCAAGATATCTTGAAAAACATTTTGTTTTTCTTACAAGATCCTGCTTTTCGACCGATCGTTCCTATGGCAGCTATATGATATAGGGGTCCGATCTTAATAGGATTTTGCATATATATGAGGAGCATAGTAAAACTAATAAATGCCGAGTTTGGTCAAGATATCTTGATAAACAAAATGTTTTTTCATACAAGAATTAAATTTTCGACCTATCGTTCCTATGGCAGCTATATGATATAGTGGTCAGATCTTAATAGGATTTAGCATATATATGAGGAGCATAGTAAAACTAATAAATGCCGAGTTTGGTCAAGATATCTTGAAAACAAAATGATTTTTCATACAAAAACTTAATTTTCGACCGATCGTTCCTATGGCAGCTATATGATATAGTGGTCCGATCCAGCTGGTTTTGACATATGTGCTGCGTGCAACAGAAATAGGGACTTCTGCAAAGTTTCATTAAGATAGCTTTAAAACTGAGGGACTAGTTCGCATAGAAACAGACAGACGGACAGACGGACATGGCTATATCGACTCGGCTGTTGATGCTGATCAAGAATATATATACTTTATGGGGTCGGAGATGTCTCCTTCTATGCGTTACACATTTCACGACAAAATTATAATACCCTCTGCAAGGGTATAAAAATTGCAGTCGCAAATAAAATCAAAGGCAGCACTTTTCGCAATTGAGTTAATCAAAAACGATTACCAGAAAGATTTTCCCATTACGAAACAAGAACCGCTACCAGGATCGCGACAGCTTTAGCCCCAGGTTCAAAAAGTTCTGACTTTTCTGTGCTTCTAATGCCGATGAAGCAGCTAAGGCTTTAAAACAAAAAATATTTTCCATTATGTCAAATGACTCATTTCAACCATCACCTCCACCAACACCACCAGCAACCCCTCTGCAGGAAAACAAGCCTTAACAAATTGTTAACTTCTTGGCAAGTCAAATAACTTAAAGATTGCAATCAACAAGGTCGGATGCCAATTTTTTTTTGCATTCCGACGACGTCCGCAGAATCCGAAAGCACATATAGCAAAGCTGCTCAGACAATTTCAGATCGCAGGTGTTCGCTGAAGCAGGCAATAGTAAACATGTTATTATTTTTAAGAAAAACTCAAACTCATTTTTATTTAGTATTAAATGCTAGATATTTTTAGAAAAAATATAATTTAGGTTCTTTTTAATACAACTAATGTCTTCTAACTAATTTGTATTTTTGGAAAACAACGATAGTATCGATGTTTTCTTAAAAACAATCGAAAACATCAATGGTCTTAGACATCGATGTTTTTCCAGCTCTACTGTAAGAGCTAGAGACTTGAAGTTTTAGCTGTAGATCCTCCTAGTGCCCGCGCCGATCGAGTTTGTTTTCGATATTCGATAACCTCGTTTCCAAGTAATCAATAAAAAACTATATTAAACACCTGTTTTTTTTTTTTACCAATTTTGGTAAATAATAAGAGCTAGAGTCACCACTCTTGATATGTTGCTTCTAGAATAATATATACATATCAAGTATCTTTCATTTGAAAGCTATTCTTACTACCACCACAAAGCTATACATCAAGTTAATAAATCAATTAATGCTGCCCATCAAAAAAGCCTCAATTTGAATGCAATTGTCATTTTGAGAATACTCGAATATTTTATAGTACAATAAGATCTACTGCTAAAAATTTCATTAAGATCGGTTAAGAAACACAAAAGAAAATGTGTTTTGGCTGCCCACGGGTTTGCGGCAGCAAGCGCAAATTCCAAGAATTTTTGTACACAAAAATACACATTCATGCGCGTCTCATTCGAATTCTATCAACAGCATTGTATTGCGATTGTATTGTTTTCTGTGCTGCTATTTTAATTCGTTTTTTTCCATTAAGACTCAGTTCTTGGTGTGGCTGTTGAGTAGAGACGGGCGTAAGTAATGCGGTCAGTTTCGAGCTCGAACCCTGGCAAGGGACATTTTTTTTAAATTTATCTTTGGCACTACTAAAGAAAAGAGCGCGTAGCGCGAGCTGCATTTGGTTTTGGAATAAACGGGTTCGGGGTATCCCCTAGTCGGGAACTCCCGACTAGAACCTCTTACTTGTTTTTATTTAGTATACTGAAAGGGCAATCCTCTGAGCGTAAAAGGAGTGATATGTAAACAGAAGAGGAAAAGAACAACGACAAATCCAACAAGCATAGTTTAGAGCTAAGCTAGAAGTGCACTTTATTCAAATCTCTTCGACAACTCTCAAAAAATCCAATTGCATAAAGCAAATGCCTCCCTAACGGTGCATGAAAATGATCAACCTGCCCATGCATGTTTACTCGTTAACACATTTGTGCATAAGTAACCTTTAACCATGTGGCCCTCCTAAGAAAGGATTATCTATTAAATAGTAATACAGGTACCCTCTTCTCACGAAAGGGCCAGGTCATAGATTAGGGCTATAAATTGTGAGTTCGTACAAATTAAAGGAGTAATTTGATTTACCTGGCTCAGAAATGAGGGCCATTAAAATACAGTTCTTATTTTGAAGGTGCGTGTGAAATATTAGCCTAATGGGTGAAAAATTGTACAAGCTATTGGTGTGGCTAACGACCATATGCTCTATGGAGGAGTCGACGGCCAACCATTACAGCCCTGCTGTTCTTTATTTAATCTTTATAAACACTTTTTTTAACAGACATCCAAGTCAATACAGTATAGACTTTTGTTGGATTCGTTGATGAAAGGAAGAGTATCCCAACATTATAAGTTTGATAATTTTTCAAAGATCAGACAATAAACAAAATTCTTTCAAGAATGAATAGTCCACGGTGTGGTGCTGATAAAAGAAACAAAACTGCTACTGCAAAACAAGTACAGGTTTCACATTACTTATACATATGTATGTCCGTGGCAGGAGTTGAGTACTGGTCAAACACTTGCTGGGAACAGGTCTATTTAAGTGTTGATAATAAAAATGTAATATACTTACTCTGGTATCCAAATATCGATGATAAATTGGTTAATTAGTTCACGAAATTTTCGCTGGTTGAAACGTAAGTGCAGCAAGCGAACAAAATTTAAAGCGCCCATAAAAGTTGTGCAGCAGTTTTCCGTTATCATTATAATATCTCCGAAGTTTTTAACCAAAAATGCCGTTTGAAAGCAAATGGTAATGCCTACTAATACAATAACATACCACGCCCACAAAGTGTAGGTCACGCCAAACAGATAATTTCTCGTACCCGGCTTAAGTGTTTTCGAACTTGTTTTTAACGGCCAAGAACCATTTAATTTTAACCAAATGCACTGCAAGGGCATGCGAAAGCTCGGATCTTGGTAATGTAGTGGGTTAAACATCACAATGCGACTGATTTAAAAGTTCTATGCCACTCTGATGTACCTAACTGCTTTATATGTCTTCATATATATGCAAAGAATAAGCAAAGTACAAGTAGAATTATAAATCAACCGATTAAAAACTTCTTTGATGTCATATTTTATCACAACAGGCATGAGAATATTTAAGTATAAGATGGTTTGCGGTTAAGCGCTCTTAAATTGACTTCTTAATAATTAATTACGTATGCACTCGATGATTAAATTTTGTTCCACACGTTGAAATCCGGGAACTATATGAGTGTTTGAGAACTGTGACTTAAAAAAATTATTTACAATAAGCTAATTATAAAAACTATGTTGGTATTACAGTATAATTTGCTTAACAGCCTCGAGTACTTTGCACGGACATTAGAGGCAGCTATCTTAAAAAGGCAGTTAACTTAATTTTATTTTTTCCTAAAAGTGAATCGATTTCACAGTAACCTTAATTTTTTTAAGATGCACTGAATTCTATTTAACAGTACTAAGTTAAATTAATTAATTTGGTGTTTTTATAAACTTCATGTATTTAAATTACATTTAATTCAACTTCAGTACAGTTTATTGTATACATAAGAAAAACAAATCAAAAATCAAATCATCTGATGTCATCATAGATGGCGCAGTTAACTTACATGACATTCATGGAAATTGGCAAAAAATTACTGCCGATATGAGACGCTTAAGTGCAAAAGGCTGTTAAGTTAGATGCACTTAACGTAATTATTTTCATCCAAAATAAGCTCTTATTTCAGCGAAAAGAAAATTTAAGGCAGCTATCTTACCGATGCAGCTAAGTATCGAGGCAGCTAAGCAAATTATACTGTACATACACTGATGTAAAAATTAAGGCATAAGCAAATTATGGAAAAAACACTATATTCAACAACCCAGCCTTTATACTTAAAATTTTATATCTTTATTGATAGACTTATATTGAAAGATATAAAATGTGTAATATAAAGTGTAACTTGTTAAATCTAGTTTTTTCTATTATTTGCTTAAGCCAAAATCCTTTATATCTTACATGTTCTGGCACAACATTGCTAACATAAGGAACTTTTAACAAGTGAGAGGTTCTAGTCGGAAGCTCCCGACTAGGAGATACCCTGAATCCTATTCTTCCAACACCAAATGCAAATTTATACTATTCTAGAAGCTACATGTCAAGTTTGGTGACTCTAGCTCTTATTATTTACCAAAATTGCTCAAAAAACAGGAGTCAAGTCTCAAGCTCTTTTAGGTTCTGAGATCCTTGCGTAGATACATACGGAACCAGTCGTATGCGAACTAAATCAAAAAATAAAACGAGGAAGAAGGACTATCTTCGGCATGCCGAAGATCTAATACCCTTGCAGACCCAACCTTTTAATGCCGAGAAAATGGTTAAGGCCGAGTTTGGTCAAGGTATCTTGATAAACACAAAAAAAGGCTTTTAATCAAAAACCTAGTTTTCGACCGATCGTTCCTATTGCAGATATATGATATAGTAGTCCGATGTAAATAAGATTTTGCAAAAATGAAGGGAGCATAGTGTAATCCTTAAATGCCGTGTTTAATCGAAAATTCATGAAAAACAAAAAATGATCCATACAAAAACTTAATTTTCGACCGATCGTTCCTATGGCAGCTATATGATATAGGTGTCCGATCTTAATAGGATTTTGCATATATATGAGGAGCATAGTAAAACTAATATATGCCGAGTTTGGTCAAGATATCTTGAAAAACATTTTGTTTTTCTTACAAGATCCTACTTTTCGACCGATCGTTCCTATGGCAGCTATATGATATAGGGGTCCGATCTTAATAGGATTTTGCATATATATGAGGAGCATAGTAAAACTAATAAATGCCGAGTTTGGTCAAGATATCTTGATAAACAAAATGTTTTTTCATACAAGAATTAAATTTTCGACCTATCGTTCCTATGGCAGCTATATGATATAGTGGTCAGATCTTAATAGGATTTAGCATATATATGAGGAGCATAGTAAAACTAATAAATGCCGAGTTTGGTCAAGATATCTTGAAAACAAAATGATTTTTCATACAAAAACTTAATTTTCGACCGATCGTTCCTATGGCAGCTATATGATATAGTGGTCCGATCCAGCTGGTTTTGACATATGTGCTGCGTGCAACAGAAATAGGGACTTCTGCAAAGTTTCATTAAGATAGCTTTAAAACTGAGGGACTAGTTCGCATAGAAACAGACAGACGGACAGACGGACATGGCTATATCGACTCGGCTGTTGATGCTGATCAAGAATATATATACTTTATGGGGTCGGAGATGTCTCCTTCTATGCGTTACACATTTCACGATAAAATTATAATACCCTCTGCAAGGGTATAAAAATTGCAGTCGCAAATAAAATCAAAGGCAGCACTTTTCGCAATTGAGTTAATCAAAAACGATTACCAGAAAGATTTTCCCATTACGAAACAAGAACCGCTACCAGGATCGCGACAGCTTTAGCCCCAGGTTCAAAAAGTTCTGACTTTTCTGTGCTTCTAATGCCGATGAAGCAGCTAAGGCTTTAAAACAAAAAATATTTTCCATTATGTCAAATGACTCATTTCAACCATCACCTCCACCAACACCACCAGCAACCCCTCTGCAGGAAAACAAGCCTTAACAAATTGTTAACTTCTTGGCAAGTCAAATAACTTAAAGATTGCAATCAACAAGGTCGGATGCCAATTTTTTTTGCATTCCGACGACGTCCGCAGAATCCGAAAGCACATATAGCAAAGCTGCTCAGACAATTTCAGATCGCAGGTGTTCGCTGAAGCAGGCAATAGTAAACATGTTATTATTTTTAAGAAAAAACTCAAACTCATTTTTATTTAGTATTAAATGCTAGATATTTTTAGAAAAAATATAATTTAGGTTCTTTTAATACAACTAATGTCTTCTAACTAATTTGTATTTTTGGAAAACAACGATAGTATCGATGTTTTCTTAAAAACAATCGAAAACATCAATGGTCTTAGACATCGATGTTTTTCCAGCTCTACTGTAAGAGCTAGAGACTTGAAGTTTTAGCTGTAGATCCTCCTAGTGCCCGCGCCGATCGAGTTTGTTTTCGATATTCGATAACCTCGTTTCCAAGTAATCAATAAAAAACTATATTAAACACCTGTTTTTTTTTTTTTTACCAATTTTGGTAAATAATAAGAGCTAGAGTCACCACTCTTGATATGTTGCTTCTAGAATAATATATACATATCAAGTATCTTTCATTTGAAAGCTATTCTTACTACCACCACAAAGCTATACATCAAGTTAATAAATCAATTAATGCTGCCCATCAAAAAAGCCTCAATTTGAATGCAATTGTCATTTTGAGAATACTCGAATATTTTATAGTACAATAAGATCTACTGCTAAAAATTTCATTAAGATCGGTTAAGAAACACAAAAGAAAATGTGTTTTGGCTGCCCACGGGTTTGCGGCAGCAAGCGCAAATTCCAAGAATTTTTGTACACAAAAATACACATTCATGCGCGTCTCATTCGAATTCTATCAACAGCATTGTATTGCGATTGTATTGTTTTCTGTGCTGCTATTTTAATTCGTTTTTTTCCATTAAGACTCAGTTCTTGGTGTGGCTGTTGAGTAGAGACGGGCGTAAGTAATGCGGTCAGTTTCGAGCTCGAACCCTGGCAAGGGACATTTTTTTAAATTTATCTTTGGCACTACTAAAGAAAAGAGCGCGTAGCGCGAGCTGCATTTGGTTTTGGAATAAACGGGTTCGGGGTATCCCCTAGTCGGGAACTCCCGACTAGAACCTCTTACTTGTTTTTATTTAGTATACTGAAAGGGCAATCCTCTGAGCATAAAAGGAGTGATATGTAAACAGAAGAGGAAAAGAACAACGACAAATCCAACAAGCATAGTTTAGAGCTAAGCTAGAAGTGCACTTTATTCAAATCTCTTCGACAACTCTCAAAAAATCCAATTGCATAAAGCAAATGCCTCCCTAACGGTGCATGAAAATGATCAACCTGCCCATGCATGTTTACTCGTTAACACATTTGTGCATAAGTAACCTTTAACCATGTGGCCCTCCTAAGAAAGGATTATCTATTAAATAGTAATACAGGTACCCTCTTCTCACGAAAGGGCCAGGTCATAGATTAGGGCTATAAATTGTGAGTTCGTACAAATTAAAGGAGTAATTTGATTTACCTGGCTCAGAAATGAGGGCCATTAAAATACAGTTCTTATTTTGAAGGTGCGTGTGAAATATTAGCCTAATGGGTGAAAAATTGTACAAGCTATTGGTGTGGCTAACGACCATATGCACTATGGAGGAGTCGACGGCCAACCATTACAGCCCTGCTGTTCTTTATTTAATCTTTATAAACACTTTTTTTAACAGACATCCAAGTCAATACAGTATAGACTTTTGTTGGATTCGTTGATGAAAGGAAGAGTATCCCAACATTATAAGTTTGATAATTTTTCAAAGATCAGACAATAAACAAAATTCTTTCAAGAATGAATAGTCCACGGTGTGGTGCTGATAAAAGAAACAAAACTGCTACTGCAAAACAAGTACAGGTTTCACATTACTTATACATATGTATGTCCGTGGCAGGAGTTGAGTACTGGTCAAACACTTGCTGGGAACAGGTCTATTTAAGTGTTGATAATAAAAATGTAATATACTTACTCTGGTATCCAAATATCGATGATAAATTGGTTAATTAGTTCACGAAATTTTCGCTGGTTGAAACGTAAGTGCAGCAAGCGAACAAAATTTAAAGCGCCCATAAAAGTTGTGCAGCAGTTTTCCGTTATCATTATAATATCTCCGAAGTTTTTAACCAAAAATGCCGTTTGAAAGCAAATGGTAATGCCTACTAATACAATAACATACCACGCCCACAAAGTGTAGGTCACGCCAAACAGATAATTTCTCGTACCCGGCTTAAGTGTTTTCGAACTTGTTTTTAACGGCCAAGAACCATTTAATTTTAACCAAATGCACTGCAAGGGCATGCGAAAGCTCGGATCTTGGTAATGTAGTGGGTTAAACATCACAATGCGACTGATTTAAAAGTTCTATGCCACTCTGATGTACCTAACTGCTTTATATGTCTTCATATATATGCAAAGAATAAGCAAAGTACAAGTAGAATTATAAATCAACCGATTAAAAACTTCTTTGATGTCATATTTTATCACAACAGGCATGAGAATATTTAAGTATAAGATGGTTTGCGGTTAAGCGCTCTTAAATTGACTTCTTAATAATTAATTACGTATGCACTCGATGATTAAATTTTGTTCCACACGTTGAAATCCGGGAACTATATGAGTGTTTGAGAACTGTGACTTAAAAAAATCATTTACAATAAGCTAATTATAAAAACTATGTTGGTATTACAGTATAATTTGCTTAACAGCCTCGAGTACTTTGCACGGACATTAGAGGCAGCTATCTTAAAAAGGCAGTTAACTTAATTTTATTTTTTCCTAAAAGTGAATCGATTTCACAGTAACCTTAATTTTTTTAAGATGCACTGAATTCTATTTAACAGTACTAAGTTAAATTAATTAATTTGGTGTTTTTATAAACTTCATGTATTTAAATTACATTTAATTCAACTTCAGTACAGTTTATTGTATACATAAGAAAAACAAATCAAAAATCAAATCATCTGATGTCATCATAGATGGCGCAGTTAACTTACATGACATTCATGGAAATTGGCAAAAAATTACTGCCGATATGAGACGCTTATGCAAAAGGCTGTTAAGTTAGATGCACTTAACGTAATTATTTTCATCCAAAATAAGCTCTTATTTCAGCGAAAAGAAAATTTAAGGCAGCTATCTTACCGATGCAGCTAAGTATCGAGGCAGCTAAGCAAATTATACTGTACATACACTGATGTAAAAATTAAGGCATAAGCAAATTATGGAAAAAACACTATATTCAACAACCCAGCCTTTATACTTAAAATTTTATATCTTTATTGATAGACTTATATTGAAAGATATAAAATGTGTAATATAAAGTGTAACTTGTTAAATCTAGTTTTTTCTATTATTTGCTTAAGCCAAAATCCTTTATATCTTACATGTTCTGGCACAACATTGCTAACATAAGGAACTTTTAACAAGTGAGAGGTTCTAGTCGGAAGCTCCCGACTAGGAGATACCCTGAATCCTATTCTTCCAACACCAAATGCAAATTTATACTATTCTAGAAGCTACATGTCAAGTTTGGTGACTCTAGCTCTTATTATTTACCAAAATTGCTCAAAAAACAGGAGTCAAGTCTCAAGCTCTTTTAGGTTCTGAGATCCTTGCGTAGATACATACGGAACCAGTCGTATGCGAACTAAATCAAAAAATAAAACGAGGAAGAAGGACTATCTTCGGCATGCCGAAGATCTAATACCCTTGCAGACCCAACCTTTTAATGCCGAGAAAATGGTTAAGGCCGAGTTTGGTCAAGGTATCTTGATAAACACAAAAAAAGGCTTTTAATCAAAAACCTAGTTTTCGACCGATCGTTCCTATGGCAGATATATGATATAGTAGTCCGATGTAAATAAGATTTTGCAAAAATGAAGGGAGCATAGTGTAATCCTTAAATGCCGTGTTTAATCGAAAATTCATGAAAAACAAAAAATGATCCATACAAAAACTTAATTTTCGACCGATCGTTCCTATGGCAGCTATATGATATAGGTGTCCGATCTTAATAGGATTTTGCATATATATGAGGAGCATAGTAAAACTAATATATGCCGAGTTTGGTCAAGATATCTTGAAAAACATTTTGTTTTTCTTACAAGATCCTACTTTTCGACCGATCGTTCCTATGGCAGCTATATGATATAGGGGTCCGATCTTAATAGGATTTTGCATATATATGAGGAGCATAGTAAAACTAATAAATGCCGAGTTTGGTCAAGATATCTTGATAAACAAAATGTTTTTTCATACAAGAATTAAATTTTCGACCTATCGTTCCTATGGCAGCTATATGATATAGTGGTCAGATCTTAATAGGATTTAGCATATATATGAGGAGCATAGTAAAACTAATAAATGCCGAGTTTGGTCAAGATATCTTGAAAACAAAATGATTTTTCATACAAAAACTTAATTTTCGACCGATCGTTCCTATGGCAGCTATATGATATAGTGGTCCGATCCAGCTGGTTTTGACATATGTGCTGCGTGCAACAGAAATAGGGACTTCTGCAAAGTTTCATTAAGATAGCTTTAAAACTGAGGGACTAGTTCGCATAGAAACAGACAGACGGACAGACGGACATGGCTATATCGACTCGGCTGTTGATGCTGATCAAGAATATATATACTTTATGGGGTCGGAGATGTCTCCTTCTATGCGTTACACATTTCACGACAAAATTATAATACCCTCTGCAAGGGTATAAAAATTGCAATCGCAAATAAAATCAAAGGCAGCACTTTTCGCAATTGAGTTAATCAAAAACGATTACCAGAAAGATTTTCCCATTACGAAACAAGAACCGCTACCAGGATCGCGACAGCTTTAGCCCCAGGTTCAAAAAGTTCTGACTTTTCTGTTCTTCTAATGCCGATGAAGCAGCTAAGGCTTTAAAACAAAAAATATTTTCCATTATGTCAAATGACTCATTTCAGCCATCACCTCCACCAACACCACCAGCAACCCCTCTACAGGAAAACAAACCGTAAAAAGTTTTTAACTTCTTGGCAAGTCAAATAACTTGTTGAAAAGTGTAACTTGTTAAATCTAGTTTTTTCTATGATTTGCCTAAGCCAAAATCCTTTATATCTTACATGTTCTGGCACAACATTGCTAAAAAAACAGAACGTCGTTATCGATTTTTATCGATTGCTTGGAAACGAAGTAAGTTATCGATGATCGGAAATAAACTCGATCTGCGGAGGCACTAGGAGGAACTACAGCTAAAATTTCATTTCCTCTAGCTCTTATAGGTTCTGATATCCTTGCGTTCATACATACGGACAGACGGACATGGTTATATCGACTCGGCTATTGATGCTGATCAAGAATATATATACTTTATGGTGTCGGAGATGCTTCCTTCTGCCTCTTACATACATTTACATTAAGCACAAATACATTATACCCTTTTTACCCATTTTCAATGTGTTCAGGGTATAAAAATGATCAACATTAAACAGATGGAACTTCAAATAAGTGAACAACATAAACAGCTGACACTACCAATAAATGAAAACAACAATGGTGAGACCTTAATACAAATCCACAAAGGATACCACTTAGGCGTGCCCGCCGTACCTGAGACGATCACCTTACCTCGTCTCTTTCTTCTTGGCCACCTCTTGGCCTACATCAGCCTGCGCCATCATCAATCATGCCTTTCTCTCTTCGTCTATAGACAATTAGCCGGACATTAATCTTTCTTCAATGTGTGTATTTAATTGGTTGCGTTTCTCTTATATCTATTGACAATAAATATCAATTGCTAAACTTTTGTTTTTACAAAATATTCACTGGCACGTTACCGCAAGCAAACAAAAGTAAAACGACAAGGAAATACATCAAGACTATTGAAAGTCGCCACTCTAAATATGCATGCGTGGATACATATTTACATTATGAACTGAAACAAAAGTTCATACGTTATTTTGAAAAGCTATATAAATTGGAAAAATAAAAATACCGTACCCTGTTCGAGCTAGAGTCCTCCACGAGCGTTGATATTAATAATTATAAGGAAAATTTCCTTCCCAGCAAAAATGCCCATCAGCTCCGCTTCAACTCTTTTACTCGACAGACAAACTGATTGCAGTTCAATGTACAATATATCGATCGACAATATCGATAGGTATTCAATTCAATTATCATTTCAAGAAATGTAAGCAAAAATACTAAATAGCGCTGACATCGTTACTAAATACTATATGTTAGTTTGTGGCGCGAACATACTCCCCGCCTTGGAAGCTCCTTCCAAAACACCATTTATTGTTGACTCCAGTGGCAAGGGGCAGATTCTATGTACATTCCTCTTGAGAAACCCCGTCTAGGTCTTGAGAATTACGACACGCACTGCACCATCGCATCCGGGATGTAATTCTAACACTCTTTCTCGTAACCATTGACCAGGCGTTGCGTTATCTTCGGCGATCAGGACAAGACTTTCGATCTGGACGTTGCTCGCAGTTGTCCTCCATTTTGAGCGTTCCTGCATCACGGTGAGGTACTCAGTTTTCCAGCGACGCCAAAACAAGAATCCTCTTCCAATGGTTGGACAGCGACCAATGCTTAGTCAAATGGTTCCACTAGCTCATTGAGTAGGCAGGCAACCAAAAAGTGGCCTGGAGTTCGTGCTTCTAACTCATTCGGGTCCGATGATAAAAGATAAAGCGGCCTCGAATTCATCACGTCTTCCACCTGCGTATCTGCTATTGAGAGATCCTCGTAGCTGTGTGCCGAGTTATTTGCGCACTTGACCAGCAGCTGCTTCGCAATCTTCACTGCGCTCTCCCATAACCCTCCAAAGTGAGGTGAGCGTGGTGGGATAAAATGAAATTTGACTCCTCATTGACTGCACGTGTCGTTGATAACACCTTGGCCCGACTAGTCAAAAGTTTTGCCAGTTCTCGTGAAACGCCTACAAAGTTAGGTGCGTTGTCGCAGAACAGGTTGGATCTTACGTCTGACAAAGAGCCGTTTAAGTACCGCTATGAAGGCTCTGGCACTCAAGTCCGACACGATCTCTATATGGCATGACTTCGTCAGGAAGCATAAAAAATAGCTAAATACACCTTGACTGGACGCTTCCTTCGTATGTTAAAATGCATCCAAATTGATGCTGCGAAGTCTAGTCCCGCTTGTTGAAAGGGGTATATGGTCCCATGACTTAATAACCCAAGACAGGTCGAAGCCGAAAGCAGGTAATGCAACTTCGTGCCGCATTGCGAACCAATTTTCTGCAAGTGATGATCCAATAGTTCTGCCGCAAGAAGGCGCATAACTATTGAGCCACGGCATGTAAATTCATTCGATGAGTGTGACTAATTAGTGCTTTTACGACTAGATGATCTTTAGGCATTAAAATAGGATGCTTTGTGTCAGTTGGTAGATCGGCCTTTAACAATCGCCCACCTACGCATATAGCCGAAATTCCTTCTTCTTGAATGAAGGGATTTAACCATTGAATTTTAGTGGACTTAATAGGTCCTCTATTTTTTAACGAAACGAATTGCTCACGCAGCTTTAAATTTCGTAAATTAAAAATTTTGTAGCGAAGGCGTCCAGCCATCTCGTCTGCAGTTAGGTCCGACTGACAATGCCCTGTAATTTGCCGCTTTATAGCTCTACGCCACCTATAAACGTAGCTAAACACGTGCTGAAGTTTCAAAACGTCGTTTGTAAATTTACATTCCCTCAAGACAACTGACTGCAAGTGAAAACGTACACTTCCTCTGTTCAGGTATTGATTCGTTGCTACAACGCCATTGCGCGTTAGCGCAGTCATCTACCGGATGCCTCAAAAAATCAGGGCTCTTCCACCATAAGGTTGCATTGTTCAAGTCCGTTGAATACAATCCCCTGGATACAATATCTGCTGGGTTTAATTTTGACACTACTTTAGACCAATCCTGCATATTTCTTAACTTTTGTATTTGTTGTATGACAACCAGTTGAGCACAATTGTGTAGTCTGTAAAAAATCGTGCCTGCGTAACCTTAAGATGAATACAAGTCATACCCTTTGCCATACGCCTCGTCATTAAAAGTGCTCCTTGCAGCTCTAAGCGGGGCTAGGAAGCCACTCTGGCTGGAGCGACCTTAGACGTGGCAGTCACTAGGCGCACTGAAACCGATCCGACTTTATTATGCACTCGAGCATAAATCGCTCCACCTTAAGCTCGATTGGATGCGTCAGAGAACCCGAAAAGTTCTAATAAGTCGTCCTCAAACGCGATGGGAACTACCGATCGTGGCGGCGAACACTGATATATGAGCTTCAGTTCCTCTCGGTATTCTTGCCATTGAGCCGCTTAACTTGTAGCACTTCATCCCAGTCGTGCTTCAGTTACCACAACTCTTACATGAACATCTTGCCTAGAATCAGTATAGGACTCAAGAATGTCAAGGGATCGAGCATTTAAACTATTTCTAATAACCCTATTCGCTTCGTAATAGTTGTAGAGCATTTGACATTAAACGAGAACTGAAATTGGTCGCTTTGACGCACCCAACATATTCCAAGGGCTTTAGCTACATCTTCAGTTTTAAGCAATAAGGGCTCTAAGTCGTCCGCATTGCTGAGGGCTTCATGACAATTACTACGCCATTTGTGTATCTTAAATCTGCCAAGTTCTAACAGCTCACATACTTGCTGTTTCAATTCTACAAGGTTGGCTATGGTGTCTGCATCACACAATATATCATCCATGTAGAAACTACGTCTAATCGCTGTAGCCGCCAGTCGATAATGTTCCCCATATTTTTCTGCTAGAAAGAACATGCAGCGCACTGCTAGGAATGGAGCAGAATTTGTTCCATAAAGGACAGTTTTTAGACGCAGCACTACAATGGGTGTTTTATTGTCAAACCGCTACAATATACACCGGAAGTTGTGATGAGAATCTGTAACTAAAACTTGCCTATACATCTTGGCTATATCTGATGTTAGAGCAAACCTATACAAGGTCGGCCTAACAAGCATAGTATCGTTTAGTGAGACGCCCTTACTGCACTTGCAAGAAGCATCAAAAACGACGCGCAATTTGGTCGTCAGACTTTCCGGCCAGAGCACAGGATGATGGGGCATAAAGAACAACATGTCCTTTACCCCAGCGGCCTCTTCAAATAGTTTGGAAATCCAAATGGCTCAAATTTTTGTATTCTTCCATAAATTCGGTATACTGTTTCTTTAGAGAAGGATTGCGATTCAATTTCTCTTCTAAATTTAAAAATTTAATAAGGGCAATCTGGTATAAATCCCCTAGTACTATCTTGGGGCTTTTGAATGGAATCGCTACAGTTAGACATTAGAAACGAAACTGTTTTCGCATTGTTTTTCCTCTTCAGTAAATTTATCAACAGGCTGTGGTATTTCCTCGCATTTCCAAAACCATTGCACTAGCTCTTGCAGCTTACTAGAGTTCAGCACATTTTGCTCCTTCTTCTTGGTTACCAGCGACACGCTAGTTCTGGGTAGAAACTCGCCAACGACTACCCAGCCTAATAGCGATTTCTGAAGGGTGAGCCATTTTTGTCCTAGCTTGATTTGACCAGCAACAATCAGCTTGAAGAATAAGGGAACTCCCAATAGCATATCAATTCTATGAGAAGCGTCAAATGTCGGATCCACAAGTGTTAATCCCTTGGATGGTTGCCAATTCAGATCTAGAGGTCTGGATTATATTGCGTAATTTCTGATAGCACACAAAAATTGTCCGTGGCTTCAAACCTTGTCACTATATTTGAAAGTGGCATTCACCTCGCCAATAATCTGAGATATTGCATTGCTGATCCCACTGAGTCGCATACTTGATTCACGAAAAGCCGAAACTAATCTAGAAGTAAGAAAGTTAATTTGACTGCCAGAGTCTAATACACATCTACAATTATGATAAAGGCTATCGTTACCTTTTATCAACACCACGGCGGTCGTTAGAAGACCTACAGATGACTTCGTTAATGGTGCGCTATGTAAAGAACTGTTCCCTTGTTGTGATTGGCCATTATGCATACAGTCCCCTACGCTATCCGAGACATTTCGATGAAGCAATTCATGATCAGGTTTGTTGCGTATGGCACAGCGTTGGCTATCGCAACTCCTCGTTACGTGCCGATTACTGAAACATACTAGGCATAGCGCACGTATTTTATTTTGGGCATGTGCGATAGCACAAATGTAACACGACTTGCCAATGTTGCTGCTAGCTACAGCTAAGCTAGCTTTCTTTAATATGATTTGGCCGTTGGGTCGAGAACCATTGCTCCGCCGAACTTCTCGATTAGCGAAGTTCATGCCTCTATTTATTAAGAATTGCGATAACAATGGCCAAGAAGGTACTTTTTTGCAATCCCATTCGCTTTCCCACATATCGAGTTTCTCATCATACAGCTTGCTGCAAATCAAATGAAAAACGATAAAGAAGAGCTATCTTGCAGACCCAACCTGTTCAAATTGCCCATAGTGCTTTACCCGTATCTGAGAAGCATAGGGAAAATAGTTAATGCCGAGTTTGGTCAAGATATCTTGAATGACAATGAAGTTTGCCATACAATAACTTAATTTTCGAGCGATCGTTCCTATGGCAGCTTTAAGATATAGTGGTTCGATGTTGATAGAATTTTACGTATATATGAGAAGCATAGTAAAACTAAAAAATATCGAGTTTGGTCAAGATATTGTGAAAAACAAAAAAAATGTTCCATGCAACAACTTAATTTTCGACCGCTCGTTCCTATGGCAACTATATGATAAAGTGGTCCGATACAGCTGGTCCCGACATATGAACTGCGTGCAACAGAAAGCAGGACTTCTGCAAAGTTTCATGAAGAGAGCTTATAAACTGAGAGATTAATTCGCATAGAAACAGACAGACGGACATGTCTATATCGACTCGGCTGTTGATACTGATCAAGAAAATAAACTAACCAATTCAATGGTAGTTATTTATAAAAAAATGTATTTTTATTTATTTGACAGCACTATGTGCTTACAATGAGTCCAAGTTAAAAACTAAATATTGTATCTTAATTAATCCCTAATGAAACATCAGTCCAACGATGAAGCGTTGCTGTCGTCGTCGGCGTCTCCAGCTTGGTGTTGTTACATATGTTGAAATGCCCCCATTCTGCATTTCGCAGGGATACGCATTTCTTGGTAATCAACGAACCTTATTGGTTCCGCTTATTCCACAATTATTGGCATGTGCGGAAGATATGCCAACTTAGCGATCCCACGGTTTGTTGTCCCATGAGCGCGTTGACCTCCTATGCACCTAAAGTTGCATACGTGACAACTTGCTTCAGATTTTCCCAGCACGTTGAATGGCCACGTGCGGGAACCAAAAGTTAGTAAGCTGGTTATCCAAGTGTTGTTGTTTTGAATGTCTTAGGTATTAACTCCTCCCTCTCTGATCTCGAATGTCCCGGTCGATTGTTAGAAACCCGGTAGATCGTGGATGCTTCTGTGTTTTTTAATGTGGTTTTCCAAGAAAGTTTCCTTTACGTCTACCTTGTCTGGGCGCTGTTCGTTGCTGGTGGGAGTGGCTGTAACTTCAATAACAGTGGTTTGTCTGCACAGCTTGAGTTTTAGTGCATAAACAACGAAGACCAATAGTATTCCGGAAGTTACTCCGAAATTAGTGATGGTGTTTGTTTTAAAGTTGTCTCGTAGCATGCCTTTCTTCTCGGTGTTCTTAGTGTGGAGATCTCTCATTAGCTGCAGTGACAACACCTCTTCTTTAGCCGTTATTGGCCTTTCCAGTTGGATCATGGCTGGTAGTGGCTTAAAGTTGGAGGTTTCATATGAAGAAAAAAATTCGCTTCCTTTGTCTAATGTACAGTTGTTAAATTTAATTACAAATGACCCTTTAATGGATTTTAGTTCGTTATCGATAGAAATGTTACCCTTAAAATCATTAAAAAGAATAATGCCTGTATCTATTGATTCTATTGTTTTAATATGGTCATAGTACCATTACTATTATTATGCCTGCTTGTTAGTTACTTAGAAATGCAGTTATCGTTTGAAATATCTATTATGTTTGATTTTAAACACATACTAATTTTATTAATATTTTTACATTGATTGTTAATCTCAAAAACTGCATTTTTACATTTTATTACGTTTTCGTATCTTATTTTAATTATATTTCCTGCCTTCTTTAAGCGTTTTAAGAGTAGATGTTTACAAATTTCTTTGTCTGATTTAGGGATGTCGATTACGTAAATGAGCTTTTCCCCATTATATGCGATTTTGATATTAGCAAAATTTAGGGCTTCTTCTATGTTATTAAATGGAATATTTTTTATTCTATTATTTTATTATTCTAGTTTCTTCTTCGGAAATTATAAAAGTGTTTACTATATTGGCTTTAGACAAATGTATAGCCAGGTTTATGTTACTTAAATCTTCTTTAATTAAATCTAAAAAAATTGGAAGTTTTCTGAATTTTTTAAAGTTTTAATTATTACGTTATTGTCGTTTGTTATCTTTTTCATCCTATCTATAATGTCTTTGTTTATTAAAACTTGTTCATTATTATTTTTTATGAAAATGTGGCATAGCAACAAGAGATGAACCTGGTAATCAGGAGAGAATAACAATTTTTAATTTCTTATATGATTTTTGTGGACAATTTTTCCTGATTGGGTAGTGACAGTCGAGTGGTTGTTTTCTTTTACTATTTCTTCTTTAAAACGTTTAGACATTTAAGTACCTATTCTGATATTTTGTTTAACGAAAGTTGTATCGCCAGGTGCGTACTGAATAACTTCCTTTTTATTTTTGTTGTGAAATTCTAAATCCTGCCGTTGTTTTTTTATGAGTGTTTCATAATTATTGTTTCTGGTTTTTTCGTAGTCTGCTGTACCAAAGTTAGTAGGTCTTCCAAAAAATAAATCAACGGGCTTTTTCCTTGTGGTAGAATGATTGATGTGATTGTGTTCACACACTGCCAATTCTAGTAGTTCGCCAAAATTTCTATGCCTTTTTCTTGTTTTATGCATCTCATTATCTCCATTAGAGTTGAGTGGAACCTTTCGACCGGGCTATTTACTGAACTTTTGTGCTGGTGGTGTGGTAAAAACTTCAATTCCTAATTCATATTTTAGCATGAACTCTATTGATTGTGAATGAAGGGACTTTTCGTTGTCGATGATAACCGATTTCGGTAGTCCAAAAGAAAACAAAATTTCTCCTAATGGTTTTCTGTTTTCTAATGGTTTAACTACTGCTAATTTTGTACATTTATCTATTGAAGTTAGTACCAGTTCTCTGTTTGTTGAAAAAATGTCTATGTGCAGTATTTGTCCTGGATATTTGGGTAAGGGTGTTTCTCCAAGCTTTATATTATTTGGGTGTCGTTTGTATTTATTTTCCTTGCAAATTTTGCAAATTTTGCTCCTGCACGTTAGTTATGTCTTCTACTACAATTTGTGTAAAACGTTGTTTGTAATAAGAACGAGGAAGAAGGGCTATCTTCGGCATGCCGAAGATCTAATACCCCTTGCAGACCCAACCTTTTAATGCCGAGAAAATGGTTAAGGCCGAGTTTGGTCAAGGTATCTTGATAAACACAAAAAAAGGCTTTTAATCAAAAACCTAGTTTTCGACCGATCGTTCCTATGGCAGATATATGATATAGTAGTCCGATGTAAATAAGATTTTGCAAAAATGAAGGGAGCATAGTGTAATCTTTAAATGCCGTGTTTAATCGAAAAATCATGAAAAACAAAAAATGATCCATACAAAAACTTAATTTTCGACCGATCGTTCCTATGGCAGCTATATGATATAGGTGTCCGATCTTAATAGGATTTTGCATATATATGAGGAGCATAGTAAAACTAATATATGCCGAGTTTGGTCAGATATCTTGAAAAACATTTTGTTTTTCATACAAGATCCTACTTTTCGACTGATCGTACCTATGGCAGATATATGATATAGTAGTCCGATGTAAATAAGATTTTGCAAAAATGAAGGGAGCATAGTGTAATCTTTAAATGCCGTGTTTAATCGAAAAATCATGAAAAACAAAAAATGATCCATACAAAAACTTAATTTTCGAACGATCGTTCCTATGGCAGCTATATGATATAGGGGTCCGATCTTAATAGGATTTTGCATATATATGAGGAGCATAGTAAAACTAATAAATGCCGAGTTTGGTCAAGTTATCTTGAAAACAAAATGATTTTTCATACAAAAACTTAATTTTCGACCGATCGTTCCTATGGCAGCTATATGATATGGTGGTCCGATCCATGACATATGTGCTGCGTGCAACAGAAATAGGGACTTCTGCAAAGTTTCATTAAGATAGCTTTAAAACTGAGGGACTAGTTCGCATAGAAACAGACAGACGGACAGACGGACATGGCTATATCGACTCGGCTGTTGATGCTGATCAAGAATATATATACTTTATGGGGTCGGAGATGTCTCCTTCTATGCGTTACACATTTCACGACAAAATTATAATACCATCTGCAAGGGTATAAAAATGTAAAGGGTAAATGCTTTGGATCTGAAGCATAATTGGTTCCGTTGTTTTTATGCAATTTATAACTGAAGGATTTAGATATTGCTTAATTAATTGTTTTAAGTGTTCGATTGAGAATTCTTTTTCTTTAATTATGGGTCGGATTTTAAGTGGGAAATACTATTTCGAACAAACTTTCGTTAATTTCAAGAAATATTTTATTTTTAAAAGCATTAATGGGAATTTCTACTAAATGTATTAAGTTTTCTGACGAGCTTTCGCTACTGTGTATAGTTGGAGTTAACGAATTTAAACTAGATAAGAGATCTGCATCTACGTTGGTGTTGCCTGGTTTGTAAAAAGTTCGTAATTATATTCTTCTAACTGAGCCTTCCATCTTTTCATTTTGGCGTTAGTGTTTTTGTTACTAAGCGCAAGGGTTAGCGGCTGGTGGTCTGTAAAAGTTTTGAGTTTGCTTATACCATAGAGAAAGCAGCGTAGCTCTCGAAGTGCCCAAATAATTGCTAACATTTCTCTTTCATTTGTAGCGTAATTTTCTTCTGATGAACTAAGTGTTTGTGGTAGGAAAGTTATTGGCCTGCCTCCTTGTGCAAGGACAGCACCCAAAGCATAGTTTGATGCGTCAGTGGTTAGTTCAAATGGTTCAGTGAATTTGGGGAAATGTAATATAACATCTTCGGAAATGAGACAATTCTTTACCGTATTGAATGATTCTATTTGTTTTGGATCTAAGTTAATAAAAGTTTGTTTTTGAAATTGTTTTAGAAATTCTACCCGCCTCTCCTCTGAGTAGGGTAGTTAATGGTTTTGTTATTTCTGCGTAACCTTTGATGAATCTGCGGTAATATCTAGACATGCCTAAAAATGAACGAAGGTCATGGATTGTTTTTGGTTTGGAAGAGTGGACTATTGCTTTTACTTTTTTTGGGTTGGTTTTTAGGCCGTCTTTGCTGATTATGAATCCTAAAAATTCTTAATTATCTTTCATAAATTCGCATTTGTCAAATTGGACTCTGAGATTGGCTCGTTCGAGCGTCTCGAAAACTAATCGTAAGATGTTAAAAGGTTTTTCTTTTGTTTTTCCGAATATTACGATGTCGTCTAAACATAGCATCGTTTATGTGTTTCTATGCGTTCTCTTAATATGCCATCCAAAGTTCTTTGAAAAATGGCAGGGGCGTTGCGTAGCCCGAAGGGGAGTCTAAAGGGGAGAATTTGCCATTATTGATAGAAAAGACTGTCTTTTCAATATCTGAATCTTTAAGCGCGATTTGGTGAAATCCGCTTTTGAGGTCTATTGTGGTGAAAAGTTATTCTCACGGAGATTTGATGGGATACTGTTTATTTCTGGCATTGGATATCTGTCAGGGATGGTAATTTCGTTAAATTTTCTGTAGTCGATTACGGGTATTTTTTCTTCCCTGAGGCGTCTTCCTTTTTTGGCACCATGAACACCGGAGAACTATATGGGGAATGCGACGGTCGAATAATGCCGTCGGCTAAAATTTCTTTTATCTTGCTATCTATTTCCTCTTTTAACGCCATAGGGTAGATGTACGCTTTGGAATAGACAGGATTGTCGTTTTTAGTTTTTATTTCTCCTCTAACTTGAGTGACGAAAATGAGTGCTCTGTCCGGTTCGTCGAAAAGACCTGGGCATTCTTTAACTATTGAATCTATTATTTGGCAAGTTTGGTCGTCTAAGTGAGAAAGTCTAAGTTCTATGTTAGCTATAAGTCCCATTGAAAGTTCCTTAGTTCTGTATTTAAATTTTTCTAACAGCGTGAAAAAGTTTTCATGTGTATTCATTATTGCCTTTAAATTTTTCAATGTGCCGTGACCTATGATACCGTCGAAGGTACCTAGTTCCGATAAAAGGAAAAATGTGACTTTTCCCATCATTACCGAAAATATCTATGTTTGTATAATGCGTGATATTAGTCTTGCCTCCTATGGACTTTGCTGCAAAGCATACTTCGTTCGGTATGGGTGCCCGAATGAGTGAGGGTTTTACGTAATTTTTGTTGGAGCCGGTATCTATTAAAAATTGGAAATAAAATAAAATAAATAAAATAAAAATTGATTTTTATTGTTCCTCATTTTAAACTCTAAGAAAGGTAATGAGGATGAACCTCGTCTAAAAAATTGACATCATTGGCTATTTCATACTCGTACTCTTCTGGGGTTTCTATTTCTTGATTATCCATTATAGCATACTCTTGCTCGTTATAATCTTCTTCGTAAGCCTGTTCGTATTCTATGATAACTTCTGTATTGTAAACTTTCTGTTGTTTGTTAGGTTGGTGTGTGACCTGAGGAAGAGGTCGTTTCATTTGCTGAAAAGCCTGATTATTTTGTCTAGTTTGCGGAGCTGTTTGTCGATAACTTTGTTGTGTTGTGTTTGGACGCTGAACTCCTATTTGGGGTCTATTTTAGTAGTTAACTTGACGCGTTTTTACGGAACTATCTATCTCCATTGGAGTGGGTGGAAGTTGACGCCTTGGCGGTAATGAGGGAGGGAATTGTTGTTGCGGTTGTACAAATCTGGGCTGACCCTGTCCAAAATGTGCTAATTCTGGGAAAAAGTTTTGGTTATGTATTGGTCTTTGAGGTATTTGTCTGCCTCCGTTGTTGTAGTATGTTGGCTGCGGACCACGTCTAACGTTATGCGACAAGGAGTTATGCATAGTGTTAGCTTGATTCGCCTAAAATTTAGGTTGTCCAACTTAAAACAGCTTCTGGTAAGCTTGTCGGTCTTTTAACGCTTAACAGACTTGGCAAGTTGCCGTTTAATCCTCTTATGAACGTGTCTAATGCCTTATCTCTATAAGAATTAGTTATTGCAAGCAATGCTTCCTCCTTATAATCTAGACAATCGATCTTGTCCAGGATTAATGAGAGCATGTCATAAATTTTTTGATAGTAGGAGTTTATGTTATCCCTGCCTTAAACTAACGTGTTTAATTGGTATTCTTAGGTACCAATGTCTCGTTTCTCCGCGTAATGTTGCATGAGGCAACGTCAAATTTTTGCCCAATTGAGAGGAGTACGATACGCCTCTAGCGCAGTATCGGCTTCTCCGATAATTTTATGTCTGATATGTGCACAATTGCAAAGTATTTTGGAGAATTTTTTTGACTTTCGTACATTTTAAGTATTCTGTCCACTGATTTTCCCCATGAGTTAAATTCACTAGCTTTTCCTGAAAATTCCCTGAGACATTTTACTATGTCTGGTACTTTCTCTGAATCTGACAGATTTCTACTGAAATCTATTTGTGGCTCGTCATCTCCTTCTACAACCGGATTAAAAGCATTCCTAACTACTTGTTCGATCAAGTTGGTTAGTTCTAATTTTTGGGATGTGGAAAACAGGGTTAATGGAGAAGGCCCAGATGGGTTAGTAGTACTGGGCAAATTATTAAGTGACATTGTCGACAAATATTCTATTATCTATTATCTTCTCTCGGATGGTAAAAACCTTTTAAACAATTTTTTTTGTTTGGTTTTTTTTTTTTTTTTTTATTTATTAGTGCCTTGAGTTTTTGTACTATTATATATATGTCTATATATATTATATAATATTTTATTTTATTAGTTATCCCTTTTGTTCGGGAGAGTTTTATTCGATATGTGAATTTCTTGTTGTAATCACCGGTTCGATGTGTTTTCTTGTTTTTTTTTTTTTCACTATGTGAACTTTCTTTGTGGTCTTTCTTTTATTCACTATGTGAATTTTTTGTAATTTCACTATGTGAACTTTCTTGTGTCACTCTATTCTTCACTATGTGAAAATTTTTTTTTTAAATCACTACGTGATTATTAGTGTTTCTTCACTATGTGAATATGTATTGATGTGTACACGGTGTGGCTAGGACTAGCACGTCCTTCCTTTTTGCACTACACTTAACACTTTTGTAAACTTTTTTAAAAACTTTAGCCTTTATTGGCTTAAGTTAAACGAACTTCTTATGGTCCTTTTTTGTTTTTTCAAGTTTCGCGGGTCCCTGCTCAGGCGCCAATTAACCAATTCAATGGTAGTTATTTATAAAAAATGTATTTATATTTACTTGACAGCACTATGTGCCTACAATGAGTCCAAGTTAACAACTAAATATTGTATCTTAATTTAACCCTAATGAAACCTCAGTCCAACGATGAAGCGTCGCTGTCGGCGTCGGCGTCTCCAGCTTGGTGTTGTTACATATGTTGAAATGCCCCCATTCTGCATTTCGCAGGGGTACGCATTTCTTGGGAATCAACGAACCTTATTGGTTCCGCTTATTCCACAATTATTAGCATGTGCGGAAGATATGCCAACTTAGCGATCCCACGGTTGGTTGTCACATGTGCGCGTTGACCTGCTATGCACCTAAAGTTGCATACGCGACAACTTGCTTCAGCTTTTCCCAGCACGTTGAATGGCCACGTGCGGGAACCAAATGTTAGTAAGCTGGTTATCCAAGTGTTGTTGTTTTGAATGTCTTAGGTATTAACTTTTATATACTTTATGGGGTCGGAGATGTCTCCTTCTATGCGTTACACACTTCACCACAAAATTATAATACCCTCTGCAAGGGTATAACTAGCGCGTCGAAAATGTCTTGCTCACTGTCGAGAGAATTAAGAGCCGCCAACTGCGAATTTACACTGTCTTCAATTACTCTCAGAGCCTCCGAGTCTACATACATGACACGTTTCAGATTAAGCAGCTCATTTATGTCAGATTGAACAATAATTGCCTTTTTTTCATAGCGGTCTTGCAGTAACCATAGAGACCGATGGTAGTTAATACCCGATAGTTCCAAACTGCCAATGGTTCCTAAAGGAACGACGACTAAAGCGAATCGCAAATGTATTAGCTTCGACAAATCATCAAGCTCAGCATCTACCCTATCAGCATCGTAAATGTATTGAACCAACTGGTCCACTCGGTGTACTTCCATGAGAGCTCAGGCACCTTTTATTTCAGACAACTCGGCTGCCGAAACACCTGTGTGCTTGCTTGGCCCAGACTGCAAAGGATTTTAACCTTTATTTTGCAATAAATGTCTTCTATAGCTTGGCGACTGTCATATTCACTGGTGTCATCACTCTCCTGTTCTATTTTGGCTTGGCTGCTGGTGTCATTGAAGCATTATGTTTCACAATATAATTTTTGTTGCGCGTAAAGAAATTCACTAAACTGGCCCGTGCCGTGAAACTTTCATTTTTTCAATGCTTTGATTCCACCACAGTGTATAATTTTGTAACCTAATGTTAGTTCAAACTTCACATATAATGCGGCTTGCCCCAATTGGCTTCCGTAAACAACGATCTTATGTTCTCTTGACCTCCAAAGAGGCAAATCACGAATAGTTTGAATTCCCTTTACTACTGTACCTTAACAGAGCCAAAAAAGTGTCAGCGTACAAAAAGAACCTGTAGTGGCGCTTGAAGCAAGAACAATTTGTTTGAGTTTAAATAAACAGCCCAAAAGTAGGCAATGTAATCCAGTCAAGGTCTTGTACTTTGCTTACCCTGATTAGCAATAAAAACAAAATAAAAAATTAAAATATATGTAATTTGTAATATTGTTTAAATCAAGCAATATCAATTGTTATATTTTTTTCTCATATTTTGTTCCCTTATAAAGTCGGAGGTTTTTGAAAAAGCAAGTTCTTCTGAATATCGTATAGTAGATCTCGCCATCTATGGCTCAACCCGGGCGTGATTTCGCTTGTAACGAGTGAAAGATAAAAGTAGTAGAGGAATGTTAATCTGAGAATTGGAAATGGCGTTTGTCCTGGTGTCGCTGTAAAAAGCTTTCCCTAAGGCGATCGGAGCTCAGATCTTTCTTTTACCTTCTGTCCACCGTGGAGAAAGGTTGACCCAAAGAAAAAAGTGAGAAAGTGCGCCTATTTACAATCGCGATTAACCTCTGAGAAACAGTATTTTCTGAAGCATAATTTTTAATAGAAGAAATTTCAAAAATATCTAAGTGCGCGTATCGATGAACCACTTCTCAGCCGCCAGTTGGCCGCAATAATTAATTGAGAAACTAAATTAAAGAAAAAAAGTGCCAGACCCAATCAGGGGTAAGTTAGATTTTTTTGACCCAAAAGACTAAAAAGCACTTATATTTTAACCTGTCTATTGCAGGTAGGGCGCTTCGTAATATTCTCATAAACAAAGTATAATGAGATATTATAGTCTTTCGACTTTCTGCAATTAGCAGCGGCAAACATTTATTTTTTTTGCCTGCCGTGCCCAAAATATGCAGAGCACCTGTAACTGGCATCATTAATTCGCCTTGTCGCAAATAGCTTAATCGGCTGCGTCCAGCTTTATCGCATCAAAAATGGGAGTTCGAAAGACGAATTAGTAAGAGACGATCGCCGTCGCCGAAACTCCAAAATTAGTTGGAAATCGATCCCTGGTGGCTGACGTCGTCAAAAGCAGCTGCATTTATCTTGATCGCGCAATCGTTTTCTATATACATAAGCGAACCGGAACCTTGTTTCTTTTTTGTTTGTAAAGTATTAATTTTTTTCTCGCTGGAAAAATTAATAATTAGCGTAACTAACAGAAAAGTGAAGAATCTGAATAAGTCCTATTTATTTATTTATTTATTTATTTATTAATGGTCGACAAAACGAGTGTCTTCCTCATTATTCAGTAGACTATACATACAATACATAATGGAATTATATGCTAAAAGCCTAGTTAGATAACACAGTTCTATTGTGAACGTCATGGGCGAAGTCAAGTCGCCTTAAGCGCATAATATAAATATTACGATAGTTATGTGCGAGTTTTTTTTCTTTCTTTTTGTTTTCTCGGCAAAAGAGTGCAACCGCATGGTCAAATTTTTATTCCTCATTTTTTTCTTTAACTCGGTTTTTTTTTACCCCACATTTTCCTTCCATTGGCCTATATTCATTACTCTCCCTCTCTCCTTTCATGCTCCGAAATTTGGATCGCCATATTGCTAGTGAGAGCCAGATTTTTTTTTTCGCAAAGCAACGTATAAAGAGAAAGAGAGAGAATACAAGTCACATGAAGTAAGAAAAAACAGTTTTTATCGAATGCCTTCTTTTTTTTCTTCTAAATTTTTTTTGGGTGCAATTCGAAGTGATTTTTTTTTTTTTTTACAGCATTACATCGATGGAAGCCCTTTCGGAGATGGAGTGAATGTATGTAATTGAAGCAAAACTCTTTAATTTTATTATATAAAAAAAAATTATATATAAAAAATTTAAAGGAATTTTTGCCGAAAAAGAAAGAGAAAAAAAGAATTATTTTTACTCTACCAATTCGGGTCATAGACCAAATTAGATCCTCGCCTAGAAAAATTCTGTATCCATGTGTAACATAAGTCTTTTATTATTTTTCTTTTTTTTTTCCCTATTATTAAAAATGTATAATGGCTAAACAAAATTTCGATTTAACTTCACGATTCACCACAAAAAAAATATGGGTAACGAACTTACAATTATGTGCTAATTTGCCTTATTTATGTTGGAGCTGTGATATAAATATCTTTTCTTAATTTTGAAAGAATTGTAAGAGCACGTCAGTGCTGGTTAGCTTGAATGTTCATAATAATTTTATTCAGTTTTTACCATGAGAGCTTAGCCTATGGATATACATATATTCTTATGCTGTTATTCGTTAACAGCTACAAAGAGAGGGAGAGTGAGTAGCTCATATGCGTGTATTAGTGAGCATATATATTGCTCACGGAATGCGCTCAGACGGAGCGTGGGATCTGCAGCGTAAGCATAAACGGTCAGCTAGTGAGGCTAGTGAACCGCGCTGCGTAATCTGAGACCGAGCCAATACATAAGCTGGCTCTGGGCTGGTTTACGTTATTATTGTTATTGTATTGTATTATTGTAGCAACAAAGTGCTGCATACTTTATATTTGAATACAGGGTATTCTATATGGGCATATACGCACTACACCTCCCCTTTTAGAGAAATAACGTAACATTATGAATGTGTAGTTATTAAATGAACTTAATTATTAAGGTTTTTTTTTTTTTTTTTTTTATAAAAATTAAAAATTTTTTTTTTTTTGTTTTGAATATGACAAGAAATTTAAAAATGTTGGAATATAAAAATACAAAATTATTAAAGTTATAAAAATTTATAATTTGTTTATTTGTAAAAAGTTTTTTTTTTTTCATTCGGTTGATCAGGCCGTTATATATTTTTTTTGGGATTCGAATTCTTAAAGAAAATTTGGATTATTAAGAATTAAAAATTTTTAATCTATTCTTATGAACTTTTTGTTTTTTATCTTTACTATCTTTAATAAAAATGTTGTCCTTATCTTCTATTTTCTCTACTATATATGGTCCTAAATATACTGGGTCTAATTTGTGCCCTGTTTCGTTTCTTATAAGTACTTTATCTCCAACTTTTAATTCAAAATTTTTTATTTTTTTCGTCATATGCTAATTTCCTATTAGCCTTGGCTTTTTCTAACATAATTCTAGCTCTTTTGTATGCTATTTCTAATCTAAACTTTATTTCCTTAGAATAGTCGTCTAAATTATAAATAGGATCTATGTAATTAGTTTTGTTTAAATCTATGAACTGTTTTGGTAGTCTGCCAAATACTAGCTCGTATGGACAATACTCATGCGTTGCTGATGGTGTCGTGTTGAAGCAACAAGTGAAATATTGAATCCAGACATCCCAATCAGATTTGTCTGCAGAGATGTATGAACGAATGTATTCATTGAAAGTTCGATGACTTCGTTCTATTGTCCCAACTGTCTGGTGGTGGTGTGCTGTTGAAGTTATGTTTTTGATACCAAGGTACTTACATAAATCTTCTATAACTGAATTTTTATATTCTGTACCCATGTCCGTAATGAACGTCTTCATTGGACCGTATTTCAGAATAAAATCTTCAAATATAGCTTTAGCTACGACTTTTGCACTTTTGTTTGGAATAGGTATGGCAACTAGATATTTTGTTAAGTCACATATCAGTGTAACTGCATATTCGTTGCCTTGCTCTGATTTTGGTAGTGGACCGATCGTGTCTACTATTACTCTATCAAAAGCATTGATTGGGGTTTCTGTAATTGTTAAAGGAGTTTTTGTATGTGATGTCACTTTTGATTTTTGGCATTTTTGACATTTTTGTATATACTCAGTAATATATCGAGTCATACCCTTCCAAAAATAATGTCTTTTGACCTTGGCCAAGGTTTTTGTAATGCCTGTGTGACCTCCTTGTATTGGATCATTATGAAATGTAGACAGTATAGCTTCCTTTTCTTTTTCTTCTTTTATTAGGGTCACCGGGTTGAGTAGCGCCACTCTTAATGTTTTCAATATTTTATTGCCCATTTGTTTGAAATTATCAATTGAAACTTGTTCAAAGATATTTTCCCACGGTGCCACTTTGAGTTGGCTGGTTTCATTTATACCGGCTTGCCTTTCAAGCCTTTGGAAGAACTGACCTAAGTCAAGAATTCCATTAGTATATAAATCGCTAACATCGTATCTTGCAGTAATTTTCTTCCCATGTTTAAAGAAACATAGCATATTTTTTACATGCAAGGTCACTACTTTTCGTACATCGTCATTTTTTATGACTTCATATACGTTGGGCTTTGAAGCTTTTTCTATAGATTGCATAGGCAATTCTATTTCTTTATAATCTCCTGCGCAGGATTGCTGTCTACTTTGGTGCCTGGTAGTGACTTTCAGGACTTTATGTTGCATATCTTTGAGTTCTTTTATATTAATACGCGAAAGTGCGTCTGCTACGAAATTATCTTTCCCCTTTAGGTATTCTACTGTGAAGTCGTATTCTTCAAGCTCTAGCCGCATGCGAGTTAATTTCGAACTGGGATTAGTCATAGAAAAAAGATATGTCAATGGTCTGTGATCCGTTTTAATAGTAAAGTGTTTGCCATAAATATATGGTCTAAAATGGGTAATTGCCCAATGAATTGCCGCTAACTCTTGTTCTGTTGTGCTCTTATTGCTTTCCCCTTTTGTAAATGAACGAGATGCATAAGCTATTGGGAGCTGAATTCCTTCGCGGTTCTGAGTTAGAACCGCTCCGCAAGCCTGTTTACTAGCATCTGTTATAATGCAAAATTCTTTGCGAAAATCTGGATATTGTAATAATGTGGGATGCATAAGCTTTTCTTTAAGGTATTGGAATGCGTTTTGGCATTCACTTGACCATTCAAAAGGAACATTCTTTTTACATAATCTAGTTATGTGCCGTGAATAATCGGCGAAGTTTTTTATAAATCGACGATAATAATTGCAGAATGCTACAAATCGTCTCGCGCTGTCCGCATCATGAGGGACAGGGTAATTTTTGATGACGTCAAATTTCTTGTCATCTGGCAATACTCCTTTGTCAGTGCATTTATGACCTAAAAATGTCACTTCATGCATGAAAAATGAACATTTTTCTGGATGCAACTTTAGGTTATATTTCCTACATACATTAAAAACATCAGTTAAGTTTTTAATCATGTGTTTTTCGGAACATCCTATCACCATTAAGTCATCCATATAAAGGAATGCCTGAGAGGGTTCTAAACCCGAGAATGCTATAGTCATCATTCTCTGAAATGAATTTGGTGCTATTTTAAGACCAAATGGTAATCGCGTGAAGCGATATGAGCCATTGCTCGTTGAAAAGATGTTATATTTCTTGAATTTTCTTCAAGTTCAATTTGGTGGAAACCTGACATTAAGTCAAGGCATGAAAAGTATTTAGCTCTGCCCAGTTGGTCCAGAATATCATCAATTCTGGGGAGCGGGAATTTATCAGAAAGTAGTTTTTTGTTGATTTGGCGATAGTCAATTACTAATCGCCATTTCTTTTCTTCCGAATTTGGTAATGATTTTTTCGGAACTAACAAGAGTGGGCTGTTATACTCGGATACAGACGGTTCTACGATTTTGTCATTTATTAATTTCCCTACTTGTTTTTGAATTTCTTCAACGTGGCTATGCGGGCTTCTGTAGTTTTTAATATAAATGGGTTCATCATCTTTAAGTCTTAATGTTTGTTTATAAAAATTATTTGTCGCTATTGGTTCGGTTTCCAGTCCGAACACATCACTATACTTGGTGCATAATTCTGTTAGTTGACTTTTGAATTGTTCTGGAAAATTTTTCTTTAATTTTGAAATAACTTGTTTGCTTCTATTTTCTGGATTAGTGTTATGAATGTCGTAATCTGTTAAATTTTCATATTGGATTTTGTTTACTCTGACCAATTGGTCGAAATTAGTTGTGTTTAGAAGGCGAATGTATACATGTTTGGATGCTGCTATTGTATTTGCAACATAAATTCCATTATGTATTTCTTAATTAGGAACAAATATATAATCATTTACTGTATTAATGTCTATTTTTCGAATTACTTGGGATCTGGCTGGCAAGAGAACTGTATTGTTGCCAGCACTATATGTTATCGGAACATAAATTGGATAATTTAAATTTTGAGGTCTAATTATAAACCAGTCTTCACTTGGTTTGAAATCTAATTGACAATTGAATTTTTTAATAAAATCAATGCCTATTATTCCATCACACGGTATTGAAAAATCGGAATCTACTAAATGAAATTCGTGTGGAATAATATATTTCTTTGATTGAAGTTCTATTGAAGTCGTTCCTTGAGATTTTATTACACCTTGGCCTATGCCTTGGATGTTTATAATTTTTTCTTCTTGAATTTTAAAATTGTCTGAATTTATTTTTAAAAGTGAGATATCTGCACCAGTATCTATTAGGAATGTGAGTTTATTTTCAGTTGAATGATTATAAAAAGTGACAAATATATTAAGACTGTAATTGATGGAATGAACTTTTACATTTACTGGTTGTTTCCTAAAGGGTTCTGAGAGTTTTCCGGCGTATTTTGCGCCATTCTCACATTGTTACTGTTATAACCTTGGTTGGAGTTACCTCGGCCTCTTCCTCTATTTTGGCCTCGTCTTCCTCCACGGTTATTGTAATTATTGTTGTTGTTACCGCCTCGGTTGTTATTGTTGTGGTTGTAATTTCTGCCACGATTATAACCTCGGCCTCCTCTATTATTGTTGTTTGCACCTCGTTGATAATACAGGACAGTGTTACTTTGACCTGTTATCTCCGTGCAGCTATTGACAAATTTGGAAACGGCATCATTCATATTTATGAATGTGCCTGCCTGCATGATAAGTTTTACCTTATCAATTGAACAATTTTGGGTCATAGCTTTTACAGCTGTTGTAGTGCTGTATTTGTTTGCTAGTGATTGGCTTAGACCTTCACTGATATAGGCGCCTTCAAGGGCCTTTGCCAGTTTTTCCACCTCTTGGGTGTATTGGTTAGCCGTTTTATTTTTCTGTTGCAGATTAAGAAGCTTAGCAGATACAACTTCTACCGATTCTCCTTTTACTGCATTTGATAGTTGCGTAATGATTGCAGCAATTGTCTGCTCATTACTTATCAAATTTCTCGCATGGCCTTTTAGCTTAGTTTTTATAAGGCTTATGGCTGTTGGCTCATGTGTGCCTTTTAATGTTTCTAATAGATTCAAAGAATCTAGAAAACTTTGTAGATTTTCCGGCTTACCGTCAAACTCTGGTATCAGAGATGTGGCTAGCTTGATAAATTCTACAACTGTTTGTTCCATGTTTACTAATTTTGTGTGTTCTATTTGGTCGTTTTTCAGTAGTGACTTATCAAATGTTACCGGTGTATTTAACACCGATGGTAGATAAAGCTGGAGATCATACTTTTTATTTAAGTTTACCAGATTATCCCTTAGACGCTGTAAAACGTCTGAAGTTTGGACTCTGTGTAAACTTGTCAGTTTATTTTGACACTCGGTAACTAGACTCCTGATTTCATTGTACTCATATACAAGGATCTCAGTATGTTTAATTATGGTGGGTCTTAAAACTGGTGCGCTTTTATTAAGGCACTTGTATGATTTATCGAAATTTTCCCTATGCTGCTTTATCTTTTCTACTATTTGAGACCAGTCCATGTAAACTTCCGCTACTTAAATATTTTATTTAAGCAGTGGCTTAGACCTTGTCTAAGTCGTTGGCTCGACTCATGTAACGCTTCCTCAGTGATTTTTTATGAAGAAGATAAATCTTCAGAAGTATGTTTACTGAGGCTATTACAACGAGTATTATTAGCAGTATGTTTGTTAACTGCACATGGGGAGTGGTGTCTACGACTTCTACTACATTAACTACATTGGCAGTGTTATCAGCTGCCTTTGATTGTTTTCCTCCCATAATATATATAAATACTCTTGCTTTTTTGATTTCAAAAACTACCTATGCAGACGTACTAAGACAATTGTTGTCTGCCCTAGAATCGGATGCTCGTCAATAATTGTCTTTATTTTGACGTAAGGTAGTGTAGACAAGATTATTCCGCTCTCTATTTTAGAACATGAATAGAGTGGACTTGTCACTGTGCCGAATGTTTCTATATATTCGGATTCGAACTCATATGCTGATATGAATTCTCTATGCCTTTGCAAAATTTGTATGGATCGCATACGAAAGTCAGTATAATCGTTATATACTTTGTTAATAGTGTCCTCAATCATGCTAATTCTTGATCAAAAATTTTTTTTTCAAATGAACGAATTATTACTTCTCAATTTCCTTGTTTTCAATTTAAAATTCTTGTATATTCTCAAAGTTAAATAATTTTTTTTTTGTGTTTTGTACCTATGTACAATTACATATATATATATATATAGTTTTTTTTTTTTTTTTTTTAACGGAAATATGTGATATAAATCTATTTTAATTTTTTAGTTTCTGTCATAATTCATTATAGACTGATTTACGAAAGGAAAAATTTGAGTTAGTTAGGGCATACGGTTGGCTGACAATTTTTATTTATACAATTAATAGTCCAACCGTATGTGTTAGTAAAAGCCTAACAGATTTTAGTATTTTTCAAGTAGCGCTTTCGCGCATCGGCTTGAATTAGAATTTATATTTAAAGGCAATTTAGGCATTGGCAGTTTTGCAGCCCTTATTGCGTTGCTTCGCACCAGTGCGAAGTTGTTTCTCGATGATTTCGAGATTCTTTAATTGTTCCTTTTTCTCCTGGGTCGTTGTTGCTGTCTTGATGAGATCCTGTAGGAGTCTTCTCTGTTGAAGCAGTTTGATCCTTCTTCCGCTTCGTTTAGTTTTTTCTTCTTTCCCTTCTTCTGTTGTCGTGCCCGGTACTCAGCTATTGTGAGTGGGCGTGGTCCATCGTTGGGGTACACCTCTAAAGCCTCTTGCAGGCTGGGTGCATCCCTTTGCTCAACAGGAGCAGCTTCTTCCAGTCCAACGTTGCTCATTTACTTCCTGCGTTGGTGCAAAGGGCAGATTGCCTTTCACACTTTTGGTATCTGCTGCTGCTGTCCGGGGCCTATGTGCTCAGGCGGTGCCGGTGCTGGTCATCGCACAGGCTGTCTTTTGCCCTCGAATTGAATTTTACATCAAGTACTTGTTGTTCTTGCATTTTATATACTTTTTTGTTTAAATATATTTTTTTTTGTTTAACACACATTTTTTTTGACACAAACGGCAAACCACTGTCACGGTCGCCATGTGATATAAATATCTTTTCTTAATTTTGAAAGAATTGTAAAAGCACGTCAGTGCTGGTTAGCTTGAATGTTCATAATAATTTTATTCAGTTTTTACCATGAGAGCTTAGCCTATGGATATACATATATTCTTATGCTGTTATTCGTTAACAGCTACAAAGAGAGGGAGAGTGAGTAGCTCATATGCGTGTATTAGTGAGCATATATATTGCTCACGGAATGCGCTCAGACGGAGCGTGGGATCTGCAGCGTAAGCATAAACGGTCAGCTAGTGAGGCTAGTGAACCGCGCTGCGTAATCTGAGACCGAGCCAATACATAAGCTGGCTCTGGGCTGGTTTACGTTATTATTGTTATTGTATTGTATTATTGTAGCAACAAAGTGCTGCATACTTTATATTTGAATACAGGGTATTCTATATGGGCATATACGCACTACAGAGCCATGCGTCGTCGGAATGTTAGGGTAATTTAATCTGTGTTGTTTTAGGGATCACCGACCATTTGTCTGGTCAAGCGGCCACGGTGATCATGGTAGGGTGGGCAACAGCTGTCGCATTGATATCAGCGCAGCATAACAGCAACATATACAGCTACGGTCCCTAACCAATCTAGTACAATTTCTGTAACTCTGTCAATTTTTTCTAACCCCCGTAATTTTGTTTGTGCAATCGAACTGGACATCTTAATAGTACGCGAATTTTTTTATATAATTATAAAAGCTTGCGAGTAGTTAGCTTAACCATTTCTTAGTCAATCCACCCCAGCCGACTTCACTGTGCCGGAACCAGCAAGTGCTCCGCTAGACGCTACTCGGACATCAGCTCGCTTACATACGTTGTATGTTACAATATTATATCTTATATTTATATATTTGGCGCCCAACTTAGGGGCCTGAAGCAGCCACTCTGGCTGGTCCCGACTGATAACTCTTTTCATATGTCAACAATACCTGACAATACACAGCTAGATCGATTTGTTCGTCACTACCCATTGTCCTGTTATTGGCAATACGGTTTTTGGATCAGCTACAGCTTTGAATTAGTGTAACTGCTGCGAATAACACATGTTTTTGTTTAGAGTAACTGGATGCGTTTTAACTTTAAATTGTTATAACTCCGTGATCTATAATTACAAAACAATGTAAATCCCAGTATGATTGGTTGGTCGTGCGTAGTTGACTTTGGATATTTGTTTACGCGGAGAAATGTGCAGCGGCAATCCCGTTTACTCATACACCGATTCAATTATACCCTTATGCTCTATGGATTTAACGCTACTTTCATATTAAGTCGTTACCTAGGCAACGGCTATCCCTTGCATCCTAATCTTTTATTTCCTTATGAGAGAATTTCTGGAGCCTTACTGACTTGTGTATACCAAGTGGATCAAACTGTTGTCTTTCGCTTTTTTGATCTCGTACTTGGTTACATCATAAGAGTAAGCCGGATCTCAACCTAACCATTATCTTTTGTTGAGGAAGCAAAGAAGATATTAGTTACTGCTGGAGTCAAGTGTACTTGGTCTAGAACTGGCACTTGCCGCTTAATTATTAAATTTTCGTTTTCTCATCCCTACACTCTTCCTTGTACTAGTTGATCAGTTATGAAGCTGATGCAGATTATAACCTTTCATGAAAACGACTGCATGGCATCCACACATTTTTATGAAAGATTGTTCTATATTTTCGATCTGTTTATCGATTTTGCACCTTGTATTTTTTGAGTAATTTTAGTTCTTGTTAGTATTTTTTCTTCAAGCGTAGGTCGGAAATGTCAATACATCGCAGTTGCGAAAACTTAGCAGCTGCTTCGATTAATAAGGAACAGTGCTATATTTGCCTTAAAACGATTGAATTTTCGACACAATTAGTAGCTACCAGTTGCGAGCACACATTCCATCGTGCATGCTATAATACTAGAGTAGGCAAGAAAAATATTTGTCCTGTTTGCAAAACAACAATTTCACCGTCTAACCCAAGTGTGGTAGACGACGCCCTCGCAAAGCAACCGACGATAGTTACTATGCCGATTGGAAACCGAAGTCAAGGGCCCCCAGAAAAGATTTTGTGCCAAGGCACCATGATCCGCAAAGTGTTCCGCCTATGGCAGCTGAGCCAGATGCATGCTCTCGTGTATCCCCCACTGTGAGAGAAATACAGCAGTCTATTTTTGATTCAATGGCAGCAGCCACAGAAAGACAAACAGCCTCCCTGACCCAAGCTTTACAGTCAGGATTCCAAAATCTTTTGTGTGCTTTTACAGCTCAATTAAGAAGATCCACAGCTTAGCAACCAACTTCGAACATGAGTACTCAGCCCAGGCCGGCTAATTCTATACGAAACGAGTCTAGAACTAGGAGATCTCCAATGTTAGAAGACTGGCGTCCAGACCGACTTAGCCTAATAAATAGTAACTGGAAACTTAGATTTTCTGGTCGATCTGGCATGGGTATAGATGAGTTCATCTATCGCGTTCAGGCGTTAACAGCCGAGACACTAGATAGAAATAATGAGCTGTTGGTTCGTCATATAAGCCATCTGTTTGAAGGTCGCGCTAACGATTGGTTCTGGCGCTACCATAAGTGTCCCTATTATCGTATGGTCGGAATTATGTGTCGCTTTACGTGTTCAGTTCAAAGAAGAGCGAACTGATGTTGACATACCTGCGGCAATTGATCGTCGTAAACAAAAAGAGGGTGAGTCTTTCGATGACTTTTACGATGCAATTATTATAATGACCGACAAACTGTCCCTACCCCTATCGAATTCCTCCTTGCTGGAATCGTTGCGCTCTAATTTGCTGCCAGAAATACAGCACGAGCTTCTATATGAGCCCATACATTCTATCGCGCAACTTAGACATTTAGTGCGAAAGCGGGAAGGTTTAATTCAGTCAATCTCTAAAGCTCGAGTGTTTGCACCCCTCCCTGCGCCTCGTCGCTCCTTGCACGCTATAGAAGTACAAACTGAAAGCGAAGCAGAGCCAGATGTGATAGACGCTCTCGATAATGATGTACCAGCCATCAATCTAGTCTGCCGGAACTGCAGGAAATCTGGCCATCGGTACCAAGATTGTGTCGCTGAACGCAAAGTGTTTTGCTATGGCTGTGGTCAGACAAACACTTACAAGCCAACTTGTGCCAAGTGTAACAATGTGCCAAAAAACTACCTGTCTCGTGTACCATTGACCGGTACACGCAAACCAGTTGCATCCAAGGCAACAAATACCGACTAGAAGGAGAAGTAGAATCCTCTAATCAATCTTTACCTGACTTGTCCTTTAACCCAGAATTTACCTTACATACTCGTTTGCAATCTCAATCTATTAAAAAAAATACTTCTGTAAGTCGCAAGATGTTACGAGCGCGCTTACGTAAATTTCTTTAAACGATGTAAGATCGAGAAACAAGCTCTCGTGTCAGCGATCGTGTGCACCGATTCAAGGCCTTACGCGGAAGTAACCGTATTGGGAAAAACGGTTACAGGATTATTGGATACCGGTGCGTCGATAAGTTGTTTTGGTGGGAGTATCGCTGTGGAATTGTTGAATACGAATGTAGTGTATAAATCGATTACTTCACAGGTGAAAACCGCCGATGGAATAGCCCAACAAATATTGGGACGGTTACGCACAGAAGTTTATTATGGCGGAAAGGTTAAACGAATTACTTTTTATTTAGTCCCTTCTCTTGTTCAACCGCTTTATTTGGGCATAGTCAACGTTTGAGCTGTTTGAGCCTCCATGCTTGTTAAGGCCAGCCTTGCTGCCAAGTATTGCATGCATTGAAGATCCGCTGCGAGCTTTAACTGCACACCAACAGCAACGTCTTCCAGAAAGTGTGAAACTATTTCCTTCATTCGCGGAAAAAGGGTTAGGAAAAACCACCTTACTGTCTCATGTCATAGATGTAGGTAACGCAATTCCTATCAAACAACGACACTATGCCGTATCTCCTGCAAGGGAGAAATTAATGTCCGAAGAAATTGATCGTATGCTTTCCCTTGGCGTTATTAAACAATCTGAGAGTTCTTGGTCTTCCCCAGTAGTACTCGTTTGTAAACCAGGAAAGGTTCGTCTCTGTATTGATTGCAGAAAAGTTAACGAGGTTACTCGAAAGGATGCTTATCCGATGCCCCTAATTGATGGAATTATTAGTCGTCTTCCTAAGGCTGAATATATTACAAGTCTCGACTTAAAGGACGCTTATTGGCAAATACCCTTAGAGCCCAGTTCTCGTGACAAAACAGCGTTTGTAGTACCAGGTAGACCCCTTTACCAATATACGGTAATGCCATTTGGTTTGTCTAACGCTCCTGCTACGATGTCCAAATTGATGGACAGAATAATTCCAGCTTACTTAAGAAACGAAGTGTTTATATATTTCGATGATCTTCTTATAGTGTCTGATACATTCGACCGCCATCTTGCCGTGTTAAGTGAACTAGCGGGAAAAATAAAGGATGCCGGGTTGACAATTAACGTCGAAAAAAGCAAGTTTTGTCTAAAGGAAGTTAATTATCTTGGTCATGTTGTTGGTCAGGGTATTATTCGGATGAATGCTGATAAAATAACTGCCATTACCGAGTATCCAGCGCCTCGCTCGCTTAAACAATTGCGTCGCTTTCTCGGTATGACTGGGTGGTACCATTAAGTTCATTCGAAATTACGCTTCTATAGTTTCGCCATTGACTGACGCCCTGACAACTCGGAAAAAGTTTGAATGGTCAGAAGCGGAAGAGCAAGCTTTCCAGGCACTTAAAACTGAAATGTGCAAGGCCCCTGTGTTGCATACACCTAACTTTGAAGCTCCCTTCTACATACATTGTGATGCTAGTCACACTGGCGTGGGTGGTGTTCTCGTCCAAATTAATGATACAGGTGACGAGGTCCCCATAGCATTTATGTCGCGGAAGTTGAACAAGTGCCAACGTAATTATTCAGTTACGGAGAAGGAATGTCTAGCAGCAATTTTAAGCATCCGCAAGTTTCGAGCTTACGTCGAAGGCCATCCATTTACTGTTATTACCGACCACGCATCCCTTAAATGGCTCATGAATCAAGCAGATCTCAGTAGTCGTCTAGCTCGATGGGCTCTCAAGCTTCAAGGATATACATTCTCTATACAACATCGGACATCGGACGTCAAAGTTATCGATGGCTTTATTTATCGAAGGTCCGAGCATGCCTCAGGAGACAGAGTTGCCGATGACATGGTTTGGAAATTATGGCTACCCAAAGAGTTGGTTCCCTATGCCTTGAAATTAGCTCATGATGATCCCTTAGCGTCGCATTGTGGAATAAATAAGACACTAGAGAGATTACGACGATATTATTATTGGCCAAATTTAGTTTCAGACGTGAAAGAGTATATTAATATATGTGAAATTTGCAAAGCGACTAAACATCCGAATCGGGTTTTGAGACCGCCTATGGGAAAAAGTGGAGAAACTCATCGATTCTTTCAAAAATTGTATGTTGATTATCTTGGACCGTGTCCCCGTTCCAAGGCTGGTCATATTGGCATATTTGTGGTGCTCGACCATTTCACAAAGTTTCCTTTTTTGAAACCGGTTCGCAAACTGATTGCAGATGCTATTCTACCGTTTTTGGAACAAGAGTTGTTTCACTGCTTCGGGGTTCCAGAAGTGATTGTGTCGGACAATGGTGTTCAATTTAAATCACAAATATTTAACGATTTACTTCGAAAGTATTCGATACACCACTCGTACACTGCAGTTCAGGCACCTCAAGCAAACGCATCCGAGCGTGTCAATAGATCTGTTATAGCAGCCATGAAAGCTAATATAAATCCTAATCCGTCTAATTGGGATGAAAAACTCATCAGTATCTGCTGTTCACTGCGATCCAGTTGGCATTCAGCTATTACTCATAGTCCGTATCGTTTGGCTTTTGGTCAGAATATGATTACCAATGGGTCAACATATAAATTATTACGGGACTTGAATTTATTGGAAGATCGAACAATGCAATTTAGTAGAGATGATTCCTTTGATTTAATGAGAAATCAGGCTGCCAAAGCTACGCAAAAGCAGCACTTACGAAATGAAAACTCCTACAATCTACGTTGTAGTATTGTTTACTGTTGGACAAGAAGTTTTTCGAAGGAACTTCCAACAGAGCAACTTCTCACTAGGTTTTAGTGCTAAGCTTGCTCCTACTTTTATCAAGGCAAGAATACGACGTAAGCTTGTTAATAGTTACTATGAGTTGGAGAACCTGCAAGGGCAGTTCGTGGGAAAGTACCATGCGAAAGACATCAAACAATAATTAAATAGTGTAAAATATTCGCTCCAAGCGCGAATCGCACTTTGGTGGTTTCGAATAAATAAAAAATTTAAGCCCCACAAAGTCCGATTTTGGAGGGGGGGAATTGTAGTGGCGCTTGAAGCAAGAACAATTTGTTTGAGTTTAAATAAACAGCCCAAAAGTAGGCAATGAAATCCAGTCAAGGTCTTGTACTTTGCTTACCCTGATTAGCAATAAAAACAAAATAAAAAATTAGAAATATATGTAATTTGTAATATTGTTTAAATCAAGCAATATCAATTTTTATATTTTTTTCTCATATTTTGTTCCCTTATAAGCTCGGAGGTTTTTGAAAAAGCAAGTTCTTCTGAATATCGTATAGTAGATCTCGCCATCTATGGCTCAACCCGGGCGTGATATCGCATGTAACGAGTGAAAGATAAAAGTAGTAGAGGAATGTTAATCTGAGAATTGGAAATGGCGTTTGTCCTGGTGTCGCTGTAAAAAGCTTTCCCTAAGGCGATCGGAGCTCAGATCTTTCTTTTACCTTCTGTCCCCCGTGGAGAAAGGTTGGACAGACTAAAAAGCACTTACATATATTTCATCCTGTCTATTGCAGGTAGGGCGCTTCGTAATATTCTCATAAGCAAAGTATAATGAGATATTATAGTCTTTTGACTTTCTGCAATTAGCAGCAGCAAACATTTATTTTTTTTGCCTGCCGTGCCCAAAATATGCAGAGCACCTGTAGCTGGCATCATTAATTCGCCTTGTCGCAAATAGCTTAATCAGCTGCGTCCAGCTTTATCGCATCTTGTCAAATCTCGTGGATTAGGCGTGGATCGCGGCCCTGATATATATATTTTTTATTATATATATTTTATGTTAAATTTGCTTATTTGTTAAACTGCGAAAGAGTACTTCTTTTTTTTCAAGTTTTATTGTTAAGTTTTAATTCTTGTTTCCTTTTAGTTTTACTTTGCAAGCCATGCTCAGCCCGACAATTTTAACGAATGCTTTGTTCAAAATATTTGCGTAGCACTATGAAATTTGTTTTTGTTAATTTTTATATCTCTGCCTGGTACGATACTTTAAAATAATAGTAATTTTATTTTAATTTGTTTGGCATGATCCGATGATCATTTATAATTTGTTTAAATTAAAAAAAAAAAAGTGAACGCTTGTCGTTGACCGCTGACAAGGTCGAACTCCCTAACGCTGTACATCCGAATTTAGGCACACGCATACCTTCATAAGTGGTCACCGTAATCACCGTTGCTGCCCATAAGCACAGCTGCATAGTTGCCGCTATCTGGGTCAACGTCCCAATCGAAGGCCAAGGGCATTGCGAAGGACACCCGATTTGCTCTCCTCGTACCCTCTCTCTGAGCGAATCGAGTGGCCAATCGCAGCCGCATTTCCCGGCTCAGCGCAGTGGGCGTGTCTACCCTCACGCTATTTGGGCGCTCCCATGTGCTCGGATTAAATTCCGATTACCAAACCCCACATATATCAACGCTGCCGATAATACCAAATGCAATATTATCCCGCAGATAGCTGTAAATAATCGAACAACACAATTACAATTAATCTGCGTGCCCATTTCCCACATTTGCCCACCCAGCCGAGCGCCCAACGTGGGCCACACTCACAACCCTGAGATGTAAGCCCCGAGACCGCCGCCGCATGCGTCTCTGCAGGAGTTCAATTTTGAAAACGAAGCTCAGGACTGAGTTTATGGCGTCCTTGCGGGTGAACTCGCTGTGCCACCGTTCGATCTTTAGGTACGCCCCTTCGCGTACTTTCGCGTACGCTTCCTCTGGCAAGAAGTCACCTGCTCTTCGGTCCTCTATCCAGAAGTTTGCTCTGATGTTGCGGCGCCCATTCCTTACCCGACGAATCCCGACGAACCTTGAGCTGGTTGGTGGATACTCCTTGCTTCACGCTGTAGTGTGTGGGTAGTGTTTGCCTAATCCCTGTGGATTACCGCTTGCCTTGTATTGCCCTAACCGTTGAGCTAGGCGTACCACTGGCTAAGGAAATCTACCGTCGTATAGAGGATTTCGGGGGTCGTGTACATCTTGTTTTTGCTGCTTAAGCTCGTCGGATGGGTCGTGGATTCATTCCCTTGTCACACTGCACTGACACCATAAATGTAATAAATAAGTGCACTTTCTGTAGCTATTATGAAAAGGCTAAAGGGTGAATCTGTATGTACCACTTATACGAATTAATAACTGTCCAACTGATAATAATGAATTAATGTACTGTAGGTGTTAATAGTACCCATTTCTCTACCCACCCTATTTACTTATTTAACAGTGGTCGCAAACAGTCATACGAACTACAAACAATGCGTGTTCTTGCCAGGCAATTATTAACTCACATATATTCCATCGCTCTGCTCGGATTAAAATATGTACATGTTATAATTCATATGATTGTGCGACAAGCTATGGCAGATTGGGCTATTCCCTTTTGGGCATTTTTACAAAAATGGTGTGCGTGTTTTAAAACTAAATAGAAAATGGGCTATTATTCATATAGATAGACAATTTTTATGTTTAATTAAATTTTAAGGTAACGGCTGCGATCCTGTATGAATGCCTTACGGACATGAAGGGTCGCCTATCAAACGCGCCGAGTCCATCTAGAGCAGCGATCGCTGCGGTCACGGTTACTACACCTAAAGTCAGACTCTTTAGCCCGTCTCGGTTCACTTTGTGACACAGGAGCTTATGAAAGGCGCTGGCAAGCGCTATCCAGCGTCGGTACTGTGGCTGCTGCGCAGGACTGGAAGCTGGTGGTCACGGTTCAGGTGTTGCTGCCATGGCATCAAGTTAGTGCTTGTAGGTCAAACCCTTAGCGTTACGTGTGCCTGAACAGCTCGCTGAATCCGTGGCTTTTCCAGATAGAAAAACTATCATGGGATTAGTCGGCCGGCCAGTCCCGTCCGAAAATGTGCAAGCACATGAAAGGGGGCAGCGCGAAAGCGCTTGCAGAAGCCGGCCGGTCGCGTGATTTAGTTTTCACCGCTGTAACTAAAATTTTGGTTAACTCCAAAATCACATAGATTCACATCCCAATATCCCCTTTCAGCTTACCACCCAATACTTCTGTAATTTGGATACGATCGCTTTGTGGCCGTCTCGTGATAAGAGAACTTGAGCTTTGCTTTTTACAGAAGAACGGGGTCTTACATAACGGCCACGAATAAGAACACTGATTCAAACTTCTAAATTGTGCAGTTTCTAATCGACACTTCTACCTTCTCTGCGATACGATGGAAATTGAACTTGGCTTCACTAAATTCTTTATGAGCAGTATAGTGGAATTGTCTAGAAGTATAGGGCACACATATGGACCGTGGGAGAGTAAAAATGAGCATAGGAGCGCATGTACATGCTGGCGTATTGAACTTGCCGTGAAGGGGAACGAATTCGCCTGATCATTTGTCGCTTAAGAAGAAAGGGTATCGAGATGTATATCCGACCAATAACCAACTTTGCCATTGGTCACTACAGCTTGTCCACTGTCCAGATTGTTTTCTCTTCCCCCCGATAAGATGAAATTTCATTCGTCACAAACAAAATTATTTTTCGTGAGTTATTTTTGTTGTCGATATTTATTTATATCTTTATTTAGTAATATATGTAAGATTTGTTATCGATAGTTTGTTGTTGTGGATATTTAAAGTTTTATTTATTAATATTTGTAAGATTTGCTGTCAAGAGAGTTATTTTGGTGTCGATAGTGAGTTGCCCATATTTATTTATTTATTATTCAATATTAGTAAGATTTGTTGTCAATAGGTTATTTTGGTGTGGATGCTTATTTTTTTTATTTACGAGGAGTAATTCATAGGATTGTCGACTAATAATATGATTTGTGAATCTAAGTAAAAGTTGGAGTGGGAGGAACAGTTGTCCGACTGGGTTTCCGGCGATGACGGAGAGTCACCATTGCCACCGCCGCGTCCTGTAGGAGGTCTTGTGAGAACGCCGATTATTTTTCGAGGATTTCCGGTGAGACAGAGACGGACGGAGGGGCATCTGGTGGAATGGAAGAAAGAGTTGGCACAACAAGATAGACCTCCGCGAAACCTAGATTTCCCAAAAACACCAATAGACTTTGCAACCAAGTCGGAAGTTACCGCGGCGACTGCACAAGCCCATCAGACGTATCGGCAAACCCTACCGTCCGGCATCAGCGAGTTCATCCGAGAGGAGCAGCCTTCTTGGAGATGATGAAGGGCGTCATCGATGTGCTCAGACCGCCAGGGACCCGAGCCAGAGAACACAATTCGGAGTCGGTGCCACCGAGACTCATCGCGCCGGACCCGGGAGCAGATGTCACCGCAAAGAACGGAACGTTTTCACCGCCGATAGCACCGAAACCACAAAGGCAAGGCGCGTGTAGGAAGGAGTATCCACCAACCAGCTCAAGGTTCGTCGGGATTCGTCAGGCAAGGAACGGGCGCAGCAGCCACAGAACAAACTTCCGGATAGAAGACCGAAGAGCGGATGATTTCCTGCCAGAGGAGGCGTACGCGAAAGTACGCGAAGGGGCGTACCTAAATATCGAACAGTGGCACAGCGAGTTCATCAGCAAAGCAAAGCATAAAAATTAACAAAAACAAATTTCATAGTGCTACGCATATATTTTGAACAAAGCATTCGTTAAAATTGTCGGGCTAAGCATGGCTTGCATAGTAAAATTAAAAGGAAACAAGAATTAAAACTTAACAATAAAACTTGAAAAAAAACGAAGTACTCTTTCGCAGTTTAACAAATAAGCAAATTTAACATAAAATATATATAATAAAAAATATATATATATCAGGGCCGCGATCCACGCCTAAAGTGCCAGACTGGTCGACCATATTTTTCGAGCTCAGAAAGAAGAACAAATTTGAGTCAGTCCGAGTGAGTCTCCGTCTAGATTCAGTCCAGAAGCAGCAGCACCTACACTAAGAATTCAGTTTACTTTATATACACACTGTCAAATTTTCTCTTGTGCCCAAATTGGTAATTTTAATTTTAATGCAATTTGATGCACAAATTTAATGTAATAAAGTCATTGACGGGAAGAAAAGACATTGCGCCCATCAAACATAAAAATCCAAATTTTTAATGCAAGCCCGAGTCATGCCCGTAGGCCGTCATATACTCATAAAGCATTCCTTCCTATTGCCCTAACCACCCCAGAGAGCTCTTTAGGCAGGGTAAGGTATTTAAAAGCGATTTATAAAACTTTTCAAAATAACATATGAACTTTTGTTGGCCATTGGTCAATTACAGTGGTGACTTCAAATAGTCTTGGTGTATTTCCTTGTCATTGTATTTTTTTTTGTTGTCTTGAGTCGACTTGTAAAAAGATAAAAGTTTAATAAATAATATGTTTGAACCTCCACGTCAAAAAGCCCTGAAGACGGTTTGCCGATGTACAACCGAAATATATTGGAAGCAAAATTTAAACAAACCCGGTTCTCGAGCCAGCCAACTATATAATTAATAATTTATATTTATTGTCAATACTTATAAGATGAATGCAACCAATTGTACGCATACATTGAAGAAAGAAAAAGGTCTGGCTATATAAATGTCTGCCTATAGACGGGGAGAGAAAGGCATGATTGCCGATGCAGGCCAAAAGGTGGCCAAGAGGAAAGAGACGAGGCTATGTGATCGGCTCAGCTAGCGCGAGTACGCCTGGGTCCAGAACCGGGATCCGTTTTAGTAGGTTGAAGTGGACTGATAATGTATTTTGTTGTTTTTTATAAGAGTCGCACCTTTGTTGTTTTCTTTTATTTGTAGCTCCAGCTGTTTATATTGTTTGTTTATTTGTAAACGCAATTGAACACAGTCTTAATTAGAAATGAACGAATTAAAATAGCAGCACAGTAAACAATACAATCGCGATTGCAATTCTTTTCATAAATTTCGAAGCAGTCGCGCATGAATGTGTGCATGCACATGTAAGAATTCTTGGAATTTGAGCAACCTTCCGCTAACACGTAGGCAGCCAAAACACATTTCCTTTTGTGTTTCTTAACCGATCTCTATTAAATTTTCTTCATCTTATTGTACTATAGAATATTCGTGTATTATCAAAAAGTCAATTTTATTTAAATAATGGCTTATATTGGTGGGCATCATAAATTGGTGTTTTAACTTGATTTATAGCTATGCGGGGTAGCAGTTGCGGGGAGGTGGTGATAGCTATAAAAATAATGATACTTGATATATATATACTATTCTAGAAGCTTCTCTTTATTATTTACCAAAATTCCTCAAAAAATGGATTTCGATGTCGATTATTATCCATTACTTGGAAACGGGTCAAGTTATCGAATATCGGAAACAAACTCGATCTGCGTAGGCACTTGGAGGACCTACAGCTAAAAGGCTCTAGCTCTTATTAGTTCTGATATTCTTGCGTTCAGACAAGGCTAGATCGACTCGGCTGTTGATGCTGATCAAGAATATATGCACTTTATTCGGTCGGAGATGCTTCCTGCTGCCTTTTACATACATTTTCACAAATACATTTTACCCCTTTTACCCATTTTTAATGGGTCCAGGCATTCAAATAAGGGGGTAAGATAAGGCGACGCTTTCTTCTGAGAAGGGCATCTTACACAAGTAGGAGAACTTTAAATAGAGTCAGGAGTGCCTCAATCCAGGGGTAGGCGTGCGCTGGATCCACCAGCGACCCAAGGAGAAGTTAGTGGCGATCGCCCAAGAGGAAGTGAATGTTCCGATCAAACCGTACCTCGCGCTATATCCACAACAGCTAATCTACCGAACCGCAGCCTCGCACCACCTACTAAACCGGGCCGTGGCCACGCACCAACTACACTATCGGGCCGTAGCCTCGAACCACATGCTACCACTCTAGATTATGGTGAAAACGGCTAGTCCCGATGTTAGAACAAATATGGCCGATTATGGTGAAAATCGGCTAGTCCCGATGTTAGAACAAATATGGCCGCCCGAGAACACAACAATTAGCAATTTCCTTCGTTGATCTCATTGCACTCACTTTATTCATTAATCACTAGCCTACTGTGTTTCCTAACCTAAGGCCCTGCCGCATTGTCTTGGAGCCATACCGCTCCGCTGCACACTTTGCTTTTCGCCGCTCGCACTTCTTTTTCGTCACACGTCTACTCACCCTGATGTTCGCTCCAAAAGTCTCGAGCCCTAGCGCTCCGCTACCCGTTTAGGGTTATGTTTGTCCCTTTTTCCTCTTCGACGCACGTCTCCCTGTGACCGTCACCGCAAAAGTGCCGGCACGCTCGCTAGCCAGCCGTGCGCTTGCCTCGGTTGCTCAACTTCGCCGCGAGCTTTCGCAACTTCGACTCGGAGCTTTTCGCTCATCGCCGCCGAATTGAAGTTGCGCTCTCGAAGACGGTGCTGAGCAACTGACTAGCAACGCACGGTTGCTGCGAAGGCCGGCGGTTAAATTGAAACTGGGCTTAACTAGCTTCGATACATCGGCACCTTGCCATAACTCTTTTTGTAACAATACAATACCATTATGAACTGTGGGGTGGCTACCTTAGCCACACTCCCCCCCCCCCTTCTTCGACGACAATACCGTCGCTTCTCTGGCGGCATTCGTGGCGACGACTTCTTCATCTAACTTATCGCTTGTCCGTTGCTTAGGTTATTCCCTGCCTTAACAGTACAGCTCACAATATATGGAATCTATTCTTAACTTATTCTATAGTTCTTCAGCTAGGTCCGCTCTTCTTCCACATCCATCTGATTTGGTTCATCTCCGTCTTCGGTCATCTCTTGGTAAAATAGCTTCAGCTGCGAGATATTGGCCACTTTTTTCGTTCACCTGGCTTCACTAGGCGCACAATGTTAGGCGACACGAACTTGGTGACCCGATAGGGGCCATCGAACTTGGGTGCCAATTTCGCAGCGAAGCCCTTAGCGGCGTTAGACAGTTGTTGCTGCCGTAACAGGACCATCGGGTTCAACGAAGGCTGCCACTCTCGTCTCCGCAGGTTGTAGTGTCTACCCTGGTCCTTTGATGCACGCTGAAGATTGCTGTGGACGATATAAAATATTTCTTTTAAGCTTTCCGCCTTCGTCCTAGGGTTGAACGCACTAGTTGCGGACCCCAGAGTCACCTGATCGTACAGAGCGGCGGGCAATCGCGGCTCCCTAAGCGGCATCAGGAAAGCGGGACTGAATACGGTCGAGTCTGCCACACTTGTGTTTACAGCTAGCGATCTCGCGGCCAAAAGCTCGTCCTACGAACTCTGATGCCCCTCGATAAATTGCGCTTTCATGGTCTTCACGGTGCGGTTGGTCCTCTCGGTTGGTCCTCTTGAAACCACGGCTCGTAAACTGCACCACGTTGTCGCACACGAATTTCCTGGGTACCCCGAACCTACTCAGAATCCCCTCTCGGAAAGCAGTCTGCAGGTGTGCCGCAGTGGCCCTCCTGAGAGGGACCACTTCCACCCACTCCGAAAAGGCATCATGGAAAACTAGTAGCATTGTGGAAAGGGTCCGACGAAATCCGCGCAGAGTACTGTCATCGGCTCTGCTACCTGTCTCGTTATCATATGTCCAGCCAGTTTGAGTTGCTCGCTCTTGAACTTCTGGCAGATTTCGCAGCACTTCACGTACTTGGCGGCGTTGCGGAACATACCCGGCTAGTAGTATCTCTGGTCCGATCTCGACACGGTTTTCTTCACGCCTTGATGTCCGGCCGTGGTAGCATCGTGCAACACCCTCTGTCGCTGACCATTAGACACACATAGCTTCCAGGGAATGTAGTCCTCGTCATCCGTCCGGTGACGCAAATGCCTATTTAATTGCCCATTCTCTTCTATGTAGCACGCATACCCGCGACCACCACTGCTTGCTGACAGGTCTCTAGAGGATGTCTTGATAGTGCGTCGACGTTGAGCTTCCCTCGACGGTAGTGGACGTCGAATTGGAACTGTGGAACCAAGACACTGCCGTTACTCCTTACAGTTTGTCGGGGCCCTCAGGTTACGTATCGCCTCCACCTTCTCTGGATCGGTACGTATTCCTTCTCCGCAAATGACATTTCCCAGAAAGAACAACCTCTCCCGGTTGAAAATGCACTTCGTCTTATTCAGCTTGAGATTGGCAGCGCTCAACCGGCGGAATACCTCTCTCAAGTTCTCTTCATGTTGCTCTTTCGTTGCCCCTATTACAACGATGTCGTCTAGGTAGGTGAACGCATGAAGCTCCATCTCCGGCCCTATTACCGTGTCCAAGGCTCACTGAAAAGTTGCACAGACCGTGTGTAAACCAATTGGCATCACCCGCCATTGGAAAAGACTTATTCCAGGGACTGTGAATGCCGTGCATTCCCGACTATCGGCTGCCATCGGTATCTGCCATGCTTCAAATCCAGAGTGGAGATGAACCGGGCGACCGCTCAAGGATGTTATTAGTCCGAGGAACAGAATAAGTATCTGGAATGGAATGCGCGTTGAGTTGCCGGTAGTCGATGCACATACGCCACTCGCCATTCTTCTTCTTGACGGCTCGATGGCACCTGCCTGGATCAGCTCATCCACCTGTTCGGCAATCACCCTCTGGATGGCCGGATTCTTCGGATAATAACTCTACTTCAATGGCTGGTCATCTTTTAGCCGGATCCTGTGCTTCGCGATATGCGAGACTCCCTGCAGCCCCTCGAAGAGTGCCAGTTCCACCTACAGGAACTTCTTGTTTTTGCTGCTTAAGCTCGTCGGATGGGGCGTGGATTCATTCGCTTGTCACACTGCACTGACACCATAAATGTTATAAATAAGTGCACTTTCTGTAGCTATTATGAAAAGGCTAAAGAGTGAATCTGTATGTACCACTTATACGAATTAATAACTGTCTAACTGATAATAATAATGTACTGAAGGTGTTAATAGTACCCTTTTCTCTACCCACCCCTACCTTGGCGGCACCTGTAAGCTGTCTTGGGCCGCACCTATTTCTAGATCACTTTCGTTCTAATGGTTATGCATAATAGCGTTCATGTCGTACCGGCGACGAACCCGTCGGAGATTAAACGTTCATATGAATTTGATATCTGATGGAGCACTCATTTATTTCATTGCAAAATCGTGTAACTAACCGTGACTTCATATCATTATCAATTGAGTATAGCAAAATAGCAAATAAAAAGGAAGGAATCTGAATTTTTTAAATGCGATAAGAATAGCTGTGTTGCCCTGATTTATCAGTGGTCGCAAACAGTCATACGAACTACAAATAATGCGTGTACTTGCCAGGCAATTATTAACTCACATATATTCCATCGCTGTGCTCGTATTAAAATATATACATGTTGAAATTCATATGATTGTGCGACAAGCTATGGCAGATTTTTTGTTTTAAAACTAAATAGAAAATGGGCTATTATTCATATAGATAGAAAATTTTTATGTTTAATCCTGTACGAATGCCTTACGGACATGAAGGGTCGCCTATCAAACGCGCCGAGTCCATCTAGAGCAGCGATCGCTGCGGTCACGGTTACTACACCTAAAGTCAGACTCTTTAGCCCGTCTCGGTTCACTTTGTGACACAGGAGCTTATGAAAGGAGCTCGCAAGCGCTAGCCAGCGTCGGTACTGTGGCGGCTGCGCAGGACTGGAAGCCGGTGGTCACGGTTCAGGTGTTGCTGCCATGGCATCAAGTTAGTGCTTGTAGATCAAACCCTTAGCGTTACGTGTGCCTGAACAGCTCGTTGAATCCGTGGCTTTTCCAGATAGAAAAACTATCGTGGGATTAGTCGGCCGGCCAGTCCCGTCCGCAAATGTGCAAGCACATGAAAGTGGGCAGCGCGAAAGCGCTTGCAGAAGCCGGCCAGTCGCGTGATTTAGTTTTCATCGCTGTAACGCAAATTTTGGTTAACTCCAAAATCACATAGATTCACATCCCAATATCCCCTTTCAGCTTACCACCCAATACTTCTGTAATTTGGATACGATCGCTTTGTGGCCGTCTCTTGATTAGAGAACTTGAGCTTTGCTTTTTACAGAAGAACGGGGTCTTACATAACGGCCACGAATAAGAACACTGATTCAAACTTCTAAATTGTGCAGTTTCTAATCGACACTTCTACCTTCTCTGCGATGCGATGGAAAGTGAACTTGGCTTCGCTAAATTCTTTATGAGCAGTATAGTGGAATTGTCTAGAAGTATAGGGCAAACATATGGACCGTGGGAGAGTAAAAATGAGCATAGGAGCGCATGTACATGCTGGCGTATTGAACTTGCCGTGAAGGGGAACGAATGCGCCTGATCATTTGTCGCTTAAGAAGAAAGGGTATCGAGATGTATATCCGACCAATAACCAACTTTGCCATTGGTCACTACAGCTTGTCCACTGTCCAGATTGTTTTCTCTTCCCCCGATAAGATGAAATTTCATTCGACACAAACAACATTATTTTTCGTGAGTTATTTTTGTTGTCGATATTTATTTATATCTTTATTTAGTAATATATGTAAGATTTGTTATCGATAGTTTGTTGTTGTGGATATTTAAAGTTTTATTTATTAATATTTGTAAGATTTGCTGTCAAGAGAGTTATTTTGGTGTCGATAGTGAGTTGCCCATATTTATTTATTTATTATTCAATATTAGTAAGATTTGTTGTCAATAGTCTTTTTTGGTGTGAATGCTCATTTTTTTATTTACGAGCAGTAATTCATAGGATTGTCGACTAATAATATGATTTGTGAATCTAAGTAAAAGTTGGAGTGGGAGGAACAGTTGTCCGACTGGGTTTCCGACGATGACGGAGAGTCACCATTGCCACCGCCGCGTCCTGTAGGAGGTCTTGTGAGAACGCCGATTAATTTTCGAGGATTTCCGGTGAGACAGAGACGGACGGAGGGGCATCTGGTGGAATGGAAGAAAGTGTTGGCACAACAAGATAGAACTCCGCGAAACCTAGATTTCCCAAAAACACCAATAGACTTTGCAACCAAGTCGGCAGTGACCGCGGCGACTGCACAAGCCCATCAGACGTATCGGCAAGCCCTACCGTCCGGCATCAGCGAGTCCATCCGAGAGGAGCAGCCTTCTTGGAGATGATGAAGGGCGTCATCGATGTGCTCAGACCGCCAGGGACCCGAGCAAGAGAACACAATTCGGAGTCGGAGCCTTGATGTCCGGCCGTGGTAGCATCGTGGCGTTCTTGCAACACCCTCTGTCGCTGACCATTAGACACACATAGCTTCCAGGGAATGTACTTCGTGTTATTCAGCTTGAGATTGGCAGCGCTCAACCGGCGGAATACCTCTCTCAAGTTCTCTTCATGTTGCTCTTTCGTTGCCCCTATTACAACGATGTCGTCTAGGTAGGTGAACGCATGAAGCTCCATCTCCGGCCCTATTACCGTGTCCAAGGCTCACTGAAAAGTTGCACAGACCGTGTGTAAACCAATTGGCATCACCCGCCATTGGAAAAGACTTATTCCAGGGACTGTGAATGCCGTGCATTCCCGACTATCGGCTGCCATCGGTATCTGCCATGCTTCAAATCCAGAGTGGAGATGAACCGGGCGACCGCTCAAGGATGTTATTAGTCCGAGGAACAGAATAAGTATCTGGAATGGAATGCGCGTTGAGTTGCCGGTAGTCGATGCACATACGCCACTCGCCATTCTTCTTCTTGACGGCTCGATGGCACCTGCCTGGATCAGCTCATCCACCTGTTCGGCAATCACCCTCTACATGGCCGGATTCTTCGGATAATAACTCTGCTTCAATGGCTTGTCATCTTTTAGCCGGATCCTGTGCTTCGCGATATGCGAGACTCCCTGTAGCCCCTCGAAGAGTGCCAGTTCCGACTCCAGGAACTTCTTGTTTTTGCTGCTTAAGCTCGTCGGATGGGGTGTGGATTCATTCGCTTGTCACACTGCACTGACACCATAAATGTTTTAAATAAGTGCACTTTCTGTAGCTATTATGAAAAGGCTAAAGGGTGAATCTGTATGTACCACTTATACGAATTAATAACTGTCCAACTGATAATAATAATGTACTGAAGGTGTTAATAGTACCCTTTTCTCTACCCACCCTACCTTAGCGGTACCTGTAAGCTGTCTTGGGCCGCACCTATTTCTAGATCACTTTCGTTCTACTGGTTATGCATAATAGCGTTCATGTCGTACCGGCGACGAACCCGTCGGAGATTAAACGTTCATATGAATTTGATATCTGATGGAGCACTCATTTATTTCATTGCAAAATCGTGTAACTAACCGTGACTTCATATCATTATCAATTGAGTATAGCAAAATAGCAAAAAAAAAGGAAGGAATCTGAATTTTTAAATGCGATAAGAATAGCTGTGTTGCCCTGATTTATCAGTGGTCGCAAACAGTCATACGAACTACAAACAATGCGTGTACTTGCCAGGCAATTATTAACTCACATATATTCCATCGCTGTGCTCGGATTAAAAAATGTACATGTTGAAATTCATATGATTGTGCGGCAAGCTATGGCAGATTGGGCTATTCCCTTTTGGGCATTTTTACATAAGGTGTGCGTGTTTTAAAACTAAATAGAAAATGGGCTATTATTCATACAGATAGACAATTTGTATGTTTAATTAAATTTTAATTTAACGGCTGCGATCCTGTTCGAATGCCTCACGGACATGAAGGGTCGCCTATCAAACGCGCCGAGTCCATCTAGAGCAGCGATCGCTGCGGTCACGGTTACTACACCTAAAGTCAGACTCTTTAGCCCGTCTCGGTTCACCTTGGGACACAGGAGCTTATAAAAGGCGCTCGCAAGCGCTAGCCAGCGTCGGTACTGTGGCGGCTGCGCAGGTCTGGAAGCTGGTGGTCACGGTTCAGGTGTTGCTGCCATGGAATCAAGTTAGTGCTTGTAGGTCAAACCCTTAGCGTTACGTGTGCCTGAACAGCTCGTTGAATCCGTGGCTTTTCCAGATAGAAAAACTATCGTGGGATTCGTCGGCCGGCCAGTCCCGTCCGCAAATGTGCAAGCACATGAAAGGGGGCAGCGCGAAAGCGCTTGCAGAAGCCGGCCGGTCGCGTGATTTAGTTTTCACCGCTGTAACGCAAATTTTGGTTAACTCCAAAATCACATAGATTCACATCCCAATATCCCCTTTCAGCTTACCACCCAATACTTCTGTAATTTGGATACGATCGCTTTGTGGCCGTCTCGTGATTAGAGAACTTGAGCTTTGCTTTTTACAGAAGAACGGGGTCATACATAACGGCCACGAATTAGAACACTGATTCAAACTTCTAAATTGTGCAGTTTCTAATCGACACTTCTACCTTCTCTGCGATGCGATTTAAAGTGAACTTGGCTTCGCTAAATTCTTTATGAGCAGTATAGTGGAATTGTCTAGAAGTATAGGGCAAACATATGAACCGTGAGAGAGTAAAAATGAGCATAGGAGCGCATGTACATGCTGGCGTATTGAACTTGCCGTGAAGGGGAACGAATTCGCCTGATCATTTGTCGCTTAAGAAGAAAGGGTATCGAGACGTATATCCGACCAATAACCAACTTTGCCATTGGTCACTACAGCTTGTCCACTGTCCAGATTGTTTTCTCTTCCCCCAGATAAGATGAAATTTCATTCGGCACAAACTACATTATTTTTCGTGAGTTATTTTTGTTGTCGATATTTATTTATATCTTTATTTTGTAATATATGTAAGATTTGTTATCGATAGTTTGTTGTTGTGGATATTTAAAGTTTTATTTATTAATATTTGTAAGATTTGCTGTCAAGAGAGTTATTTTGGTGTCGATAGTGAGTTGCCCATATTTATTTATTTATTATTCAATATTAGTAAGATTTGTTGTCAATAGGTTATTTTGGTGTGAATGCTTATTTTTTTTTTTTACGAGCAGTAATTTATAGGATTGTCGACTAATAATATGATTTGTGAATCTAAGTAAAAGTTGGAGTGGGAGGAACAGTTGTCCGACTGGGTTTCCGACGATGACGGAGAGTCACCATTGCCACCGCCGCGTCCTGTAGGAGGTCTTGTGAGTACGTCGATTAATTTTCGAGGATTTCCGGTGAGACAGAGACGGACGGAGGGGCATCTGGTGGAATGGAAGAAAGATTTGGCACAACAAGATAGACCTCCGCGAAACCTAGATTACCCAAAAACACCAATAGACTTTGCAACCAAGTCGGCAGTGACCGCGGCGACTGCACAAGCCCATCAGACGTATCTTCAAATCCTACCGTCCGGCATCAGCGAGTCCATCCGAGAGGAGCAGCCTTCTTGGAGATGATGAAGGGCGTCATCGATGTGCTCAGACCGCCAGGGACCCGAGCAAGAGAACACAATTCGGAGTCGGAGCCTTGATGTCCGGCCGTGGTAGCATCGTGGCATTCTTGCAACACCCTCTGTCGCTGACCATTAGACACACATAGCTTCCAGGGAATGTAGTCCTCGTCATCCGTCCGGTGACGCAAATGCCTATATAATTGCCCATTCTCTTCTATGTAGCACGCATACCCGCGACCACCACTGCTTGCTGACAGGTCTCTAGAGGATGTCTTGATAGTGCGTCGACGTTGAGCTTCCCTCGACGGTAGTGGACGTCGAATTGGAACTGTGGAACCAAGACACTGCCGTTACTCCTTACAGTTTGTCGGGGCCCTCAGGTTACGTATCGCCTCCACCTTCTCTGGATCGGTACGTATTCCTTCTCCGCAAATGACATTTCCCAGAAAGAACAACCTCTCCCGGATGAAAATGCACTTCGTCTTATTCAGCTTGAGATTGGCAGCGCTCAACCGGCGGAATACCTCTCTCAAGTTCTCTTCATGTTGCTCTTTCGTTGCCCCTATTACCACGATGTCGTCTAGGTAGGTGAACGCATGAAGCTCCATCTCCGGCCCTATTACCGTGTCCAAGACTCACTGAAAAGTTGCACAGACCGTGTGTAAACCAATTGGCATCACCCGCCATTGGAAAAGACTTATTCCAGGGACTGTGAATTCCGTGCATTCCCGACTATCGGCTGCCATCGGTAGAGTGGAGATGAACCGGGCGACCGCTCAAGGATGTTATTAGTCCGAGGAACAGAATAAGTATCTGGAATGGAATGCGCGTTGAGTTGCCGGTAGTCGATGCACATACGCCACTCGCCATTCTTCTTCTTGACGGCTCGATGGCACCTGCCTGGATCAGCTCATCCACCTGTTCGGCAATCACCCTCTACATGGCCGGATTCTTCGGATAATAACTCTGCTTCAATGGCTGGTCATCTTTTAGCCGGATCCTGTGCTTCGCGATATGCGAGACTCCCTGCAGCCCCTCGAAGAGTGCCAGTTCCGACTCCAGGAACTTCTTGTTTTTGCTGCTTAAGCTCGTCGGATGGGGCGTGGATTCATTCGCTTGTCACACTGCACTGACACCATAAATGTTTTAAATAAGTGCACTTTCTGTAGCTATTGTGAAAAGGCTAAAGGGTGAATCTGTATGTACCACTTATACGAATTAATAACTGTCTAACTGATAATAATAATGTACTGAAGGTTAACACCTTCCTACCCACCCTACCTTGGCGGCACCTGTAAGCTGTCTTGGGCCGCACCTATTTCTAGATCACTTTCGTTCTAATGGTTATGCATAATAGCGTTCATGTCGTACCGGCGACGAACCCGTCGGAGATTAAACGTTCATATGAATTTGATATCTGATGAAGCACTCATGTATTTCATTGCAAAATCGTGTAACTAACCGTGACTTCATATCATTATCAATTGAGTATAGCAAAATAGCAAATAAAAAGGAAGGAATCTGAATTTTTTAAATGCGATAAGAATAGCTGTGTTGCCCTGATTTATCAGTGGTCGCAAACAGTCATACGAACTACAAACAATGCGTGTACTTGCCAGGCAATTATTAACTCACATATATTCCATCGCTGTGCTCGGATTAAAATATGTACATGTTGAAATTCATATGATTGTGCGGCAAGCTATGGCAGATTGGGTTATTCCCTTTTGGGCATTTTTACATAAAGTGTGCGTGTTTTAAAACTAAATAGAAAATGCGCTATTATTCATACAGATAGACAATTTTTATGTTTAATTAAATTTTAAGGTAACGGCTGCGATCCTGTTCGAATGCCTTACGGACATGAAGGGTCGCCTATCAAACGCGCCGAGTCCATCTAGAGCAGCGATCGCTGCGGTCACGGTTACTACACCTAAAGTCAGACTCTTTAGCCCGTCTCGGTTCACTTTGTGACACAGGAGCTTATGAAAGGCGCTCGCAAGCGCTAGCCAGCGTCGGTACTGTGGCGGCTGCGCAGGTCTGGAAGCTGGTGGTCACGGTTCAGGTGTTGCTGCCATGGAATCAAGTTAGTGCTTGTAGGTCAAACCCTTAGCGTTACGTGTGCCTGAACAGCTCGTTGAATCCGTGGCTTTTCCAGATAGAAAAACTATCGTGGGATTAGTCGGCCGGCCAGTCCCGTCCGCAAATGTGCAAGCACATGAAAGTGGGCAGCGCGAAAGCGCTTGCAGAAGCCGGCCGGTCGCGTGATTTAGTTTTCACCGCTGTAACGCAAATTTTGGTTAACTCCAAAATCACATAGATTCACATCCCAATATCCCCTTTCAGCTTACCACCCAATACTTCTGTAATTTGGATACGATCGCTTTGTGGCCGTCTCGTGATTAGAGAACTTGAGCTTTGCTTTTTACAGAAGAACGGGGTCTTACATAACGGCCACGAATTAGAACACTGATTCAAACTTCTAAATTGTGCAGTTTCTAATCGACACTTCTACCTTCTCTGCGATGCGATGGAAAGTGAACTTGGCTTCGCTAAATTCTTTATGAGCAGTATAGTGGAATTGTCTAGAAGTATAGGGCAAACATATGGACCGTGGGAGAGTAAAAATGAGCATAGGAGCGCATGTACATGCTGGCGTATTGAACTTGCCGTGAAGGGGAACGAATTCGCCTGATCATTTGTCGCTTAAGAAGAAAGGGTATCGAGACGTATATCCGACCAATAACCAACTTTGCCATTGGTCACTACAGCTTGTCCACTGTCCAGATTGTTTTCTCTTCCCCCAGATAAGATGAAATTTCATTCGGCACAAACTACATTATTTTTCGTGAGTTATTTTTGTTGTCGATATTTATTTATATCTTTATTTAGTAATATATGTAAGATTTGTTATCGATAGTTTGTTGTTGTGGATATTTAAAGTTTTATTTATTAATATTTGTAAGATTTGCTGTCAAGAGAGTTATTTTGGTGTCGATAGTGAGTTGCCCATATTTATTTATTTATTATTCAATATTAGTAAAATTTGTTGTCAATAGTCTTTTTTGGTGTGAATGCTTATTTTTTTTTTTACGAGCAGTAATTTAAAGGATTGTCGACTAATAATATGATTTGTAAATCTAAGTAAAAGTTGGAGTGGGAGGAACAGTTGTCCGACTGGGTTTCCGACGATGACGGAGAGTCACCATTGCCACCACCGCGTCCTTTAGGAGGTCTTGTGAGAACGCCGATTAATTTTCGAGGATTTCCGGTGAGACAGAGACGGACGGAGGGGCATCTGGTGGAATGGAAGAAAGAGTTGGCACAACAAGATAGACCTCCGCGAAACCTAGATTTCCCAAAAACACCAATAGACTTTGCAACCAAGTCGGCAGTGACCGCGGCGACTGCACAAGCCCATCAGACGTATCGGCAAATCCTACCGTCCGGCATCAGCGAGTCCATCCGAGAGGAGCAGCCTTCTTGGAGATGATGAAGGGCGTCATCGATGTGCTCAGACCGCCAGGGACCCGAGCAAGAGAACACAATTCGGAGTCGGAGCCTTGATGTCCGGCCGTGGTAGCATCGTGGCATTCTTGCAACACCCTCTGTCGCTGACCATTAGACACACATAGCTTCCAGGGAATGTAGTCCTCGTCATCCGTCCGGTGACGCAAATGCCTATTTAATTGCCCATTCTCTTCTATGTAGCACGCATACCCGCGACCACCACTGCTTGCTGACAGGTCTCTAGAGGATGTCTTGATAGTGCGTCGACGTTGAGCTTCCCTCGACGGTAGTGGACGTCGAATTGGAACTGTGGAACCAAGACACTGCCGTTACTCCTTACAGTTTGTCGGGGCCCTCAGGTTACGTATCGCCTCCACCTTCTCTGGATCGGTACGTATTCCTTCTCCGCAAATGACATTTCCCAGAAAGAACAACCTCTCCCGGATGAAAATGCACTTCGTCTTATTCAGCTTGAGATTGGCAGCGCTCAACCGGCGGAATACCTCTCTCAAGTTCTCTTCATGTTGCCCTTTCGTTCCCTATTACCACGATGTCGTCTAGGTAGGCGAACGCATGAAGCTCCATCTCCGGCCCTATTACCGTGTCCAAGGCTCACTGAAAAGTTGCACAGATCGTGTGTAAACCAATTGGCATCACCCGCCATTGGAAAAGACTTATTCCAGGGACTGTGAATGCCGTGCATTCCCGACTATCGGCTGCCATCGGTATCTGCCATGCTTCAAATCCAGAGTGGAGATGAACCGGGCGACCGCTCAAGGATGTTATTAGTCCGAGGAACATAATAAGTATCTGGAATGGAATGCGCGTTGAGTTGCCGGTAGTCGATGCACATACGCCACTCGCCATTCTTCTTCTTGACGGCTCGATGGCACCTGCCTGGACCAGCTTATCCACCTGTTCGGCAATCACCCTCTACATGGCCGGATTCTTCGGATAATAACTCTGCTTCAATGGCTGGTCATCTTTTAGCCGGATCCTGTGCTTCGCGATATGCGAGACTGCCTGCAGCCCCTCGAAGAGTGCCAGTTCCGACTCCAGGAACTTCTTGTTTTTGCTGCTTAAGCTCGTCGGATGGGGTGTGGATTCATTCGCTTGTCACACTGCACTGACACCATAAATGTTATAAATAAGTGCACTTTCTGTAGCTATTATGAAAAGGCTAAAGGGTGAATCTGTATGTACCACTTATACGAATTAATAACTGTCCAACTGATAATAATAATGTACTGAAGGTGTTAATAGTACCCTTTTCTCTACCCACCCTACCTTAGCGGCACCTGTAAGCTGTCTTGGGCCGCACCTATTTCTAGATCACTTTCGTTCTAATGGTTATGCATAATAGCGTTCATGTCGTACCGGCGACGAACCCGTCGGAGATTAAACGTTCATATGAATTTGATATCTGATGGAGCACTCATTTATTTCATTGCAAAATCGTGTAACTAACCGTGACTTCATATCATTATCAATTGAGTATAGCAAAATAGCAAATAAAAAGGAAGGAATCTGAATTTTTTAAATGCGATAAGAATAGCTGTGTTGCCCTGATTTATCAGTGGTCGCAAACAGTCATACGAACTACAAACAATGCGTGTACTTGCCAGGCAATTATTAACTCACATATATTCCATCGCTGTGCTCGGATTAAAATATATACATGTTGAAATTCATATGATTGTGCGACAAGCTATGGCAGATTGGGCTATTCCCTTTTGGGCATTTTTACAAAAATGGTGTGCGTGTTTTAAAACTAAATAGAAAATGGGCTATTATTCATATAGATAGACAATTTGTATGTTTAATTAAATTTTAAGGTAACGGATGCGATCCTGTATGAATGCCTTACGGACATGAAGGGTCGCCTATCAAAAGCGCCGAGTCCATCTAGAGCAGCGATCGCTGCGGTCACGGTTACTACACCTAAAGTCAGACTCTTTAGCCAGTCTCGGTTCACTTTGTGACACAGGAGCTTATGAAAGGCGCTGGCAAGCGCTAGCCAGCGTCGGTACTGTGGCGGCTGCGCAGGACTGGAAGCCGGTGGTCACGGTTCAGGTGTTGCTGCCATGGCATCAAGTTAGTGCTTGTAGGTCAAACCCTTAGCGTTACGTGTGCCTGAACAGCTCGTTGAATCCGTGGCTTTTCCAGATAGAAAAACTATCGTGGGATTAGTCGGCCGGCCAGTCCCGTCCGAAAATGTGCAAGCACATGAAAGGGGGCAGCGCGAAAGCGCTTGCAGAAGCCGGCCGGTCGCGTGATTTAGTTTTCACCGCTGTAACTCAAATTTTGGTTAACTCCAAAATCACATAGATTCACATCCCAATATCCCCTTTCAGCTTACCACCCAATACTTCTGTAATTTGGATACGATCGCTTTGTGGCCGTCTCGTGATTAGAGAACTTGAGCTTTGCTTTTTACAGAAGAACGGCGTCTTACATAACGGCCACGAATAAGAACACTGATTCAAACTTCTAAATTGTGCAGTTTCTAATCGACACTTCTACCTTCTCTGCGATGCGATTTAAAGTGAACTTGGCTTCACTAAATTCTTTATGAGCAGTATAGTGGAATTGTCTAGAAGTATAGGGCAAACATATGGACCGAGGGAGAGTAAAAATGAGCATAGGAGCGCATGTACATGCTGGCGTATTGAACTTGCCGTGAAGGGGAACGAATTCGCCTGATCATTTGTCGCTTAAGAAGAAAGGGTATCGAGACGTATATCCGACCAATAACCAACTTTGCCATTGGTCACTACAGCTTGTCCACTGTCCAGATTGTTTTCTCTTCCCCCAGATAAGATGAAATTTCATTCGACACAAACTACATTATTTTTCGTGAGTTATTTTTGTTGTCGATATTTATTTATATCTTTATTTAGTAATATATGTAAGATTTGTTATCGATAGTTTGTTGTTGTGGATATTTAAAGTTTTATTTATTAATATTTGTAAGATTTGCTGTCAAGAGAGTTATTTTGGTGTCGATAGTGAGTTGCCCATATTTATTTATTTATTATTCAATATTAGTAAGATTTGTTGTCAATAGTCTTTTTTGGTGTGAATGCTTATTTTTTTTATTTACGAGCAGTAATTTATAGGATTGTCGACTAATAATATGATTTGTAAATCTAAGTAAAAGTTGGAGTGGGTGGAACAGTTGTCCGACTGGGTTTCCGACGATGACGGAGAGTCACCATTGCCACCACCGCGTCCTGTAGGAGGTCTTGTGAGTACGTCGATTAATTTTCGAGGATTTCCGGTGAGACAGAGACGGACGGAGGGGCATCTGGTGGAATGGAAGAAAGATTTGGCACAACAAGATAGACCTCCGCGAAACCTAGATTACCCAAAAACACCAATAGACTTTGCAACCAAGTCGGCAGTGACCGCGGCGACTGCACAAGCCCATCAGACGTATCTTCAAATCCTACCGTCCGGCATCAGCGAGTCCATCCGAGAGGAGCAGCCTTCTTGGAGATGATGAAGGGCGTCATCGATGTGCTCAGACCGCCAGGGACCCGAGCAAGAGAACACAATTCGGAGTCGGAGCCTTGATGTCCGGCCGTGGTAGCATCGTGGCATTCTTGCAACACACTCTGTCGCTGACCATTAGACACACATAGCTTCCAGGGAATGTAGTCCTCGTCATCCGTCCGGTGACGCAAATGCCTATATAATTGCCCATTCTCTTCTATGTAGCACGCATACCCGCGACCACCACTGCTTGCTAACAGGTCTCTAGAGGATGTCTTGATAGTGCGTCGACGTTGAGCTTCCCTCGACGGTAGTGGACGTCGAATTGGAACTGTGGAACCAAGACACTGCCGTTACTCCTTACAGTTTGTCGGGGCCCTCAGGTTACGTATCGCCTCCACCTTCTCTGGATCGGTACGTATTCCTTCTCCGCAAATGACATTTCCCAGAAAGAACAACCTCTCCCGGATGAAAATGCACTTCGTCTTATTCAGCTTGAGATTGGCAGCGCTCAACCGGCGGAATACCTCTCTCAAGTTCTCTTCATGTTGCCCTTTCGTTACCCCTATTACCACGATGTCGTCTAGGTAGGCGAACGCATGAAGCTCCATCTCCGGCCCTATTACCGTGTCCAAGGCTCACTGAAAAGTTGCACAGATCGTGTGTAAACCAATTGGCATCACCCGCCATTGGAAAAGACTTATTCCAGGGACTGTGAATGCCGTGCATTCCCGACTATCGGCTGCCATCGGTATCTGCCATGCTTCAAATCCAGAGTGGAGATGAACCGGGCGACCGCTCAAGGATGTTATTAGTCCGAGGAACATAATAAGTATCTGGAATGGAATGCGCGTTGAGTTGCCGGTAGTCGATGCACATACGCCACTCGCCATTCTTCTTCTTGACGGCTCGATGGCACCTGCCTGGATCAGCTCATCCACCTGTTCGGCAATCACCCTCTACATGGCCGGATTCTTCGGATAATAACTCTGCTTCAATGGCTGGTCATCTTTTAGCCGGATCCTGTGCTTCGCGATATGCGAGACTCCCTGCAGCCCCTCGAAGAGTGCCAGTTCCGACTCCAGGAACTTCTTGTTTTTGCTGCTTAAGCTCGTCGGATGGGGTGTGGATTCATTCGCTTGTCACACTGCACTGACACCATAAATGTTATAAATAAGTGCACTTTCTGTAGCTATTATGAAAAGGCTAAAGAGTGAATCTGTATGTACCACTTATACGAATTAATAACTGTCCAACTGATAATAATAATGTACTGAAGGTGTTAATAGTACCCTTTTCTCTACCCACCCTACCTTAGCGGCACCTGTAAGCTGTCTTGGGCCGCACCTATTTCTAGATCACTTTCGTTCTACTGGTTATGCATAATAGCGTTCATGTCGTACCGGCGACGAACCCGTCGGAGATTAAACGTTCATATGAATTTGATATCTGATGGAGCACTCATTTATTTCATTGCAAAATCGTGTAACTAACCGTGACTTCATATCATTATCAATTGAGTATAGCAAAATAGCAAATAAAAAGGAAGGAATCTGAATTTTTTAAATGCGATAAGAATAGCTGTGTTGCCCTGATTTATCAGTGGTCGCAAACAGTCATGCGAACTACAAACAATGCGTGTACTTGCCAGGCAATTATTAACTCACATATATTCCATCGCTGTGCTCGGATTAAAATATATACATGTTGAAATTCATATGATTGTGCGACAAGCTATGGCAGATTGGGCTATTCCCTTTTGGGCATTTTTACAAAAATGGTGTGCGTGTTTTAAAACTAAATAGAAAATGGGCTATTATTCATATAGATAGACAATTTTTATGTTTAATTAAATTTTAAGGTAACGGATGCGATCCTGTATGAATGCCTTACGGACATGAAGGGTCGCCTATCAAAAGCGCCGAGTCCATCTAGACAGCGATCGCTGCGGTCACGGTTACTACACCTAAAGTCAGACTCTTTAGCCAGTCTCGGTTGACTTTGTGACACAGGAGCTTATGAAAGGCGCTGGCAAGCGCTATCCAGCGTCGGTACTGTGGCTGCTGCGCAGGACTGGAAGCCGGTGGTCACGGTTCAGGTGTTGCTGCCATGGCATCAAGTTAGTGCTTGTAGGTCAAACCCTTAGCGTTACGTGTGCCTGAACAGCTCGTTGAATCCGTGGCTTTTCCAGATAGAAAAACTATCGTGGGATTAGTCGGCCGGCCAGTCCCGTCCGCAAATGTGCAAGCACATGAAAGGGGGCAGCGCGAAAGCGCTTGCAGAAGCCGGCCGGTCGCGTGATTTAGTTTTCACCGCTGTAACGCAAATTTTGGTTAACTCCAAAATCACATAGATTCACATCCCAATATCCCCTTTCAGCTTACCACCCAATACTTCTGTAATTTGGATACGATCGCTTTGTGGCCGTCTCGTGATTAGAGAACTTGAGCTTTGCTTTTTACAGAAGAACGGCGTCTTACATAACGGCCACGAATAAGAACACTGATTCAAACTTCTAAATTGTGCAGTTTCTAATCGACACTTCTACCTTCTCTGCGATGCGATTTAAAGTGAACTTGGCTTCACTAAATTCTTTATGAGCAGTATAGTGGAATTGTCTAGAAGTATAGGGCAAACATATGGACCGAGGGAGAGTAAAAATGAGCATAGGAGCGCATGTACATGCTGGCGTATTGAACTTGCCGTGAAGGGGAACGAATTCGCCTGATCATTTGTCGCTTAAGAAGAAAGGGTATCGAGATGTATATCCGACCAATAACCAACTTTGCCATTGGTCACTACAGCTTGTCCACTGTCCAGATTGTTTTCTCTTCCCCCCGATAAGATGAAATTTCATTCGTCACAAACAAAATTATTTTTCGTGAGTTATTTTTGTTGTCGATATTTATTTATATCTTTATTTAGTAATATATGTAAGATTTGTTATCGATAGTTTGTTGTTGTGGATATTTAAAGTTTTATTTATTAATATTTGTAAGATTTGCTGTCAAGAGAGTTATTTTGGTGTCGATAGTGAGTTGCCCATATTTATTTATTTATTATTCAATATTAGTAAGATTTGTTGTCAATAGGTTATTTTGGTGTGGATGCTTATTTTTTTTATTTACGAGGAGTAATTCATAGGATTGTCGACTAATAATATGATTTGTGAATCTAAGTAAAAGTTGGAGTGGGAGGAACAGTTGTCCGACTGGGTTTCCGACGATGACGGAGAGTCACCATTGCCACCGCCGCGTCCTGTAGGAGGTCTTGTGAGAACGCCGATTATTTTTCGAGGATTTCCGGTGAGACAGAGACGGACGGAGGGGCATCTGGTGGAATGGAAGAAAGAGTTGGCACAACAAGATAGACCTCCGCGAAACCTAGATTTCCCAAAAACACCAATAGACTTTGCAACCAAGTCGGCAGTGACCGCGGCGACTGCACAAGCCCATCAGACGTATCGGCAAACCCTACCGTCCGGCATCAGCGAGTTCATCCGAGAGGAGCAGCCTTCTTGGAGATGATGAAGGGCGTCATCGATGTGCTCAGACCGCCAGGGACCCGAGCCAGAGAACACAATTCGGAGTCGGTGCCACCGAGACTCATCGCGCCGGACCCGGGAGCAGATGTCACCGCAAAGAACGGAACGTTTTCACCGCCGATAGCACCGAAACCACAAAGGCAAGGCGCGTGTAGGAAGGAGTATCCACCAACCAGCTCAAGGTTCGTCAGGCAAGGAACGGGCGCAGCAGCCACAGAACAAACTTCCGGATAGAAGACCGAAGAGCGGATGATTTCCTGCCAGAGGAGGCGTACGCGAAAGTACGCGAAGGGGCGTACCTAAATATCGAACAGTGGCACAGCGAGTTCATCAGCAAAGCAAAGCATAAAAATTAACAAAAACAAATTTCATAGTGCTACGCATATATTTTGAACAAAGCATTCGTTAAAATTGTCGGGCTAAGCATGGCTTGCATAGTAAAATTAAAAGGAAACAAGAATTAAAACTTAACAATAAAACTTGAAAAAAAACGAAGTACTCTTTCGCAGTTTAACAAATAAGCAAATTTAACATAAAATATATATAATAAAAATATATATATATCAGGGCCGCGATCCACGCCTAAAGTGCCAGACTGGTCGACCATATTTTTCGAGCTCAGAAAGAAGAACAAATTTGAGTCAGTCCGAGTGAGTCTCCGTCTAGATTCAGTCCAGAAGCAGCAGCACCTACACTAAGAATTCAGTTTACTTTATATACACACTGTCAAATTTTCTCTTGTGCCCAAATTGGTAATTTTAATTTTAATGCAATTTGATGCACAAATTTAATGTAATAAAGTCATTGACGGGAAGAAAAGACATTGCGCCCATCAAACATAAAAATCCAAATTTTTAATGCAAGCCCGAGTCATGCCCGTAGGCCGTCATATACTCATAAAGCATTCCTTCCTATTGCCCTAACCACCCCAGAGAGCTCTTTAGGCAGGGTAAGGTATTTAAAAGCGATTTATAAAACTTTTCAAAATAACATATGAACTTTTGTTGGCCATTGGTCAATTACAGTGGTGACTTCAAATAGTCTTGGTGTATTTCCTTGTCATTGTATTTTTTTTGTTGTCTTGAGTCGACTTGTAAAAAGATAAAAGTTTAATAAATAATATGTTTGAACCTCCACGTCAAAAAGCCCTGAAGACGGTTTGCCGATGTACAACCGAAATATATTGGAAGCAAAATTTAAACAAACCCGGTTCTCGAGCCAGCCAACTATATAATTAATAATTTATATTTATTGTCAATACTTATAAGATGAATGCAACCAATTGTACGCATACATTGAAGAAAGAAAAAGGTCTGGCTATATAAATGTCTGCCTATAGACGGGGAGAGAAAGGCATGATTGCCGATGCAGGCCAAAAGGTGGCCAAGAGGAAAGAGACGAGGCTATGTGATCGGCTCAGCTAGCGCGAGTACGCCTGGGTCCAGAACCGGGATCCGTTTTAGTAGGTTGAAGTGGACTGATAATGTATTTTGTTGTTTTTTATAAGAGTCGCACCTTTGTTGTTTTCTTTTATTTGTAGCTCCAGCTGTTTATATTGTTTGTTTATTTGTAAACGCAACTGAACGCAGTCTTAATTAGAAATAAACGAATTAAAATAGCAGCACAGTAAACAATACAATCGCGATTGCAATTCTTTTCATAAATTTCGAAGCAGTCGCGCATGAATGTGTGCATGCACATGTAAGAATTCTTGGAATTTGAGCAACCTTCCGCTAACACGTAGGCAGCCAAAACACATTTCCTTTTGTGTTTCTTAACCGATCTCTATTAAATTTTCTTCATCTTATTGTACTATAGAATATTCGTGTATTATCAAAAAGTCAATTTTATTTAAATAATGGCTTATATTGGTGGGCATCATAAATTGGTGTTTTAACTTGATTTATAGCTATGCGGGGTAGCAGTTGCGGGGAGGTGGTGATAGCTATAAAAATAATGATACTTGATATATATATACTATTCTATATATATACTATTCTCTTTATTATTTACCAAAATTCCTCAAAAAATGGATTTCGATGTCGATTATTATCCATTACTTGGAAACGGGTCAAGTTATCGAATATCGGAAACAAACTCGATCTGCGTAGGCACTTGGAGGACCTACAGCTAAAAGGCTCTAGCTCTTATTAGTTCTGATATTCTTGCGTTCATACATACGGATAGCCGGACGGACGGACAGGCGAACGGACGGACAGACAGACGGACAAGGCTAGATCGACTCGGCTGTTGATGCTGATCAAGAATATATGCACTTTATGCGGTCGGAGATGCTTCCTGCTGCATTTTACATACATTTTACCCCTTTTACCCATTTTTAATGGGTTCAGGCATTCAAATAAGGGGGTAAGAGAAAGCGACGCTTTCTTCTGAGAAAGGCATCTTAAACAAGTAGGAGAACTTTAAATAGAGTCAGGAGTGCCTCAATCCGGGGGTAGGCGTGCGCTGGATCCACCAACGACCCAAGGAGAAGTTAGTGGCGATTGCCCAGGAGTTCGGGCTGGAAAAGGAAGGGCACGTAGAGGAACTGCGTAAGCGGTTATCTACTTACGTCCAGGATGGTGGCCATTCACCTGAAACTTCGGACCCCTCGACGTTGGACGGCCGCGTCAGAAATCGGAACCAGACCTGAGGAGCTCCCAATTGTAAGAGAGTTGCATTGGATATTTTGTGAATGTTCCGATCAAACCGTACCTCGCGCTATATCCACAACAGCTACTCTACCGGGCCGCAGCCTCGTACAATCTACTTAACCGGGCCGTAGCCTCGCACCATCAACACTATCGGGCCGTGGCTACGCACCAACTACGCTATCGGGCCGTAGCCTCGAACCACATGCTCCCACTCTAGATTATGGTGAAAATCGGCTAGTCCCGATGTTAGAACAAATATGGCCGCCCGAGAACACAACAATTAGCAATTTCCTTCGTTGATCTCATTGCACTCACTTTATTCATTAATCACTACCCTACTGTGTTTCCTAACCTAAGGCCCTGCCGCATTGTCTTGGAGCCATACCGCTCCGCTGCACACTTTGCTTTTCGCCGCTCGCACTTCTTTTTCGTCACACGTCTACTCACCCTGATGTTCGCTCCAAAAGTCTCGAGCCCTAGCGCTCCGCTACCCGTTTAGGGTTATGTTTGTCCCTTTTTCCTCTTCGACGCACGTCTCCCTGTGACCGTCACCGCAAAAGTGCCGGCACGCTCGCTAGCCAGCCGTGCGCTTGCCTCGGTTGCTCAACTTCGCCGCGAGCTTTCGCAACTTCGACTCGGAGCTTTTCGCTCATCGCCGCCGAATTGAAGTTGCGCTCTCGAAGACGGTGCTGAGCAACTGACTAGCAACGCACGGTTGCTGCGAAGGCCGGCGGTTAAATTGAAACTGGGCTTAACTAGCTTCGATACATCGGCACCTTGCCATAACTCTTCTTGTAACAATACAATACCATTATGAACTGTGGGGTGGCTACCTTAGCCACACTCCCCCCCTTCTTCGACGACAATACCGTCGCTTCTCTGGCGGCATTCGTGGCGACGACTTCTTCAACTTATCGCTTATCCGTTGCTTAGGTTATTCCCTGCCTTAACAGTACAGCTCACAATATATGGAATCTATTCTTAACTTATTCTATAGTTCTTCAGCTAGGTCCGCTCTTCTTCCACGTCCATCTGATTTGGTTCATCTCCGTCTTCGGTCATCTCTTGGTAAAATGGCTTCAGCTGCGAGATATTGGCCACTTTTTTCGTTCACCTGGCTTCACTAGGCGCACAATGTTAGGCGACACGAACTTGGTGACCCGATAGGGGCCATCGAACTTGGGTGCCAATTTCGCAGCGAAGCCCTTAGCGGCGTTAGACAGTTGTTGCTGCCGTAACAGGACCATCCGGTCCAACGAACGTCTCCGCAGGTTGTAGTGTCTACCCTGGTCCTTTGATGCACGCTGAAGATTGCTGTGGACGATATAAAATATTTCTTTTAAGCTTTCCGCCTTCGTCCTAGGGTTGAACGCACTAGTTGCGGACCCCAGAGTCACCTGATCGTACAGAGCGGCGGGCAATCGCGGCTCCCTAAGCGGCATCAGGAAAGCGGGACTGAATACGGTCGAGTCTGCCACACTTGTGTTTACAGCTAGCGAACTCGCGGCCAAAAGCTCGTCCTACGAACTCTGATGCCCCTCGATAAATTGCGCTTTCATGGTCTTCACGGTGCGGTTGGTCCTCTCGGTTGGTCCTCTCGGTAAGATTCTCTTGCGGACAGTATGAGGCGGTATACTGGACCTCTACACCCAGGGACTTCAGAAACGACTTGAAACCACGGCTCGTAAACTGCACCACGTTGTCGCACACGAATTTCCTGGGTACTCCGAACCTACTCAGAATCCTCTCTCGGAAAGCAGTCTGCAGGTGTGCCGCAGTGGCCCTCCTGAGAGGGACCAGTTCCACCCACTCCGAAAAGGCATCATGGAAAACTAGTAGCATTGTGGAAAGGGTCCGACGAAATCCGCGCAGAGTACTGTCATCGGCTCTGCTACCTGTCTCGTTATCATATGTCCAGCCAGTTTGAGTTGCTCGCTCTTGAACTTCTGGCAGATTTCGCAATGGCGGCGTCGCGGAACATACCCGGCTAGTAGTATCTCTGGTCCGATCTCGACACGGTTTTCTTCACGCCTTGATGTCCGGCCGTGGTAGCATCGTGGCATTCTTGCAACACCCTCTGTCGCTGACCATTAGACACACATAGCTTCCAGGGAATGTAGTCCTCGTCATCCGTCCGGTGACGCAAATGCCTATATTGCCCATTCTCTTCTATGTAGCACGCAAACCCGCGACCACCACTGCCGACGTTGAGCTTCCCTCGACGGTAGTGGACGTCGAATTGGAACTGTGGAACCAAGACACTGCCGTTACTCCTTACAGTTTGTCGGGGCCCTCAGGTTACGTATCGCCTCCACCTTCTCTGGATCGGTACGTATTCCTTCTCCGCAAATGACATTTCCCAGAAAGAACAACCTCTCCCGGATGAAAATGCACTTCGTCTTATTCAGCTTGAGATTGGCAGCGCTCAACCGGCGGAATACCTCTCTCAAGTTCTCTTCATGTTGCCCTTTCGTTACCCCTATTACCACGATGTCGTCTAGGTAGGCGAACGCATAAAGCTCCATCTCCGGCCCTATTACCGTGTCCAAGGCTCACTGAAAAGTTGCACAGACCGTGTGTAAACCAATTGGCATCACCCGCCATTGGAAAAGACTTATTCCAGGGACTGTGAATTCCGTGCATTCCCGACTATCGGCTGCCATCGGTATCTGCCATGCTTCAAATCCAGAGTGGAGATGAACCGGGCGACCGCTCAAGGATGTTATTAGTCCGAGGAACAGAATAAGTATCTGGAATGGAATGCGCGTTGAGTTGCCGGTAGTCGATGCACATACGCCACTCGCCATTCTTCTTCTTGACGGCTCGATGGCACCTGCCTGGACCAGCTTATCCACCTGTTCGGCAATCACCCTCTGCATGGCCGGATTCTTCGGATAATAACTCTACTTCAATGGCTGGTCATCTTTTAGCCGGATCCTGTGCTTCGCGATATGCGAGACTCCCTGCAGCCCCTCGAAGAGTGCCAGTTCCGACTACAGGAACTTCTTGTTTTTGCTGCTTAAGCTCGTCGGATGGGGCGTGGATTCATTCGCTTGTCACACTGCACTGACACCATAAATGTTATAAATAAGTGCACTTTCTGTAGCTATTATGAAAAGGCTAAAGGGTGAATCTGTATGTACCACTTATACGAATTAATAACTGTCTAACTGATAATAATAATGTACTGAAGGTGTTAATAGTACCCTTTTCTCTACCCACCCTACCTTGGCGGCACCTGTAAGCTGTCTTGGGCCGCACCTATTTCTAGATCACTTTCGTTCTCATGGTTATGCATAATAGCGTTCATGTCGTACCGGCGACGAACCCGTCGGAGATTAAACGTTCATATGAATTTGATATCTGATGGAGCACTCATTTATTTCATTGCAAAATCGTGTAACTAACCGTGACTTCATATCATTATCAATTGAGTATAGCAAAATAGCAAATAAAAAGGAAGGAATCTGAATTTTTTAAATGCGATAAGAATAGCTGTGTTGCCCTGATTTATCAGTGGTCGCAAACAGTCATACGAACTACAAACAATGCGTGTACTTGCCAGGCAATTATTAACTCACATATATTCCATCGCTGTGCTCGTATTAAAATATATACATGTTGAAATTCATATGATTGTGCGACAAGCTACGGCAGATTGGGCTATTCCCTTTTGGGCATTTTTACAAAAATGGTGTGCGTGTTTTAAAACTAAATAGAAAATGGGCTATTATTCATATAGATAGACAATTTTTATGTTTAATCCTGTACGAATGCCTTACGGACATGAAGGGTCGCCTATCAAACGCGCCGAGTCCATCTAGAGCAGCGATCGCTGCGGTCACGGTTACTACACCTAAAGTCAGACTCTTTAGCCCGTCTCGGTTCACTTTGTGACACAGGAGCTTATGAAAGGCGCTCGCAAGCGCTAGCCAGCGTCGGTACTGTGTTCAGGTGTTGCTGCCATGGCATCAAGTTAGTGCTTGTAGGTCAAACCCTTAGCGTTACGTGTGCCTGAACAGCTCGTTGAATCCGTGGCTTTTCCAGATAGAAAAACTATCATGGGATTAGTCGGCCGGCCAGTCCCGTCCGCAAATGTGCAAGCACATGAAAGTGGGCAGCGCGAAAGCGCTTGCAGAAGCGGGCCGGTCGCGTGATTTAGTTTTCACCGCTGTAACGCAAATTTTGGTTAACTCCAAAATCACATAGATTCACATCCCAATATCCCCTTTCAGCTTACCACCCAATACTTCTGTAATTTGGATACGATCGCTTTGTGGCCGTCTCGTGATTAGAGAACTTGAGCTTTGCTTTTTACAGAAGAACGGGGTCTTACATAACGGCCACGAATTAGAACACTGATTCAAACTTCTAAATTGTGCAGTTTCTAATCGACACTTCTACCTTCTCTGCGATGCGATGGAAAGTGAACTTGGCTTCGCTAAATTCTTTATGAGCAGTATAGTGGAATTGTCTAGAAGTATAGGGCAAATATATGGACCGTGGGAGAGAAAAAATGAGCATAGGAGCGCATGTACATGCTGGCGTATTGAACTTGCCGTGAAGGGGAACGAATTCGCCTGATCATTTGTCGCTTAAGAAGAAAGGGTATCGAGATGTATATCCGACCAATAACCAACTTTGCCATTGGTCACTACAGCTTGTCCACTGTCCAGATTGTTTTCTCTTCCCCCCGATAAGATGAAATTTCATTCGACACAAACAACATTATTTTTCGTGAGTTATTTTTGTTGTCGATATTTATTTATATCTTTATTTAGTAATATATGTAAGATTTGTTATCGATAGTTTGTTGTTGTGGATATTTAAAGTTTTATTTATTAATATTTGTAAGATTTGCTGTCAAGAGAGTTATTTTGGTGTCGATAGTGAGTTGCCCATATTTATTTATTTATTATTCAATATTAGTAAGATTTGTTGTCAATAGGTTATTTTGGTGTGGATGCTTATTTTTTTTATTTACGAGGAGTAATTCATAGGATTGTCGACTAATAATATGATTTGTGAATCTAAGTAAAAGTTGGAGTGGGAGGAACAGTTGTCCGACTGGGTTTCCGACGATGACGGAGAGTCACCATTGCCACCGCCGCGTCCTGTAGGAGGTCTTGTGAGAACGCCGATTATTTTTCGAGGATTTCCGGTGAGACAGAGACGGACGGAGGGGCATCTGGTGGAATGGAAGAAAGATTTGGCACAACAAGATAGACCTCCGCGAAACCTAGATTACCCAAAAACACCAATAGACTTTGCAACCAAGTCGGCAGTGACCGCGGCGACTGCACAAGCCCATCAGACGTATCTTCAAATCCTACCGTCCGGCATCAGCGAGTCCATCCGAGAGGAGCAGCCTTCTTGGAGATGATGAAGGGCGTCATCGATGTGCTCAGACCGCCAGGGACCCGAGCAAGAGAACACAATTCGGAGTCGGAGCCTTGATGTCCGGCCGTGGTAGCATCGTGGCATTCTTGCAACACACTCTGTCGCTGACCATTAGACACACATAGCTTCCAGGGAATGTAGTCCTCGTCATCCGTCCGGTGACGCAAATGCCTATATAATTGCCCATTCTCTTCTATGTAGCACGCATACCCGCGACCACCACTGCTTGCTGACAGGTCTCTAGAGGATGTCTTGATAGTGCGTCGACGTTGAGCTTCCCTCGACGGTAGTGGACGTCGAATTGGAACTGTGGAACCAAGACACTGCCGTTACTCCTTACAGTTTGTCGGGGCCCTCAGGTTACGTATCGCCTCCACCTTCTCTGGATCGGTACGTATTCCTTCTCCGCAAATGACATTTCCCAGAAAGAACAACCTCTCCCGGATGAAAATGCACTTCGTCTTATCCAGCTTGAGATTGGCAGCGCTCAACCGGCGGAATACCTCTCTCAAGTTCTCTTCATGTTGCTCTTTCGTTGCCCCTATTACCACGATGTCGGCCCTATTACCGTGTCCAAGGCTCACTGAAAAGTTGCACAGACCGTGTGTAAACCAATTGGCATCACCCGCCATTGGAAAAGACTTATTCCAGGGACTGTGAATTTCGTGCATTCCCGACTATCGGCTGCCATCGGTATCTGCCATGCTTCAAATCCAGAGTGGAGATGAACCGGGCGACCGCTCAAGGATGTTATTAGTCCGAGGAACATAATAAGTATCTGGAATGGAATGCGCGTTGAGTTGCCGGTAGTCGATGCACATACGCCACTCGCCATTCTTCTTCTTGACGGCTCGATGGCACCTGCCTGGATCAGCTCATCCACCTGTTCGGCAATCACCCTCTGCATGGCCGGATTCTTCGGATAATAACTCTACTTCAATGGCTGGTCATCTTTTAGCCGGATCCTGTGCTTCGCGATATGCGAGACTCCCTGCAGCCCCTCGAAGAGTGCCAGTTCCGACTACAGGAACTTCTTGTTTTTGCTGCTTAAGCTCGTCGGATGGGGCGTGGATTCATTCGCTTGTCACACTGCACTGACACCATAAATGTTATAAATAAGTGCACTTTCTGTAGCTATTATGAAAAGGCTAAAGGGTGAATCTGTATGTACCACTTATACGAATTAATAACTGTCTAACTGATAATAATAATGTACTGAAGGTGTTAATAGTACCCTTTTCTCTACCCACCCTACCTTGGCGGCACCTGTAAGCTGTCTTGGGCCGCACCTATTTCTAGATCACTTTCGTTCTAATGGTTATGCATAATAGCGTTCATGTCGTACCGGCGACGAACCCGTCGGAGATTAAACGTTCATATGAATTTGATATCTGATGGAGCACTCATTTATTTCATTGCAAAATCGTGTAACTAACCGTGACTTCATATCATTATCAATTGAGTATAGCAAAATAGCAAATAAAAAGGAAGGAATCTGAATTTTTTAAATGCGATAAGAATAGCTGTGTTGCCCTGATTTATCAGTGGTCGCAAACAGTCATACGAACTACAAACAATGCATGTACTTGCCAGGCAATTATTAACTCACATATATTCCATCGCTGTGCTCGTATTAAAATATATACATGTTGAAATTCATATGATTGTGCGACAAGCTACGGCAGATTGGGCTATTCCCTTTTGGGCATTTTTACAAAAATGGTGTGCGTGTTTTAAAACTAAATAGAAAATGGGCTATTATTCATTAATTATTTAATCCTGTACGAATGCCTTACGGACATGAAGGGTCGCCTATCAAACGCGCCGAGTCCATCTAGAGCAGCGATCGCTGCGGTCACGGTTACTACACCTAAAGTCAGACTCTTTAGCCCGTCTCGGTTCACTTTGTGACACAGGAGCTTATGAAAGGCGCTCGCAAGCGCTAGCCAGCGTCGGTACTGTGGCGGCTGCGCAGGACTGGCAGCCGGTGGTCACGGTTCAGGTGTTGATGCCATGGTATCAAGTTAGTGCTTGTAGGTCAAACCCTTAGCGTTACGTGTGCCTGAACAGCTCGTTGAATCCGTGGCTTTTCCAGATAGAAAAACTATCGTGGGATTAGTCGGCCGGCCAGTCCCGTCCGCAAATGTGCAAGCACATGAAAGTGGGCAGCGCGAAAGCGCTTGCAGAAGCCGGCCGGTCGCGTGATTTAGTTTTCACCGCTGTAACGCAAATTTTGGTTATCTCCAAAATCACATAGATTCACATCCCAATATCCCCTTTCAGCTTACCACCCAATACTTCTGTAATTTGGATACGATCGCTTTGTGGCCGTCTCGTGATTAGAGAACTTGAGCTTTGCTTTTTACAGAAGAACGGGGTCTTACATAACGGCCACGAATTAGAACACTGATTCAAACTTTTAAATTGTGCAGTTTCTAATCGACACTTCTACCTTCTCTGTGATGCGATGGAAAGTGAACTTGGCTTCGCTAAATTCTTTATGAGCAGTATAGTGGAATTGTCTAGAAGTATAGGGCAAACATATGGACCGTGGGAGAGTAAAAATGAGCATAGGAGCGCATGTACATGCTGGCGTATTGAACTTGCCGTGAAGGGGAACGAATTCGCCTGATCATTTGTCGCTTAGGAAGAAAGGGTATCGAGACGTATATCCGACCAATAACCAACTTTGCCATTGGTCACTACAGCTTGTCCACTGTCCAGATTGTTTTCTCTTCCCCCCGATAAGATTAAATTTCATTCGACACAAACAACATTATTTTTGTTGTCGATATTTATTTATATCTTTATTTAGTAATATATGTAAGATTTGTTATCGATAGTTTGTTGTTGTGGATATTTAAAGTTTTATTTATTAATATTTGTAAGATTTGCTGTCAAGAGAGTTATTTTGGTGTCGATAGTGAGTTGCCCATATTTATTTATTTATTATTCAATATTAGTAAAATTTGTTGTCAATAGTCTTTTTTGGTGTGAATGCTTATTTTTTTTATTTACGAGCAGTAATTCATAGGATTGTCGACTAATAATATGATTTGTGAATCTAAGTAAAAGTTGGAGTGGGAGGAACAGTTGTCCGACTGGGTTTCCGACGATGACGGAGAGTCACCATTGCCACCGCCGCGTCCTGTAGGAGGTCTTGTGAGAACGTCGATTAATTTTCGAGGATTTCCGGTGAGACAGAGACGGACGGAGGGGCATCTGGTGGAACGGAAGAAAGAGTTGGCACAACAAGATAGACCTCCGCGAAACCTAGATTTCCCAAAAACACCAATAGACTTTGCAACCAAGTCGGCAGTGACCGCGGCGACTGCACAAGCCCATCAGACGTATCGGCAAATCCTACCGTCCGGCATCAGCGAGTCCATCCGAGAGGAGCAGCCTTCTTGGAGATGATGAAGGGCGTCATCGATGTGCTCAGACCGCCAGGGACCCGAGCAAGAGAACACAATTCGGAGTCGGAGCCTTGATGTCCGGCCGTGGTAGCATCGTGGCATTCTTGCAACACCCTCTGTCGCTGACCATTAGACACACATAGCTTCCAGGGAATGTAGTCCTCGTCATCCGTCCGGTGACGCGAATGCCTATATAATTGCCCATTCTCTTCTATGTAGCACGCATACCCGCGACCACCACTGCTTGCTGAGAGGTCTCTAGAGGATGTCTTGATAGTGCGTCGACGTTGAGCTTCCCTCGACGGCAGTGGACGTCGAATTGGAACTGTGGAACCAAGACACTGCCGTTACTCCTTACAGTTTGTCGGGGCCCTCAGGTTACGTATCGCCTCCACCTTCTCTGGATCGGTACGTATTCCTTCTCCGCAAATGACATTTCCCAGAAAGAACAACCTCTCCCGGATGAAAATGCACTTCGTCTTATTCAGCTTGAGATTGGCAGCGCTCAACCGGCGGAATACCTCTCTCAAGTTCTCTTCATGTTGCTCTTTCGTTGCCCCTATTACCACGATGTCGGCCCTATTACCGTGTCCAAGGCTCACTGAAAAGTTGCACAGACCGTGTGTAAACCAATTGGCATCACCCGCCATTGGAAAAGACTTATTCCAGGGACTGTGAATGCCGTGCATTCCCGACTATCGGCTGCCATCGGTATCTGCCATGCTTCAAATCCAGAGTGGAGATGAACCGGGCGACCGCTCAAGGATGTTATTAGTCCGAGGAACAGAATAAGTATCTGGAATGGAATGCGCGTTGAGTTGCCGGTAGTCGATGCACATACGCCACTCGCCATTCTTCTTCTTGACGGCTCGATGGCACCTGCCTGGATCAGCTCATCCACCTGTTCGGCAATCACCCTCTACATGGCCGGATTCTTCGGATAATAACTCTGCTTCAATGGCTTGTCATCTTTTAGCCGGATCCTGTGCTTCGCGATATGCGAGACTCCCTGCAGCCCCTCGAAGAGTGCCAGTTCCGACTCCAGGAACTTCTTGTTTTTGCTGCTTAAGCTCGTCGGATGGGGCGTGGATTCATTCGCTTGTCACACTGCACTGACACCATAAATGTTATAAATAAGTGCACTTTCTGTAGCTATTATGAAAAGGCTAAAGGGTGAATCTGTATGTACCACTTATACGAATTAATAACTGTCTAACTGATAATAATAATGTACTGAAGGTGTTAATAGTACCCTTTTCTCTACCCACCCTACCTTGGCGGCACCTGTAAGCTGTCTTGGGCCGCACCTATTTCTAGATCACTTTCGTTCTAATGGTTATGCATAATAGCGTTCATGTCGTACCGGCGACGAACCCGTCGGAGATTAAACGTTCATATGAATTTGATATCTGATGAAGCACTCATTTATTTCATTGCAAAATCGTGTAACTAACCGTGACTTCATATCATTATCAATTGAGTATAGCAAAATATCAAATAAAAAGGAAGGAATCTGAATTTTTTAAATGCGATAAGAATAGCTGTGTTGCCCTGATTTATCAGTGGTCGCAAACAGTCATACGAACTACAAACAATGCATGTACTTGCCAGGCAATTATTAACTCACATATATTCCATCGCTGTGCTCGGATTAAAATATGTACATGTTGAAATTCATATGATTGTGCGGCAAGCTATGGTAGATTGGGCATTTTTACAAAAATGGTGTGCGTGTTTTAAAACTAAATAGAAAATGGTCTATTATTCATACAGATAGACAATTTTTATGTTTAATTAAATTTTAAGGTAACGGCTGCGATCCTGTTCGAATGCCTTACGGACATGAAGGGTCGCCTATCAAACGCGCCGAGTCCATCTAGAGCAGCGATCGCTGCGGTCACGGTTACTACACCTAAAGTCAGACTCTTTAGCCCGTCTCGGTTCACTTTGTGACACAGGAGCTTATGAAAGGCGCTCGCAAGCGCTAGCCAGCGTCGGTACTGTGGCGGCTGCGCAGGTCTGGAAGCTGGTGGTCACGGTTCAGGTGTTGCTGCCATGGAATCAAGTTAGTGCTTGTAGGTCAAACCCTTAGCGTTACGTGTGCCTGAACAGCTCGTTGAATCCGTGGCTTTTCCAGATAGAAAAACTATCGTGGGATTAGTCGGCCGGCCAGTCCCGTCCGCAAATGTGCAAGCACATGAAAGTGGGCAGCGCGAAAGCGCTTGCAGAAGCCGGCCGGTCGCGTGATTTAGTTTTCACCGCTGTAACGCAAATTTTGGTTAACTCCAAAATCACATAGATTCACATCCCAATATCCCCTTTCAGCTTACCACCCAATACTTCTGTAATTTGGATACGATCGCTTTGTGGCCGTCTCGTGATTAGAGAACTTGAGCTTTGCTTTTTACAGAAGAACGGGGTCTTACATAACGGCCACGAATTAGAACACTGATTCAAACTTCTAAATTGTGCAGTTTCTAATCGACACTTCTACCTTCTCTGCGATGCGATGGAAAGTGAACTTGGCTTCGCTAAATTCTTTATGAGCAGTATAGTGGAATTGTCTAGAAGTATAGGGCAAACATATGGACCGTGGGAGAGTAAAAATGAGCATAGGAGCGCATGTACATGCTGGCGTATTGAACTTGCCGTGAAGGGGAACGAATTCGCCTGATCATTTGTCGCTTAAGAAGAAAGGGTATCGAGACGTATATCCGACCAATAACCAACTTTGCCATTGGTCACTACAGCTTGTCCACTGTCCAGATTGTTTTCTCTTCCCCCAGATAAGATGAAATTTCATTCGGCACAAACTACATTATTTTTCGTGAGTTATTTTTGTTGTCGATATTTCTTTATATCTTTATTTAGTAATATATGTAAGATTTGTTATCGATAGTTTGTTGTTGTGGATATTTAAAGTTTTATTTATTAATATTTGTAAAATTTGCTGTCAAGAGAGTTATTTTGGTGTCAATAGTGAGTTGCCCATATTTATTTATTTATTATTCAATATTAGTAAGATTTGTTGTCAATAGTCTTTTTTGGTGTGAATGCTTATTTTTTTTTTTGCGAGGAGTAATTTAAAGGATTGTCGACTAATAATATGATTTGTGAATCTAAGTAAAAGTTGGAGTGGGAGGAACAGTTGTCCGACTGGGTTTCCGACGATGACGGAGAGTCACCATTGCCACCGCCGCGTCCTTTAGGAGGTCTTGTGAGAGCGCCGATTAATTTTCGAGGATTTCCGGTGAGACAGAGACGGACGGAGGGGCATCTGGTGGAATGGAAGAAAGAGTTGGCACAACAAGATAGAACTCCGCGAAACCTAGATTTCCCAAAAACACCAATAGACTTTGCAACCAAGTCGGCAGTGACCGCGGCGACTGCACAAGCCCATCAGACGTATCGGCAAATCCTACCGTCCGGCATCAGCGAGTCCATCCGAGAGGAGCAGCCTTCTTGGAGATGATGAAGGGCGTCATCGATGTGCTCAGACCGCCAGGGACCCGAGCAAGAGAACACAATTCGGAGTCGGAGCCTTGATGTCCGGCCGTGGTAGCATTGTGGCATTCTTGCAACACCCTCTGTCGCTGACCATTAGACACACATAGCTTCCAGGGAATGTAGTCCTCGTCATCCGCCCGGTGACGCGAATGCCTATATAATTGCCCATTCTCTTCTATGTAGCACGCATACCCGCGACCACCACTGCTTGCTGACAGGTCTCTAGAGGATGTCTTGATAGTGCGTCGACGTTGAGCTTCCCTCGACGGTAGTGGACGTCGAATTGGAACTGTGGAACCAAGACACTGCCGTTACTCCTTACAGTTTGTCGGGGCCCTCAGGTTACGTATCGCCTCCACCTTCTCTGGATCGGTACGTATTCCTTCTCCGCAAATGACATTTCCCAGAAAGAACAACCTCTCCCGGATGAAAACTGCACTTCGTCTTATTCAGCTTGAGATTGGCAGCAATCAACCGGCGGAATACCTCTCTCAAGGCCTCTTCATGTTGCTCTTTCGTTGCCCCTATTACCACGATTCGGCCCTATTACCGTGTCCAAGGCTCACTGAAAAGTTGCACAGACCGTGTGTAAACCAATTGGCATCACCCGCCATTGGAAAAGACTTATTCCAGGGACTGTGAATGCCGTGCATTCCCGACTATCGGCTGCCATCGGTATCTGCCATGCTTCAAATCCAGAGTGGAGATGAACCGGGCGACCGCTCAAGGATGTTATTAGTCCGAGGAACAGAATAAGTATCTGGAATGGAATGCGCGTTGAGTTGCCGGTAGTCGATGCACATACGCCACTCGCCATTCTTCTTCTTGACGGCTCGATGGCACCTGCCTGGATCAGCTCATCCACCTGTTCGGCAATCACCCTCTACATGGCCGGATTCTTCGGATAATAACTCTGCTTCAATGGCTTGTCATCTTTTAGCCGGATCCTGTGCTTCGCGATATGCGAGACTCCCTGCAGCCCCTCGAAGAGTGCCAGTTCCGACTCCAGGAACTTCTTGTTTTTGCTGCTTAAGCTCGTCGGATGGGGTGTGGATTCATTCGCTTGTCACACTGCACTGACACCATAAATGTTATAAATAAGTGCACTTTCTGTAGCTATTATGAAAAGGCTAAAGGGTGAATCTGTATGTACCACTTATACGAATTAATAACTGTCCAACTGATAATAATAATGTACTGAAGGTGTTAATAGTACCCTTTTCTCTACCCACCCTACCTTGGCGGCACCTGTAACCTGTCTTGGGCCGCACCTATTTCTAGATCACTTTCGTTCTACTGGTTATGCATAATAGCGTTCATGTCGTACCGGCGACGAACCCGTCGGAGATTAAACGTTCATATGAATTTGATATCTGATGAAGCACTCATTTATTTCATTGCAAAATGATGTAAATAACCGTGACTTCATATCATTATCAATTGAGTATAGCAAAATAGCAAATAAAAAGGAAGGAATCTGAATTTTTTAAATGCGATAAGAATAGCTGTGTTGCCCTGATTTATCAGTGGTCGCAAACAGTCATACGAACTACAAACAATGCGTGTACTTGCCAGGCAATTATTAACTCACATATATTCCATCGCTGTGCTCGGATTAAAATATATACATGTTGAAATTCATATGATTGTGCGACAAGCTATGGCAGATTGGGCTATTCCCTTTTGGGCATTTTTACAAAAATGGTGTGCGTGTTTTAAAACTAAATAAAAAATGGGCTATTATTCATATAGATAGACAATTTTTATGTTTAATTAAATTTTAAGGTAACGGATGCGATCCTGTATGAATGCCTTACGGACATGAAGGGTCGCCTATCAAACGCGCCGAGTCCATCTAGAGCAGCGATCGCTGCGGTCACGGTTACTACACCTAAAGTCAGACTCTTTAGCCAGTCTCGGTTCACTTTGTGACACAGGAGCTTATGAAAGGCGCTCGCAAGCGCTAGCCAGCGTCGATACTGTGGCGGCTGCGCGTCTGGCTGTGTCAGGTCAGGTGTTGCTGCCATGGCATCAAGTTAGTGCTTGTAGGTCAAACCCTTAGCGTTACGTGTGCCTGAACAGCTCGCTGAATCCGTGACTTTTCCAGATAGAAAAACTATCGTGGGATTAGTCGGCCGGCCAGTCCCGTCCGCAAATGTGCAAGCACATGAAAGGGGGCAGCGCGAAAGCGCTTGCAGAAGCCGGCCGGTCGCGTGATTTAGTTTTCACCGCTGTAACGCAAATTTTGGTTAACTCCAAAATCACATAGATTCACATCCCAATATCCCCTTTCAGCTTACCACCCAATACTTCTGTAATTTGGATACGATCGCTTTGTGGCCGTCTCGTGATTAGAGAACTTGAGCTTTGCTTTTTACAGAAGAACGGGGTCTTACATAACGGCCACGAATTAGAACACTGATTCAAACTTCTAAATTGTGCAGTTTCTAATCGACACTTCTACCTTCTCTGCGATGCGATGGAAAGTGAACTTGGCTTCGCTAAATTCTTTATGAGCAGTATAGTGGAATTGTCTAGAAGTATAGGGCAAACATATGGACCGTGGGAGAGTAAAAATGAGCATAGGAGCGCATGTACATGCTGGCGTATTGAACTTGCCGTGAAGGGGAACGAATTCGCCTGATCATTTGTCGCTTAAGAAGAAAGGGTATCGAGACGTATATCCGACCAATAACCAACTTTGCCATTGGTCACTACAGCTTGTCCACTGTCCAGATTGTTTTCTCTTCCCCCAGATAAGATGAAATTTCATTCGGCACAAACTACATTATTTTTCGTGAGTTATTTTTGTTGTCGATATTTATTTATATCTTTATTTAGTAATATATGTAAGATTTGTTATCGATAGTTTGTTGTTGTGGATATTTAAAGTTTTATTTATTAATATTTGTAAGATTTGCTGTCAAGAGAGTTATTTTGGTGTCGATAGTGAGTTGCCCATATTTATTTATTTATTATTCAATATTAGTAAGATTTGTTGTCAATAGTCTTTTTTGGTGTGAATGCTTATTTTTTTTTTGCGAGGAGTAATTTAAAGGATTGTCGACTAATAATATGATTTGTGAATCTAAGTAAAAGTTGGAGTGGGAGGAACAGTTGTCCGACTGGGTTTCCGACGATGACGGAGAGTCACCATTGCCACCGCCGCGTCCTTTAGGAGGTCTTGTGAGAACGCCGATTAATTTTCGAGGATTTCCGGTGAGACAGAGACGGACGGAGGGGCATCTGGTGGAATGGAAGAAAGAGTTGGCACAACAAGATAGAACTCCGCGAAACCTAGATTTCCCAAAAACACCAATAGACTTTGCAACCAAGTCGGCAGTGACCGCGGCGACTGCACAAGCCCATCAGACGTATCGGCAAATCCTACCGTCCGGCATCAGCGAGTCCATCCGAGAGGAGCAGCCTTCTTGGAGATGATGAAGGGCGTCATCGATGTGCTCAGACCGCCAGGGACCCGAGCAAGAGAACACAATTCGGAGTCGGAGCCTTGATGTCCGGCCGTGGTAGCATCGTGGCATTCTTGCAACACCCTCTGTCACTGACCATTAGACACACATAGCTTCCAGGGAATGTAGTCCTCGTCATCCGTCCGGTGACGCGAATGCCTATATAATTGCCCATTCTCTTCTATGTAGCACGCATACCCGCGACCACCACTGCTTGCTGACAGGTCTCTAGAGGATGTCTTGATAGTGCGTCGACGTTGAGCTTCCCTCGACGGTAGTGGACGTCGAATTGGAACTGTGGAACCAAGACACTGCCGTTACTCCTTACAGTTTGTCGGGGCCCTCAGGTTACGTATCGCCTCCACCTTCTCTGGATCGGTACGTATTCCTTCTCCGCAAATAACATTTCCCAGAAAGAACAACCTCTCCCGGAAAAAACTGCACTTCGTCTTATTCAGCTTGAGATTGGCAGCAATCAACCGGCGGAATACCTCTCTCAAGGCCAACGCATGAAGCTCCATCTCCGGCCCTATTACCGTGTCCAAGGCTCACTGAAAAGTTGCACAGACCGTGTGCATCACCTGCCATTGGAAAAGACTTATTCCAGGACTGTGAATGCCGTGCATGCCCGACTATCGGCTGCCATCGGTATCTGCCATGCTTCAAATCCAGAGTGGAGATGAACCGGGCGACCGCTCAAGGATGTTATTAGTCCGAGGAACAGAATAAGTATCTGGAATGGAATGCGCGTTGAGTTGCCGGTAGTCGATGCACATACGCCACTCGCCATTCTTCTTCTTGACGGCTCGATGGCACCTGCCTGGATCAGCTCATCCACCTGTTCGGCAATCACCCTCTACATGGCCGGATTCTTCGGATAATAACTCTGCTTCAATGGCTTGTCATCTTTTAGCCGGATCCTGTGCTTCGCGATATGCGAGACTCCCTGCAGCCCCTCGAAGAGTGCCAGTTCCGACTCCAGGAACTTCTTGTTTTTGCTGCTTAAGCTCGTCGGATGGGGTGTGGATTCATTCGCTTGTCACACTGCACTGACACCATAAATGTTATAAATAAGTGCACTTTCTGTAGCTATTATGAAAAGGCTAAGGGGTGAATCTGTATGTACCACTTATACGAATTAATAACTGTCCAACTGATAATAATAATGTACTGAAGGTGTTAATAGTACCCTTTTCTCTACCCACCCTACCTTGGCGGCACCTGTAAGCTGTCTTGGGCCGCACCTATTTCTAGATCACTTTCGTTCTACTGGTTATGCATAATAGCGTTCATGTCGTACCGGCGACGAACCCGTCGGAGATTAAACGTTCATATGAATTTGATATCTGATGAAGCACTCATTTATTTCATTGCAAAATGATGTAAATAACCGTGACTTCATATCATTATCAATTGAGTATAGCAAAATAGCAAATAAAAAGGGAGGAATCTGAATTTTTTAAATGCGATAAGAATAGCTGTGTTGCCCTGATTTATCAGTGGTCGCAAACAGTCATACGAACTACAAACAATGCGTGTACTTGCCAGGCAATTATTAACTCACATATATTCCATCGCTGTGCTCGGATTAAAATATATACATGTTGAAATTCATATGATTGTGCGACAAGCTATGGCAGATTGGGCTATTCCCTTTTGGGCATTTTTACAAAAATGGTGTGCGTGTTTTAAAACTAAATAAAAAATGGGCTATTATTCATATAGATAGACAATTTTTATGTTTAATTAAATTTTAAGGTAACGGATGCGATCCTGTATGAATGCCTTACGGACATGAAGGGTCGCCTATCAAACGCGCCGAGTCCATCTAGACAGCGATCGCTGCGGTCACGGTTACTACACCTAAAGTCAGACTCTTTAGCCAGTCTCGGTTCACTTTGTGACACAGGAGCTTATGAAAGGCGCTCGCAAGCGCTAGCCAGCGTCGATACTGTGGCGGCTGCGCCTAAAGTGTTGCTGCCATGGCATCAAGTTAGTGCTTGTAGGTCAAACCCTTAGCGTTACGTGTGCCTGAACAGCTCGCTGAATCCGTGACTTTTCCAGATAGAAAAACTATCGTGGGATTAGTCGGCCGGCCAGTCACGTCCGCAAATGTGCAAGCACATGAAAGGGGGCAGCGCGAAAGCGCTTGCAGAAGCCGGCCGGTCGCGTGATTTAGTTTTCACCGCTGTAACGCAAATTTTGGTTAACTCCAAAATCACATAGATTCACATCCCAATATCCCCTTTCAGCTTACCACCCAATACTTCTGTAATTTGGATACGATCGCTTTGTGGCCGTCTCGTGATTAGAGAACTTAAGCTTTGCTTTTTACAGAAGAACGGGGTCTTACATAACGGCCACGAATAAGAACACTGATTCAAACTTCTAAATTGTGCAGTTTCTAATCGACACTTCTACCTTCTCTGCGATGCGATGGAAAGTGAACTTGGCTTCACTAAATTTTTTATGAGCAGTATAGTGGAATTGCCTAGAAGTATAGGGCAAACATATGGACCGTGGGAGAGTAAAAATGAGCATAGGAGCGCATGTACATGCTGGCGTATTGAAATTGCCGTGAAGGGGAACGAATTCGCCTGATCATTTGTCGTTTAACAAGAAAGGGTATCGAGAGGTAAATCCGACCAATAACCAACTTTGCCATTGGTCACTACAGCTTGTCCACTATCCAGATTGTTTTCTCTTCCCCCAGATAAGATGAAATTTCATTCGACACAAACAACATTATTTTTCGTGAGTTATTTTTGTTGTCGATATTTATTTATATCTTTATTTAGTAATATATGTAAGATTTGTTATCGATAGTTTGTTGTTGTGGATATTTAAAGTTTTATTTATTAATATTTGTAAGATTTGCTGTCAAGAGAGTTATTTTGGTGTCGATAGTGCATCTGGGGCATCTGGTGGAATGGAAGAAAGAGTTGGCACAACAAGATAGACCTCCGCGAAACCTAGGATTTCCAAAAACACCAATAGACTTTGCAACCAAGTCGGCAGTGACCGCGGCGACTGCACAAGCCCATCAGACGTATCGGCAAACCCTACCGTCCGGCATCAGCGAGTCCATCCGAGAGGAGCAGCCTTCTTGGAGATGATGAAGGGCGTCATCGATGTGCTCAGACCGCCAGGGACCCGAGCCAGAGAACAAATTCGGAGTCGGTGCCACCGAGACTCATCGCGCCGGACCCGGGAGCAGATGTCACCGCAAAGAACGGATCGTTTTCACCGCCGATAGCACCGAAACCACAAAGGCAAGGCGCGTGTAGGAAGGAGTATCCACCAACCAGCTCAAGGTTCGTCGGAATTCGTCAGGCAAGGAACGGGCGCAGCAGCCACAGAACAAACTTCCGGATAGAGGACCGAAGAGCGGATGACTTCCTGCCAGAGGAGGCGTACGCGAAAGTACGCGAAGGGGCGTATCTAAATATCGAACAGTGGCACAGCGAGTTCATCAGCAAAGCAAAGCATAAAAATTAACAAAAACATATTTCATAGTGCTACGCATATATTTTGAACAAAGCATTCGTTAAAATTGTCGGGCTGAGCATGGCTTGCAAAGTAAAATTAAAAGTAAACGAAAATTAAAACTTAACACTAAAACTTGAAAAAAAACGAAGTACTCTTTCGCAGTGGAACAAATAAGCAAATTTAACTTAAAATATATATAATAAAAATATATATATATCAGGGCCGCGATCCACGCCTAAAGTGCCACACTGGTTGTCTTGAGTCGACTTGTAAAAAGATAAAAGTTTAATAAATAATATGTTTGAACCTCCACGTCAAAAAGCCCTGAAGACGGTTTGCCGATGTACACCCGAAATATATTGGAAGCAAAATTTAAACAAACCCGGTTCTCGAGCCAGCCAACTATATATTTAATAATTTATATTTATTGTCAATACTTATAAGATGAATGCAACCAATTGTACGCATACATTGAAGAAAGAAAAAGGTCTGGCTATATAAATTTCTGCCTATAGACGGGGAGAGAAAGGCATGATTGCCGATGCAGGCCAAAAGGTGGCCAAGAGGAAAGAGACGAGGCTATGTGATCGGCTCAGCTAGCGCGAGTACGCCTGGGTCCAGAACCGGGATCCGTTTTAGTAGGCTGAAGTGGACTGATAATGTATTTTGTTGTTTTTTATAAGAGTCGCACCTTTGTTGTTTTCTTTTATTTGTAGCTCCAGCTGTTTATATTGTTTGTTTATTTGTAAACGCAACTGAACGCAGTCTTAATTAGAAATAAACGAATTAAAATAGCAACACAGTAAACAATACAATCGCGATTGCAATTCTTTTCATAAATTTCGAAGCAGTCGCGCATGAATGTGTGCATGCACATGTAAGAATTCTTGGAATTTGAGCAACCTTCCGCTAACACGTAGGCAGCCAAAACACATTTCCTTTTGTGTTTCTTAACCGATCTCTATTAAATTTTCTTCATCTTATTGTACTATAGAATATTCGTGTATTATCAAAAAGTCAATTTTATTTAAATAATGGCTTATATTGGTGGGCATCATAAATTGGTGTTTTAACTTGATTTATAGCTATGCGGGGTAGCAGTTGCGGGGAGGTGGTGATAGCTATAAAAATAATGATACTTGATATATATATACTATTCTAGAAGCTTCTCTTTATTATTTACCAAAATTCCTCAAAAAATGGATTTCGATGTCGATTATTATCCATTACTTGGAAACGGGTCAAGTTATCGAATATCGGAAACAAACTCGATCTGCGTAGGCACTTGGAGGACCTACAGCTAAAAGGCTCTAGCTCTTATTAGTTCTGATATTCTTGCGTTCATACATACGGATAGCCGGACGGACGGACAGGCGAACGGACGGACAGACGGACGGACAGACAGACGGACATGGCTAGATCGACTCGGCTGTTGATGCTGATCAAGAATATATGCACTTTATGCGGTCGGAGATGCTTCCTGCTGCATTTTACATACATTTTACCCCTTTTACCCATTTTTAATGGGTTCAGGCATTCAAATAAGGGGGTAAGAGAAAGCTACGCTTTCTTCTGAGAAAGGCATCTTAAACAAGTAGGAGAACTTTAAATAGAGTCAGGAGTGCCTCAATCCGGGGGTAGGCGTGCGCTGGATCCACCAACGACCCAAGGAGAAGTTAGTGGCGATTGCCCAGGAGTTCTGGCTGGAAAAGGAAGGGCACGTAGAGGAACTGCGTAAGCGGTTATCTACTTACGTCCAGGATGGTGGCCATTCACCTGAAACTTCGGACCCCTCGACGTTGGACGGCCGCGTCAGAAATCGGAACCAGACCTGAGGAGCTCCCAATTGTAAGAGAGTTGCAATGGATATTTTGTGAATGTTCCGATCAAACCGTACCTCGCGCTATATCCACAACAGCTACTCTACCGGGCCGCAGCCTCGTACAATCTACTTAACCGGGCCGTAGCCTCGCACCATCAACACTATCGGGGCTACCGTGGCTACGCACCAACTACACTATCGGGCCGTAGCCTCGAACCACATGCTCCCACTCTAGATTATGGTGAAAATCGGCTAGTCTCGATGTTAGAACAAATATGGCCGCCCGAGATCACGACAATTAGCAATTTCCTTCGTTGATCTCATTGCACTCACTTTATTCATTAATCACTACCCTACTGTGTTTCCTAACCTAAGGCCCTGCCGCATTGTCTTGGAGGCATACCGCTCCGCTGCACACTTTGCTTTTCGCCGCTCGCACTTCTTTTTCGTCACACGTCTACTCACCCTGAGGTTCGCTCCAAAAGTCTCGAGCCCTAGCGCTCCGCTACCCGTTTAGGGTTATGTTTGTCCCTTTTTCCTCTTCGACGCACGTCTCCCTGTGACCGTCACCGCAAAAGTGCCGGCACGCTCGCTAGCCAGCCGTGCGCTTGCCTCGGTTGCTCAACTTCGCCGCGAGCTTTCGCAACTTCGACTCGGAGCTTTTCGCTCATCGCCGCCGAATTGAAGTTGCGCTCTCGAAGACGGTGCTGAGCAACTGACTAGCAACGCACGGTTGCTGCGAAGGCCGGCGGTTAAATTGAAACTGGGCTTAACTAGCTTCGATACATCGGCACCTTGCCATAACTCTTCTTGTAACAATACAATACCATTATGAACTGTGGGGTGGCTACCTTAGCCACACCCCCCTTCTTCGACGACAATACCGTCGCTTCTCTGGCGGCATTCGTGGCGACGACTTCTTCATCTAACTTATCGCTTGTCCGTTGCTTAGGTTATTCCCTGCCTTAACAGTACAGCTCACAATATATGGAATCTTATCTTAACTTATTCTATAGTTCTTCAGCTAGGTCCGCTCTTCTTCCACATCCATCTGATTTGGTTCATCTCCGTCTTCGGTCATCTCTTGGTAAAATGGCTTCAGCTGCGAGATATTGGCCACTTTTTTTCGTTCACCTGGCTTCACTAGGCGCACAATGTTAGGCGACACGAACTTGGTGACCCGATAGGGGCCATCGAACTTGGGTGCCAATTTCGCAGCGAAGCCCTTAGCGGCGTTAGACAGTTGTTGCTGCCGTAACAGGACCATCCGGTCCAACGAACGTCTCCGCAGGTTGTAGTGTCTACCCTGGTCCTTTGATGCACGCTGAAGATTGCTGTGGACGATATAAAATATTTCTTTTAAGCTTTCCGCCTTCGTCCTAGGGTTGAACGCACTAGTTGCGGACCCCAGAGTCACCTGATCGTACAGAGCGGCGGGCAATCGCGGCTCCCTAAGCGGCATCAGGAAAGCGGGACTGAATACGGTCGAGTCTGCCACACTTGTGTTTACAGCTAGCGATCTCGCGGCCAAAAGCTCGTCCTACGAACTCTGATGCCCCTCGATAAATTGCGCTTTCATGGTCTTCACGGTGCGGTTGGTCCTCTCGGTAAGATTCTCTTGCGGACAGTATGAGGCGGTATACTGGACCTCTACACCCAGGGACTTCAGAAACGACTTGAAACCACGGCTCGTAAACTGCACCACGCTGTCGCACACGAATTTCCTGGGTACCCCGAACCTACTCAGAATCCTCTCTCGGAAAGCAGTCTGCAGGTGTGCCGCAGTGGCCCTCCTGAGAGGGACCAGTTCCACCCACTCCGAAAAGGCATCATGGAAAACTAGTAGCATTGTGGAAAGGGTCCGACGAAATCCGCGCAGAGTACTGTCATCGGCTCTGCTACCTGTCTCGTTATCATATGTCCAGCCAGTTTGAGTTGCTCGCTCTTGAACTTCTGGCAGATTTCGCAATGGCGGCGTCGCGGAACATACCCGGCTAGTAGTATCTCTGGTCCGATCTCGACACGGTTTTCTTCACGCCTTGATGTCCGGCCGTGGTAGCATCGTGGCATTCTTGCAACACCCTCTGTCGCTGACCATTAGACACACATAGCTTCCAGGGAATGTAGTCCTCGTCATCCGTCCGGTGACGCAAATGCCTATATAATTGCCCATTCTCTTCTATGTAGCACGCATACCCGCGACCACCACTGCTTGCTGACAGGTCTCTAGAGGATGTCTTGATAGTGCGTCGACGTTGAGCTTCCCTCGACGGTAGTGGACGTCGAATTGGAACTGTGGAACCAAGACACTGCCGTTACTCCTTACAGTTTGTCGGGGCCCTCAGGTTACGTATCGCCTCCACCTTCTCTGGATCGGTACGTATTCCTTCTCCGCAAATGACATTTCCCAGAAAGAACAACCTCTCCCGGAAAAAACTGCACTTCGTCTTATTCAGCTTGAGATTGGCAGCCCTCAACCGGCGGAATACCTCTCTCAAGGCGAACGCATGAAGCTCCATCTCCGGCCCTATTACCGTGTCCAAGGCTCACTGAAAAGTTGCACAGACCGTGTGCATCACCTGCCATTGGAAAAGACTTATTCCAGGACTGTGAATGCCGTGCATTCCCGACTATCGGCTGCCATCGGTATCTGCCATGCTTCAAATCCAGAGTGGAGATGAACCGGGCGACCGCTCAAGGATGTTATTAGTCCGAGGAACAGAATAAGTATCTGGAATGGAATGCGCGTTGAGTTGCCGGTAGTCGATGCACATACGCCACTCGCCATTCTTCTTCTTGACGGCTCGATGGCACCTGCCTGGATCAGCTCATCCACCTGTTCGGCAATCACCCTCTGCTTGGCCGGATTCTTCGGATAATAACTCTGCTTCAATGGCTTGTCATCTTTTAGCCGGATCCTGTGCTTCGCGATATGCGAGACTCCCTGCAGCCCCTCGAAGAGTGCCAGTTCCGACTCTAGGAACTGTCTAAGTCCCGGATCCAGATCCGCTGGCCACTCTGCGTCTTCGATGCTGGGCCCGCTCTGCGCCTCGCCTCCTCCGGGCAGCACACCGACTCCAGATAGAGTGCCTTGATCGCTCCACTCTTGCAGTCGCTCCTGATCCCCTGCGTCCGTGTGGATTCTTGCTATTGCTCCAAATCCCTTCGCTCTCTGGCCCATTTCCGCCGTGCCGCCTCCATGACCAGCGTAGATCTGCCTTTGAAGCTCTACGCGCCGCCTCTTGGGCTCTTCAAGCTCTCGGTTCAAACCCGAGACTCCTCCCTCGCTTCCTTCTCCTTGTCCTTTTCCGTTAGTTGCCGAGCAAACAATCCCGTTCCCTGACGCGTGAGGCCTTCTTTCGACTTTTCTCTATTCTGTTGCCGAGCAGGTGCCCCCTCTTCCTGACCTGGGAGGCCTTCCTTCGGTTCTCTTTGCGTATTATCCTCATTCGGTTGCCGAGCAGGTGCTCCCCTTGCATGACCTGGGAGGCCTTTCTTAGGTCCCTTCTTCGTCTCTTCTCCAATCAGTTGTTGCCGAGCAGGTGCTCCCCTTCCATGACCTGGGAGGCCTTCGTTCGGCTCCTCGTTCGCATCTCTTTCCGTTGGTTGCCGAGCACGCGTTCCCGCCTCTCGGCGCGTGAGGCCCTCTTTCGGCCAATCTCTTTATCTTGGCCCCACGACTGTTGCCGTCACCGTCTCTAAAACCAGTTCCGCCATTCCGCAGTGCATTGTGGTGCCCATTGCACCCAAGAAGTCCATTCCCAGGATGACGTGGTCTAACATCGAGGGCATGATGAGCATCGGCATGCTAATCACCTTTCCCGCTAGGCCAACTTCAAACCACAATGCCTTCCCTACATCCAGCGTAGACCCGTCTGCCAGACGAATGCGCGCCTGTACGTCCTCCACTCTTCCCCGAATCGTCCACTTGCGTACGCAGTCTTCACTCATGAAGCCTTGCTTCCCGAGTATTCCGCCTTTTGCATCATAACCGTCTCGTACTCCACGGCTAGTAGGGTTAGCAAGGTGGAGAAATCCTGCCGTCGTACGTAAAGCCTCTAATCGGGCGCGGCGTTTTCGTAGATTTGTTGCAACTCCTGGGCCGGTCCTTATGATGCATCAGGGCTCTCAGCTCTATCAGGTATTCCTTGAACTCTTCCCCCACGCGTTGCCTGCGGGACCGGATTTCGTCCTCAAGCCTTTCGAAGTAGCGGAGAGGCAGGAAGCACTCCAGGAAAACTCTCCTAAACACTGACCATGGTACATTCCTAAGAACCATCGAGCGACCGCAGAACACCTCGCTCATTGCCCAGGCAATCGATAAAGGGCAATACACGCTCCTCTAGGTGCTCTAGGAACCCAAGGGGGTCGGAGCGGCCATCATACCTCTTACCCCACTTCCGTACTTACTCCGGAACGTTCGCAAGCGGCCCTACTTTCGACTGAGGGCCTGGCCTGGTATTGTAGAGAGCACTGACAAGCTCGGCCGGGTTCCGCCCCACACCTACGTTGGTCACGGTTGCTCGGCGATCTTCATTTCCCTCGGAATTATGAGCCTCCTCCACACCCATGACGGCTAAGCTAGGGATAGGTGTCAGCGGACGCCCGTACAATTATAAGGTGAGGCGTCCCAGTATAGCGGCTCCAACGTTTTCGAGTACTGACACTCCATCTCGGCAAGCCGAGCCCAGATTTCAGATGAATGGCCGCCATCCTGCACGTAGGTGGATAGCCGCCTACGCAGCTCCTCCACGCGCCCTTCCTTTTCTAGGCCGAACTCCTGGGCGATGGTCATAAGCTCCTCCTTGCGCCGCTGGTGGATCCAACGCACGCCTACCCCCGGGTTTTGGCACTCACCTGATTCCATTTTGAGCTTTCTTTGTACCACTCACTCTGAGTACTTGTTTTGACTTCCCTCTTTGATGGACCGTAACTTGGGATCGGTAGACACAATTCACATTCCGTAGATTTAATTAACTTTATGGTTTCTCGTCTCTTCCCGTCGATTTCACGAAAGTTGACAGCCAAACAACACACTTAATATTTTCCGAACTATGACCGTCCTTCACTTTGGTCGTTGGCTTCCTTTATTATTATTATTGTTGTTCTTTATTATTATAATTATTATTATTATTCTTTATTTTTGTTTTTGGGTCACTTCACCAAAAAAATAAAACAAGATAATCCACCGATTATTATCAATAGTTATTATTATTATTATTCCTTCCGGTTATAGTTGTTAAAAGTCGTTATTATAAAAATTCTCCACCGATTATTGATAATTATTATTATTATACGCTACGTCAAGGGCGCGCTTGAGCACAAGTGTGTAAGCGTGGTCTCCCTGTTGCCCGTCTGGCGCGCGCGGTGTACTTTTTCGACCGCCGTTATTTTTTCTATTCACTTTGTGTGCTCGATTCTGCACACACTTTTGGTCGCCTAGATTTTGCAGGCATAGCACAGGCTATGAGACGAACTCGCTAGGGTATGCTCGACTTCTTAATGCCCTATTTTTATCATTTGCCGTTATGCGATGCATTATTTTCTCTTGTCCTCTAGTAGGGTACCCACACTATAGGGTATGCCCGACTACAAATACCTATAGCGTGTGCGTACTGAGAAGATAGACTTTATCTCGCCTACTTGTGCATAGTGGAATCAGAAGTCGTGCACTTCTAGCCTTCTTCTTTTAGACTTAGATGATCTGCTTCTCCTGGCAGGATCGCCACCTTTCAAAAGCTGTATATAGATTTATTGGGGCCGTACCCTCGCTCCAAGAACGGAAATATCGGGCTCCTGATTGTGGTTGATCAACACACTAAATTTCAATTTTTGCACCCCTTGAAGAAGTTTATTGCTCCTCAGATTTGTACATATTTGGAAAAGTTTATATTTTATACCTTCGGCGTCCCTGAATCTGTACTAACGGATAATGGATCACAGTTTAAGTCTGGATATTTTAAGGCATTCTTGACTCGGTTTGGAGTCTCGCATATTTGTACGGCTATACATTCGCCACAAGCCAACGTAAGCGAGCGTCTTAACCGATCTGTTTTGGCAGCCATTCGAGCGTATATAGGCACTATATACGCACGTATATAGGACCTACATCTAGATGAGATAAGCGGATCCTTGAGAGCTTCCATCCACCGTAGCACTGGTTACTCGCCATACTTTTTATGTTTTGGCCAGAATATGATTCTAGACGGTCGCGACTACGCTCTTTTGCGGAAGCTGAATCTGGTGAGCGACGATACCGTCTTAGATCGGCCTGATTTGATGCAGCTAGCGCTCAGAGCAGCGAAAACGAAGATAGCCGAAACCCATGATGCAAATGATCGGAAATATAACTTACGAAGTCGTGTTAAAGAACTGAGGATCGGAGATAATGTATACGCGAGGAATTTTGGCCAGAGCGATGCCAAAAAGAAATTCAATAGCAAACTGGCACCTGTCTTTAATAGAGCCACAGTTGTTCGAAAGCTTGGTCAGTCTTACTATGAATTAGCAAATGAGTCAGGAAAAATTTTGGGCGTATATCATCTTAAAGATATACAAACTTGAGTCGGGATTACCAGCTGTTCTTTTTTTAGTTAACGTCCTCTTAAGAAATTCTTAGCCGACGTAACTGCGTTGTAGGGACCAACTGGCACAAAAATTCATCATTTCATCCCATTATACCAGCACCCGCTTATAGTCAGAAAAGTCACCGAAATATTATGCATGCATCCCATCGTAGTCGCTATTTGCTTTCGCACGATGCTGCATGATTCCGCTATCTCAGCGTCGGTGCGTAATTCGACAGCGGAACAAGCAAGTCGCATTTTTTGAGCGCGCATAAATCATAGTAATTAAAGGTGCAGTGGCTGTACACCGCTTCAGATTTTTAAGGGCATATCGAGCCCAACTTTTTTTAAAAGTCTCCAGTGCTCATAGATTTCGCGTTCAGCAGTTTTCCGCCACCAGGTGATATTCGCTTTTAATTAATCAAGCGCGTGATTCTGAATTAACCCTTTTTCAGTGGGTGAAATCTTACTTAGCTACCGGCCAGCCATTGCGCAACTACGCTTTCGTGTATTCATATATATACCCATATAAATTCAGCGTGGCTGGTCGGTCGTAGCCAATTTGGGAGTTGCAACAGTAGTGGGAGTGGAAAATATAAAAAATGCCACGGAGTTCTTAAGGATCACTACGGATTAACACTGCGGCGCCACCGGCACATTGGGGCTGAGTCTACACCCCGCGACCGCGTGTTTAGCCATTGATAACCAAGCTTTGCTGATCTACTTCTACTTTGCCGCCTTTTTTTGATTAACGGAGTGTCTCCAACAAGGAATAGGACCGCTTAAGTGTCCGCAGATCGAGATCGAATATACGTGCTAGGCGATTGGTTGGAATTTTGCGTACACGCTTCGATCTAAATGCTCATGCCTTAATATTTAAAAACCTCATTCGTTTTGCTTAAATTATGAAAGTATTATAAAAGTCGCTGCTTTAGAAACTTCATTTCTTGAGCCAAATCAATATAGTCAAGATCTATCGTATTTTATAATTTTTTTTGAAAACGACAATTTAAAGTAACTTAATAATGAAATGTTATACTTACACTAAAAGGAAAACTAAGTGCCATGACAATTAGGCGATGAGTGTACGGTATACCCCAAATTATTTGTAAACAGATAAAATAATTCGAATTGCTCCACAGATATTACCACCATGCTAACGATGGGCCCAACGTACGCATCGATGGATTTATTTGTTCAATTTTGTGAGTATGCAATGGCCACATAAGCCAGCAAAAGAATTTGAAATATTGGAAAATAATTGTAAGTCGGCGAGCCTTCAGCACTACCCGACATAGGAAAAGCATGTAATTTGAAACTACCGTCTCCCATGGCCCATTATCTATTGTCCAGCAGCATGATTTCTGTTTTCGATTATTTATTGGGATTACGTTCAGTATATAGATTCTTTTGTAATCACGACACAGTGTCGACCGAGCGTTAGTGCTCTTAACATAAGTCTTCTTTTTTGTATGATCTTTATACCTTAGTTTCAAACACGTCCTATATGAAGCAAATAGGCAATAAATAATATAAAAATGGGAATTAATATGTTTAACTAAAACTTTCGTAGTTCGTCGCCAGTACCTTAGTAAACTAAATATGTGCAAAACAATCAATTAACCGACAAAAGGTTCGAATAAGGGGTGGCCGTGACTTTCTCCGTGCCACCAAGGTAGCGCGGGTACAGACCGTAGGGCAACTAACATCTTTGGTACCCTACAACCAAATCGAACCTCTTAACCGTCGACGACTGACATAGTACCCGTTACCATTCGCAGCCACGACATTGTTGGACTCGTAGTTTTGCACTTATCATTGTGCTAGTGTTTATCATAGAAGGAGGACGAATCCGGCCATGCAGAGGGTGATCGACGAGCAAGTAGGAGAGCTGATCTAGGCAGGTGCCATCGAGCCGTCGCGTAGTTCGCATAGCGCCCAAATCGTCTTAGTCAGAAAAAGACTAGCGAGTGGCGCATGTGCATCGACTACCAAAAACTCAATGCGTACTCCATTCCGGATGCTTACCATGTCCCTCTGATTAATTACGCCCTTGTGCGGTTGAAGCACGGGTATTGGCGAACACCGATGGCAGCCGATAGAAGGGAATGCACGCCATTCACGGTCCCGGGAAGAGGTTTATTTAAATGGCGGGTGATGCCATTTGGACTACACTTCGCGTGTGCAATCTTCCAGCGAGCATTGGAGGTAGAGGCGATACATAGCCTTAGGGCCCCGACTAATAGTAAATAGTTGCGATAATGTATCGGGAAGGCTTCGTGGCACAGCCGTTTTCTGCCCAACTTCACGACTCAGGTACAGCCGCTGACGGCGCTCCTAAAGAAAGGGCGGGAATGGTCATGGGGTGAGGAAGAGACAGAGGCATTGCGTCATTTGAAGGATATCTTGACGACTGCCTCTGTGTTGGCTTGTCCGGACTTTTCCCCCAAATTCGACTTCCACGCGAGTGAATATGGCCTTAGTGCAGTGCTGACGCAGACGATAGAGGGACAGGAGCGGGCGATAGCACATGCGAATCGGAAGTTGCTGAAAGCTGAGGTGAACTTCTCCGCACTCCGAGAAGAAGTGCCCGGCGATAGTGTGGTTGATCCGGAAGTTGTGTTGCTACCTAGAGGGGTACTGTTTTGACGTGATAACGGATCACTTGGAACTCAAGGGTCTCAACTTGAGAGCCCTTCAAGGAGGATAGCGCTGTGGGCACTAGAATTGCAGCAATTCCAGTTTTATGTCTACTAACAACGAGGGACGCTCACCGTCGTGGCTGATGCACTTTCAAGTCAGCAAACAGTGGTGGCCGAGCCCCCCTGCAAATGGGTCGCGAGTATGCGTGCCAGGATCGCCGAAGAGCCAGCCAATTGTTCCGAGGACGACGAGGACTACATTCCTTGGAAGCTATGTGTGAGCAGTGGCCAACGGCACAGGGTATTGCAGGAATGTCATGATGCTTTCACGGCCGGAAATCAAGGAGTGAGGAAACCGTGTTAAGATTGGCCCAGAGGTACTACTGGTCGGGTATGTTCTGTGACGCCGCCAAGTATGTGAAGTGCTGCGAAGTATGCCAGAAGTTCAAGAGCGAACAACTCAAGCCAGCCGATCGGATGTTGACGATACAGGTAGCACCGCCGATGGCAGTACTCTGCGCTGACTTCGTCGGGCCCACGGTCAAAACACAACACGATGTTGCTAGTGGTCCATGATGCTTTCTCGAGGTTTTGAACTGGTTCCACTCTGGAGGCCTAGAGCGGCGCCCTTGCAGACGGCGTTCCAAGCGGGAATTTAAAATATGTTCAGGGTGCCCAAAAAGTTCATGTGTGGCAACGGGGTGCAGGTTACAAGCCGTAGCTTCAAGTCTTTTCTAGAGTCACTGGGTTTACGATCAGGTGACTCTGTTGTCCGTAACTATTGCGTTCGACTTGGACAGAGGCGGATGGATTGAGGGAAATCTTTTATATCGTCCACAGCAATCTACAGCGCGCTTCAAAGGACCAAGGCAGGAACTTTAACTTGAGGAGATGAGAGATCGAACATCGTTGGACTCGATGGACTCGATATTAAGACCGACCAACTGTCCAACGCTACTGAGGGCTGTGCCGCAAAATAGGAAGTTCATTTCCCTCAACATTGTACGTCTCGAGATGCCAGCCGAACGGAAAAAGAGGGCGGCCGATATTTCGCAGCTCAAGCTTTTCTACCAGGAAATTACCGGCGACGGCGAGGAACCGGACCCAATGGACGTTGAGGAAGAGTGACACTCGTCGCAAACCATAATACCTTTAGTAACCGTTGATTTAGCTTATCCTGGTAAATGCCAGTAACGGAATAATTAACGAATACTCTAAGAAGTCGTCGCCATATATGCAGCCACTTCCCCGGCGGTATCGTCGTCGCAGTAAGTATATAAGCATTATTACAAATATTGCGTTAGTTAGTTATAGTTTCGACGCAAATTTGGTTTGGTAAGCAACTTGAGCTTGCTGCTTTCTAGGGGAACACGCTGATTGCCCACACAATCTTCGTCTTGCCAGATGCATATACCGATGCATATGAAATTGTATCTAAATTCTGTTTTCGTTAGCACATATCATGATTTGAAAAATGTTTTGATGACCGAATTCAAGCGTACATAATCAAGTGTAGATGTACATAAGAAACTTCATGAAAGAAAGAAAAAAGTCAGTGAATCATTTCATGAATATGTTTGACATATGAGAGGAGCACTTGGTCCTGATGTCAAAATTTATGTGGGCTCAGTAATTCGGTATATTGTAGCTTATACGTAAACAGCGAATGCAAATACAACATGTACAGTTACAAGACATTTAGTGAGGTGAAAGAAAAATTTTCTGTGTATGAGAGTACAGTGGTGGCAAAAAATATGAGCACAGTAGCAAAGCAAATCATTGTTTTAATTCGTCGACAGGTCGACAGACCATTTAAAAAAGACTGTCAATCTGAAACAAAGTGCTTCAGATGTGGTATTAATGCACAATCGAAAAATCGATTTAAAAGTTGACTGCCTAATTGATACAGGAACTGATGTATACATTTTAAGAAACAGCGTATATAAAACATTGAGTCGCCGCGAGAGGACAACTACGCGCTTAAAGAGTATGTACAATTTTGTTGTTGAGATCGAAGCTGATATAGGCACTCCTTCGCAGTTCAAGCCACTGATTCGTTCGCTGATTGATGCCCACCAGCCAACGGCATCACCTGAGAGAAACCCTGTGCAGCTTAGAAGCATCCCAGATGACCAAATAACGCCGTTCAAGCAGAAGCCAAGCCGCCACTCTCGTGTTGAATGCGACATTGTTAAGAAGCAAGTTAACGATTGGCTACAGGGCGGTTTTGTATAAGATGCACGTCTAATTTTGCAAGTAGAGTTGCTATTGTTAAAAAAAAGGATGGTATCAACAGAATGTGTTTCGACTTCCGTCAGTTAAACTTTATATAGTTCTAAAAGACTGTTTTCCAGTACCACTCGCGAAATTGCAGGCAGCTAGAATCTTTGTTGTTATGGACTTGGAGATTAGATTTTCCACGTGGCCATTGAGGAAACGAGCCGAGAATGTACAGCCTTTATTAAAAAAGAGGCACTCTACGAATTTACGGATTTACCGATTCGCCAGCAGCCTTTATAAAATTTAAAAGCAACATATGGTTTCTTATGACCTAGTATCAGATGTTGTAATGCAAATGTATATGGACGACATCATAATTTATTCAGAGACAGCAGATAAATGAATCCTTAAGCTTAAGATGGTACTGAATGTAGCTGCGGCTTTTAATGTAAAGATATAATGGAAAAAATGTGTTTTTTTATAGCAAAATCAATTTTCTGGAAAATTTGGCCAGCCAGTGAAAAATCTATGTAGTAAAACGTTATGCAACGCTAAAAAATGTAGTCGTTTAAGGGATTCGCACTGATTGCTTGCCCATTGACTAATTTATTGAAAGATGACGTAGAGCTTAATGCCATCAGTTGAAGAATTATCTGAGCCGCGAGCCGATATTGAATATTTATTGTCGAAATGCACCCTCAAAACTACATACAGCCGCAAAACTTAAACTCATTTTTTCCAAAAATTTAAGGGAGAGCTACATCCCTTATTTTTCTAGAGCAAAATGATTTCCGAAGGCGATTATATGCGATATAGTCGAGGTCGGGATTGTAAAAACAAACAGTTAAACAATTTTATTTAATGTTTTTCTTCCAATAAATTTCGGTTGCACATCGGCAAGCCGTCTTCAGGGTACTAACACCAAGATACAAAAAACAATTAACAATCACAGTACATTTTGACGTGGAGATTGAAAATAAGGCTGTTTGGCTCTTTAAGAGGTGTCTGTACAAGTGAGCCCAATTTTCTGTGTCTGTCTTAGTTTCGATTTTGTTGTACTTCCCGCGAGCTTTCGCAACTTCGACTCGGAGCTTTTCACTCATCGCCGCCGAATTGAAGTTGCGCTCTCGAAGACGGTGCTGAGCAACTGATCAGCAACGCACGGTTGCAGCGACGGCCGGCGGTTAAATTGAAACTGGGCTTAACTAGCTTCGATACATCGGCACCTTGCCATAACTCTTCTTATTACTAATACAATGCTTATATAGTATACAATGCCTTTGAATTATGGTATACGATTATGAACTGTGGGGTGGCTACCTTAGTGGCCGCTTTACAGGTTGAAGGATGGCAGGCCATTGAAACAAAAGTACTACACGAACAATCCGGCCATGCAGAGGGTGATCGACGAGCAGGTAGGAGAGCTGATCTAGGCAGGTGCCATCGAGCCGTCGCGTAGTTCGCATAGCGCCCAAATCGTCTTAGTCAGAAAAAGTCTAGCGAGTGGCGCATGTGCATCGACTACCAAAAACTCAATGCGTACTCCATTCCGGATGCTTACCATGTCCCTCTGATTAATTACGCCCTTGTGCGGTTGAAGCACGGGTATTGGCGAACACCGATGGCAGCCGATAGAAGGGAATGCACGCCATTCACGGCCCCGGGAAGAGGTTTATTTAAATGGCGGATGATGCCATTTGGACTACACTTCGCGTGTGCAATCTTCCAGCGAGCATTGGAGGTAGAGGCGATACATAGCCTTAGGGCCCCGACTAATAGTAAATAGTTGCGATAATGTATCGGGAAGGCTTCGTGGCACAGCCGTTTTCTGCCCAACTTCACGACTCAGGTACAGCCGCTGACGGCGCTCCTAAAGAAAGGGCGGGAATGGTCATGGGGTGAGGAAGAGACAGAGGCATTGCGTCATTTGAAGGATATCTTGACGACTGCCTCTGTGTTGGCTTGTCCGGACTTTTCCCCCAAATTCGACTTCCACGCGAGTGAATATGGCCTTGGTGCAGTGCTGACGCAGACGATAGAGGGACAGGAGCGGGCGATAGCACACGCGAATCGGAAGTTGCTGAAAGCTGAGGTGAACTTCTCCGCACTCCGAGAAGAAGTGCCCGGCGATAGTGTGGTTGATCCGGAAGTTGTGTTGCTACCTAGAGGGGTACTGTTTTGACGTGATAACGGATCACTTGGAACTCAAGGGTCTCAACTTGAGAGCCCTTCAAGGAGGTTAGCGCTGTGGGCACTAGAATTGCAGCAATTCCAGTTTTATGTCTACTAACAACGAGGGACGCTCACCGTCGTGGCTGATGCACTTTCAAGTCAGCAAACAGTGGTGGCCGAGCCCCCTGCAAATGGGTCGCGAGTATGCGTGCCAGGATCGCCGAAGAGCCAGCCAATTGTTCCGAGGACGACGAGGACTACATTCCTTGGAAGCTATGTGTGAGCAGTGGCCAACGGCACAGGGTATTGCAGGAATGTCATGATGCTTTCACGGCCGGAAATCAAGGAGTGAGGAAACCGTGTTAAGATTGGCCCAGAGGTACTACTGGCCGGGTATGTTCTGTGACGCCGCCAAGTATGTGAAGTGCTGCGAAGTATGCCAGAAGTTCAAGAGCGAACAACTCAAGCCAGCCGATCGGATGTTGACGATACAGGTAGCACCGCCGATGGCAGTACTCTGCGCTGACTTCGTCGGGCCCACGGTCAAAACACAACACGATGTTGCTAGTGGTCCATGATGCTTTCTCGAGGTTTTGAACTGGTTCCACTCTGGAGGCCTAGAGCGGCACCCTTGCAGACGGCGTTCCAAGCGGGAATTTAAAATATGTTCAGGGTGCCCAAAAAGTTCATGTGTGGCAACGGGGTGCAGGTTACAAGCCGTAGCTTCAAGTCTTTTCTAGAGTCACTGGGTTTACGATCAGGTGACTCTGTTGTCCGTAACTATTGCGATCGACTCGGACAGAGGCGGATGGATTGAGGGAAATCTTTTATATCGTCCACAGCAATCTACAGCGCGCTTCAAAGGACCAAGGCAGGAACTTTAACTTGAGGAGATGAGAGATCGAACATCGTTGGACTCGATGGACTCGATATTAAGACCGACCAACTGTCCAACGCTACTGAGGGCTGTGCCGCAAAATAGGAAGTTCATTTCCCTCAACATTGTACGTCTCGAGATGCCAGCCGAACGGAAAAAGAGGGCGGCCGATATTTCGCAGCTCAAGCTTTTCTACCAGGAAATTACCGGCGACGGCGAGGAACCGGACCCAATGGACGTTGAGGAAGAGTGACACTCGTCGCAAACCATAATACCTTTAGTAACCGTTGATTTAGCTTATCCTGGTAAATGCCAGTAACGGAATAATTAACGAATACTCTAAGAAGTCGTCGCCATATATGCAGCCACTTCCCCGGCGGTATCGTCGTCGCAGTAAGTATATAAGCATTATTACAAATATTGCGTTAGTTAGTTATAGTTTCGACGCAAATTTGGTTTGGTAAGCAACTTGAGCTTGCTGCTTTCTAGGGGAACACGCTGATTGCCCACACAATCTTCGTCTTGCCAGATGCTTATACCGATGCATATGAAATTGTATCTAAATTCTGTTTTCGTTAGCACATATCATGATTTGAAAAATGTTTTGATGACCGAATTCAAGCGTACATAATCAAGTGTAGATGTACATAAGAAACTTAATGAAAGAAAGAAAAAAGTCAGTGAATCATTTCATGAATATGTTTGACATATGAGAGGAGCACTTGGTCCTGATGTCAAAATTTATGTGGGCTCAGTAATTCGGTATATTGTAGCTTATACGTAAACAGCGAATGCAAATACAACATGTACAGTTACAAGACATTTAGTGAGGTGAAAGAAAAATTTTCTGTGTATGAGAGTACAGTGGTGGCAAAAAATATTTGTTTTTTTTTTGTTTTAATTCGTCGACAGGTCGACAGACCATTTAAAAAAGACTGTCAATCTGAAACAAAGTGCTTCAGATGTGGTATTAATGCACAATCGAAATATCGATTTAAAAGTTGACTGCCTAATTGATACAGGAACTGATGTATACATTTTAAGAAACAGCGTATATAAAACATTGAGTCGCCGCGAGAGGACAACTACGCTCTTAAAGAGTATGTACAATTTTGTTGTTGAGATCGAAGCTGATATAGGCGGCAAACGCGGCGATCGCTCAGGCCCACCGAACGTATCTGCATGCTCTGCCATCTGGCATCAGCGAGTCTATCCGCGAGGAGATGCGAGCTGGCTTCATGGAAATGATGAAGGGCATCATTGATGTGCTTAGGCCGCCAGGGAGCCAAACCGCCGAGACTAACACTGCGCCGAAGCCGCCGAGACATGTCGAGCCGGACAGGCGCCATCCCGAAAGAACGGGAAGTGTTCCAGCGCGAGGCATTTCCACCACCGGTGCCACCGAAGCCTCATAGACAAGGCGCACGTGGGGCGGAGTATTCGTCCAGCAGCCCAGTGTACGTTGCAGATGCTCAGTCAAGGAACTGGCGTAACCCGAATAACCGCCATTTCCGAGGACCGGAGAGCGGATGATTTTCAACCGGAGGAGGCGTACGCCAACGTACGAGAAACGGCGTACATGAAGCTCGAGCGGTGGAATGTCAAGTTTGACGGCGAGGACGCGATGAATTCGGTCGAGGACTTCGTGTTCCGCCTGGAGTTCCTGCAGAGGCAGTATCAATGCCCGTGGAAGGAGGTCCTGCGCGGTTTCCACCTGCTCCTGACCGGCCGCGTCCGCGAGTGGTATTGGATGCACGTGCGGCATTCTAGGGTCGACAGCTGGATGCAACTGCGGCATGCCCTCTTGGACAGGTTCCGGGGCTACCAGACGGAACACGATGTGATGCAGGAGCTATTACAACGAGAGCAACAGGCCAGCGAAGGGGTGGATGATTATATCCACCACATGCGTCAACTCGCCGCGCGATTCCAGAAGCCGCTGAGAGACCGCGAGCTGGTGAAGATTATAAAGCGTGGTTTGAAAGAAAGTCTGGCGAAATATATCTATGCCATGGACGTACTCACCGTGGATGAGCTGCGCCAAGAGTGCCTAGAAGTGGAGAGGCACATGGGTCGCAGAAGCCGGACGGGGTACCTGCAGCCGTCGCGTTGTCCACAAGGAACGAGGCCCGTAGTGCACGAGGTTGAAGTACCACCACATCGTTCAGAAACGCCGCCGGGAGAACTGGAGGAAGCATTCGTGCGAGGCAGGAACTCATCCCGACTTGTATGCTGGAACTGCAGACAGTTCGATCACGTCTTTAGAGACGCCTGTCCAAGGAGCGGAAAATATTCTGCTATAGGTGTGGAAAGCCGGACACTTTCTGCTCCCAGTGTGAAAACTGTCCGGGAAACCCCAGAGGGAGCGCGGTGATGGCGGGACAGACGCGTTCCGGAACGGCGACCGCGGGGAAGCAGGAGAGGGGTACCACCAAAGCCAATAATCATTGGAAAGGAGACGGAGATTTGGGATAAGGATCAGGATAAGGCTAATTATAATAATAATATAAGCAAAGGAGGAACACTTAGGGGCTTACCATATGAAGAACGTGTTCGGGCATATATGTCGGCCCGAAATAGAATTTTTGGTGAGCGACAGGTGGAAGGGATGACACTAGCCACCCGGAGAGTGGTGAAGGCACGTGCGCGCTTCCGCAGACGCAGGATTACCCGGCGCCAGGTCGTCGAAGCGGTGAGACGGGAGGATAGTATAGACCCATGCGTATTCGCCGAAGTGGAAGTCGCCGGGCCCAAGATGAATGGGTTGCTGGCCACGGGGGCCTCAGTCAGTCTGTTGGGACGAGGATGCCGGGAGTTAGTGGATGGGATGGGAAGCGCGGCCATACGAATCGATGGTGAGGACAGCGGCGGGGCCAATCGCCCAATTGTTCGCGTTGTTCTGCCTGTGAAATACGGGAATAGAAAGGAAGATATCGTACTATACCTGGGAATCGACTTCTGGCGAGATTGTACCAGAGCTGCTCGGTCCGGCCAGAAAGTCCGAAACACCACCAGAGGCATCTGAGGTAACGGTAGCGAACCCAGAGGTGGCTTATTAACGGGACGACGAAGACTGCGCGGCGGATCCGGAAATGTAGGACCTGGACAACGATCAGAGGAGTCAGTTGGAAAGCGTGAAGCGCAGATTTTTCCAATTTGAGAAGGATGGCCTAGGGAAAACTCACCTGCTGCAGCACCGAATTCAGCTGATCGAGCAGAAGCCGTGAAGGACAGACATTATCCGCTGTCTCCGGCCAAACAGGAGATCGTGTGGGCCGAGGTGGATAAAATGCTAAAGTTAGGCATCATCGAGGAGAGTGACAGTCCCTGGAGCAACCGGACGACGGTGGTGATGAGGCCTGGGAAGAACAGGTTTTGCTTAGACGCCAGGAAATTAAACAGTGCGACGGTAAAGGACGCTTACCCGCTTCTATGCATCGAGGGCATCCTATCGCGAATCGACGAGACTCATTTTATCTCTAGCGTCGACCTTAAGTTCGCGTTCTGGCAAATCGAGATGGAGGAGAAGAGCAGGGCGTATACGGCGTTTACTGTACCAGGGAGGCCGCTGTACCAGTTCCGCCACATGCCATTCGGGCTCTGCAACGCCGCTCAACAACTTTGCAGGCTCATGGACAAAGTAATCCCGGCGAATCTGAGGTCCAACGTGTTCGTATACCTAGACGATTTGCTGATAATATCGGCAGATTTTCCAACGCACCTAAAATACTTGGAATTGGTGGCCGAGTGTCTGAGGAACGCGAACCTCACCATAGGCATGGCGAAGTCAAAATTCTGCTTCTGCAACCTAAACTACCTGGGTTTCATCATAGGCGGCGGGACGCTGCGCATAGATCCGGGAAGAGTAGAAGCGATCCGGAACATCCCGAATCCGAGGACGGTCAAGGAACTACGAAGCTTCTTAGGTACAGCGGGGTGGTATCGCCGATTCATAAAGAACTTCGCCGACATCTCGGTACCGTTGACTGATGCCCTTAAGAAGAGAACGGGTAGATTTGTGTTGAGTGACGAGGACATAGATGCCATAGAAAGCTTGAAGTTAGCCCTCACCACAGCCCAGGTGTTAGTTCACGCGGATTTTCGAAGACCATTCTTCATCCAATGCGACGCATCTCACTACGGAGTAGGAGCCGTGTTGTTCCAGCTAGACGACGAGCAACAGGAAAGGCCGATCGCATTCTTCTCGACCGCACTCAACAATCACCAGATCAACTTGTAAGGAAGCTAATGTCCGGGGTATAATTCTCAGTCTTACCAGGTCTAGCGAGTTACAAGTTATTTATAATTTCGCTGGGAGAGAGGGTTAAAGGGGGGGGGGGGGTGAGTATCCTGTCCAAACCAAACCCAGATCTACCTCTACACACCTACACCATCGGGCCGTGGCCTCGTACCATCTATGCTAGCGGGCCGCGGCCTCGCACCAACTATACTAGCGGGCCGTGGCCTCGCACCAACTCCACTACCTAAACACTCTATCTCTCTGCCGGGCCGTGGCCTCGCACCAACTACACTAGCGGGCCGTGGCCTCGCACCAACTCCACTACCTAAACACCAACCGGTAATGCCCACCCCGGAGCCACAATCTCGTACCGCATGCCCCTCGTTCGAGGTTAGGTCGAACAACGGTTAGTTCCGATGTTAAGGTAAGCCGGGTTACCAGGAAACAGAGAATAATCCAACACTTTCTAGATAATTACAACGTTGGCACTTTATTCACTATTATTCGTTCCGGCCTTATCGTAAATCCTAAGCTAAACCCTGCCGCACTGTTTTCTGGAGCCCTAGCGCTCCACTATACCATCTATGATTTCGTTTATCTCGCGCAACACTTCCACTCACCTTTAATGTTCAATCCAAAGTGCCGGCACGCTCGCCGGCAAGCCATGCGCTCGCTTCGGCCGCTCAACTTCGCCGCGAGCTTTCGCAACTTCGCCTCGGAGCTTTCGCTCTTCGCCGCCGAATTGAAGTTGCGCTCTCAAAGACGGTGTTGAGCAACCGATCGACAACGCACGGTTGCAGCGGCGGCCGGCGGTTAAATTCAAACTCACTATTTAAATCAATTATAATATTCGCGGCTCCTTGCCTCTTTACTACTAATCGAACTGCTTATATTACTAATGGCTCCTTGCCTCTTATTTCACTAAGATCTTAACCTAATATAATTAATACTTATAACTAAAGAAAATCAATACGTTGTCCCGCCAGCGGCTCCTTGCCGTAATTTGGCCAAAGGGATGACGGCTCCTTGCCGTGAAAACTGTGGGGTGGCTGGTCTGATTAGCCGCCTCACAAACTATTCGGTGACCGAGAAGGAATGCCTAGCCACCAAACTGGCCATACATCGATTCCGGCCGTACGTGGAGATGATGCCGTTCACGGTAATCACCGATCATGCGAGCCTGCAGTGGCTTATGAGTCTCAAAAACTTGAGCGGGAGATTAGCCAGGTGGTCCCTAGAACTGCAAGCGTTCCCTTTCTCCATGCAGTACCGCAAGGGAGCCGACAACGTCGTCGCAGACACGTTGTCCCGAAGCGTGGAAGAGGTCGAACTGACCCCGGAGGATCTGTTGGGGTTTCAGACCCCGGAGTTCGAGAGCCCCGAATATCGAGAGCTGGTAAAAGAGGTGATGAGCCAACAAGGGAAGTTGCCGAAACTGAGAGTGCAGGACGGACTTCTGTTCAAGAGGACCGTGCACGAGAGCTTGGAGGATGAGGTCGAAGGCACAAGTTGGAAGCTCTGGGTGCCGGAGTCGCTGACTGCAGGACTCATCCAACAAGCACACGCGGACGAGATGTCAGCTCATGGAGGCATGAGGAAAACGCTGCACGCGCTGCGCAGGCGATATTATTGGCCCAACATGGCCATACAACTCAGGGACTATGTACGGAAATGCGATACATGTAAGGAGACCAAGGCACAAAACTACCGGATGCAGGTCGGAATTGGGGAAGAAGTGCGCACCGACCGCCCCTTCCAGAAGCTATATATCGACTTCTTGGGGAAGTATCCACAGTCGAAACGAGGGCATGCGTGGATATTCGGCGTCGTAGACCACTTCTCGAAATTTACCTTCCTGAAGGCCATGACGGAAGCCACCACGGCGGATGTCGTGAACTTCCTAGTGCATGAGGTGTTCTTCAAATTTGGCGTGCCGGAAGTGATCCATTCGGATAATGGACGACAATTCGTGTCAAAGTCGTTCGATGCGATGGTCCAGGCGTTTGGCATTACTCACCTGCGCACACCAGTGTATTCGCCTCAGAGCAACGCCGCCGAACGCGTGAACCGCACAGTGCTGTCGGCAATCATAACCTACCTGGGTCAGGATCATCGGGATTGGGACGCGTACCTACCAGAGGTGGAAGTGGCGATCCGGAATACGGTCCACAGCGCTACGGGAGTGACTCCGTTCTTCGCGGTCTTTGGACAGCAGATGTACATGAATGGTTCCAGTTACAAACTGGCCAGGAAGCTGAGATCATTGGCCGATCACAGTATTTCTGACCTTGACGCGAAGGACAGACTGGCTGTAATCCGAAGCCAAGTCAAGGACCACCTGCACACCGCATACGAGTGAAGTCGCCAACGATACGACCACCGCACGCGCCAGCTCCATCTGGAACCGGGACAGGAAGTGTGGAGACGCAACTTAGCAGCTTCGGCAAAGCCTTCAATGCCAAGTTCGCCCGGAAAGTTTTGAAGAGCCGAGTCGTCCGAGCCGTGGGCACCAACGCCTACGAGTTAGAAGATCTCCGGGGACGCGTGCTAGGCGTCTTCCACGCAAAAGATATACGAACATAATCGTAATTTGCTCACCTCCCTGCCAGGCAATGGCGGCGGCAGCGCCCGTCCTCCCTTTTTTTTTTTGGGTCAGTGCCGAAAATATAGAGTACTTGTCGTGGGTGTGGCCTACGTTGGGCATCGTTATTAGCCGGCTGGGTCATTCATGTCGTTACAATAATCTGCGTGGTGATGTTGCATTTGACGTTATCGGCAGCACCGAGGGTTTACTTAGTTGGTTGCGTGCGATATTATCTTTTGTCATATGGTCAGAGTATGCGGGGTGAAGCTGGGCCCACGGCGGAGCCCAAATTTGTGAAGGGTGGCAACGCCAGACTTTCGATCCACGATTGCGCCAAAAGCGACGATTGCTATTGGCCGCCCGGTTCGCTCTTAAAAAGACTATGAGAAGAGTGGATCGAATGCCCTTGGATATGCCCTTGGCCTTCAGTTGGGCCATTGATCCAAAAAAATGCAGCTATGCAGATGGGCAGCAACGGTGCCCGCCTCGCCAATGTATGCGTGTGCCGAAATTCGGCACCGATGATGTTGCTGCCCAAATGTATAGAGAATAGTTCAGTTTGGTCAGCGGTCAACGGCGGGCGTGCCGTGCTTAAAGCAAGTTTAAAGTTGAAGTTCTTTATGCATGTCGGCTCCAAATAGTCAAGAGTTTTGACTGGCCAACTAAGCCGACGCGTACAAAATAAATATATGTAGAGAACAAGAAATTTTGTTTCGCGAATAACGAAGCTTTATTTTAAAACTTGTGCCGGGTTTCATAGAGCCGAATGAAAACATAAAACTTATGTGAGACCCGCGACGAACACACAAAACAATAAGACTTTTAATAAAGGGAACGACCCACGGCTCCCGCATCGAAAAGCCCGGCTCTCGGACCAGAGGAGCCAACAGAGTCTCACGCAGGCCAGGATTCGGCCCAGCGGCGCATCTCTGCCCTAGCAGCGGTGCACGTTGGCCATATTCCGCGCACTTGTCAGCGGCGCCACCATCACGACGGCGACACGGGCCACCACAGACGGGGCTCCAACGACGACGAAGCGGTCACCGACAAGAAGAGCCACCAAAACCTGGCTCCAGCAGCGAAGAGGCGGCCACAGGCGAGACCACACCCACTTCATCACTGAGTGAGTCCGTTCCACGTCGTCCTTCATTCGCCCGAGTAAATGGCCGAGTCAGACATAGACTCGTGAAAGAGAAGACATTTTTTTGCAAATATTTAGATTCGTTTTTTTGTTAATTAAATACCTATAGTACGTACTTACACCAAGTTCCACCTAAGAGTGCGACAGCGAGGGAAAGGCCTCCCAAAAGTTATAGCATCTGTCATCTGCGAAAATGGAATAAAGGAAATGGTGTTTTAAATTCCACATCCGGCCATAGATTATATATATGTGTATACATTACATATATATGTATTTATAAATAAAGAAATAAACTTTATATTTATTTCCATCGCCCTTAGCACCCCAGAGAGCTCTTTAGGTAGGCTAAGTGTAATTTAAGCGATTTAATTCCCACTGATTTACTTTCTTATATATATGTATACGTAACTTTCCAACATACCATTTTGTTTTCAGCGTGGTGGCACATATATATATATATATATATATATATATATATATATATATATGTATATGCGTGCGCGGGCTTGTGGGAAGCCTATTGCTTCATTCCATAATAATTGGTTTGTCCTCCAACGCGCTCACGGTGGCAAATGGCCATAACTTTCGGAGACGTCTTTGCTTCGTTTGTGGTTCTGCTGAAAATTCGATATGTTAAAAATTAAAAGCCATTGTCCGTAATATAACATGACAATAAGAAGATACAAGAAGAATTATGTGTACCTGTTAAAGTGCCAGTAATATCCACTTGCACCAAAGTTATAAATAGGAACTTGAAGATATTCTGCGAGAAAAACTTAAATTTGAAATTAGTATCAATTGTCCTAAATATAAGATTATACCAACTATTATACGCACCTGCGAGAGCTGAGAAAAAATTTTCGCGTGTACGAGATTATAAAATAGCAACTTGGAGATATCCTGCCGGGGAACAAGAAATAAGATTAAATGTTAATAGCGATAAGAAATGCAACCAATTATATACCGTACCTGAAGAAAGAAATGTCCGGCTAAATTTTCATTGATGGGGAGAGTTGGCATTACAGCCGGCACAGGCTGATGCAGGCCATCTAATGGCCAAAATGTGGGAGACGAGTAGGTGATCGTCTCATGGTAGGGCGGGTGCGCTGGGTCCGGAACCGGGGCCCGATCTGGAAGAGTAAAGTGGATTAATAGTTTTTTTTTGTTAGTTTATATCAACATCTCATCTTTGTTTTTTACATTTACTTATCGTCACAGCTGTTTATGTTGTTCATCTGTTAGAAGTTCCGATTGTTTGATGTTATCGATGTGGTTCGTTTTGCATAGTGTTGTGAAAGTCTGTTTTGCTACAGAAGCGTAGCTTTGTTGTTATCGACTTTGCGGACTGCGGGCCAGGGATGGGACTACACACAGAGAAACCGATGAGCCAGCCGGCCCACCGAGAAACAAGCAGTTCCGTAACATTTTTAATAAAATTAATTGCGTTAAGCGCATCTAACTTAACATCTTTTTGCACGCCTCCTATCGGCAGTAATTTTCTGCCAATTTTAATGAATATCATGTAGGTTAACTGCGCCATCTATATCAGATGATTTGATTTTTAATTTGTTTGTTTTTCTTATGTGTTCAATAAACTGTATTGAAATTGACTTAAACGTAATTTAAATACATAAAGTTAATAAAAACTATGAAATTAATTTATTTAACTTAGTGCTGTTAAAAAGAATTCAGTGCAACTTAAAAAAAAATGGAGGTTACTATAAATCGATTCACTTATGGGAAAAAAAAAAAATGAAGTTATCTGACTTTTTAGGGTAGCTGCCTCTAATGTCTGCGCAAAGTACTTTAGGCAGCTAAGCACATTATACTGTATAATATTATTTTGAGTCATTTATAATGTATTAAGGATTTAAAAAACGACAATACTTTAGTTGTACAAGACCTCGATTCTTGAAGCTCAGCGTTATATATATATATATATATATATATATATATATAATATATATATTAATATATATAAATTACATCATAAATGGCTTAAGTTATTAGGTTATTTTCTATTTCTTTTCCAAATATGTAGAAAAGTTCTATGATTTCAAACATAGCAAACATTGACGCTATGTTGATGACCTTAAAATCAATTATCCGCAGTATCGTCGATTTTGTCTATTCCGTAATATGTGAAATAATCGAGAATCAACATTGTTATACAACTCTTGTATTGGTATACGTACTCATCCATATGTATGTAAATTTGTATTAAATACGTTTTTTTATTTAATTTGTATAATTGATATTGGAGCAACCTCATAATCTATCTAAATTAAATTATGGTATGGTATAAGATACTACGAACGTGCTCTAAATGTAAAATAAGTACACGATAGCTTGTAATACTCAAAGTTGGTAAATCATTTATGTGTAAGTAGTAGCATTTACAACGCTTAAATTGGCATGATTTGTCTAACAATAACAATATTTATATATGCATAGGTTGTCAATATTTCCAAGCTTCATATTAATATACATACGTATGTGTGGAAAAATATGTATGTACATTGTAAATTATGGATATATACACTCGTATGTATCTTAATTTATTGCGGAATGTACATTTACGACGATGAATATACATATATATATATATATATATATATATATAATATAATATATATAAAAAGCTATTCAAATATAAATAGCAATTCAAATATAATTAATTCCAGGAATTTATTACATTACATGTACATTTACGTGTCGACAGACTTAAGTGCATACTATTGTTCGAAGAGGCCACATGAACCTCCGTATGTACATACATAAGTTTGTATTTGCATACAAAAGGTGCATGAAAATGACTGACTTCACTAAAATAAATTTATATATGTATATTTCATTTATATACTATAACTTGCCCGTGGCAAATTTTGTGCCTTAAATTGTAAATATAAGTTCAGTATTACCAGCCCGTGGACAATATATAAATATACATACTCGTACTATCTTGAACTTCATGTCTTAAGCTATATTTTACATAGATAGTTAAAATTCAGCTTAAAGTTCATCGAATAAAGAAACAAAAGTTAGAATTAGTTGTGAAAATCTTTAAGTCGAAAATAAACTTTCGTTCAATAATCCTTTGACCTTAATTTTCCATTCAAAAGCAGTGGATTTTGCGAAAAATGTGAATCACCTACCAGATGAATTTTACAAAGATCTTTGAAAACGATTTTGAAGCCGATTAGATGGTAAACAAATTTTCATACAACCGTTTTTCGCCCATTTACCACAGTTGCGGAGAATTTCAAAATCGTTCCAACACATATGTATTTATTAAGTTCTTACGAAAAGTTCTTTGAAAATAATTTTAAAGTCGATTGGATTAAACTCAAAGCGTTCCGCAAAAAATCTTCGTATCGAATGCTCCACCAAGGAAGCTTGGATTCTGCGAAATAAATTTTCATGGGTTTAATGAAAATTTAAGTGGAATAAAATCCTATGAAAATGAGTTTGAGGATTGGATGGCTTTCTACACTTACTGATGAAATTTCGCAAAACCTACAGTAGCTCTTCGGTCGGTCAGAACTACCAGTGCACCATCCAAGCGATGGCGACCTTAACACTTGGTATTTGGGTAATTTGCTACGAACAAATTTCCATTTTTCATTTATTTTATATCATCCGATTGTCCTAACTCGTAAGAAATCCATGCTTGTACAAATGCATTTGAAAAGGGATTTATTACCGTAATATAATCATTTTCAATGGCTTTAAAAATGTCATGAAGTGTAAAATATCAGCCAAATCTATATTTATGTATCTCATCCTGTCGGTTTTTACACCTATCTAAGGGATATGAACCCTATATTTGAAATCTTATACATATTACGCGCAGATCACTTTATTTATTTATAATTATTGATGGTTCCCCTGCTTTCACAATAAACTAAACAATGGTGGTCTTTCGTTTTTGTTAAGCAACCGTTTGCTGACCGACGGGTGATACGATGAAACTCTTAATTCGGTGATTTAATACCGAATATTATTTATTATAGGAACGATGTTCTCATTTTTATTCAATCTTAATAACTTAAACACGGCAGAATGCTGACCCAGCGCCTCGTGACTACTTCTGGATTGTCACTAAGCGCGCGCATGTGAGACATCGGATTTCGTCGCTGTAGCCGTTGACCGGCAGCAATGCAAAGTGAACGACCTATGCAGCTACTTACTTCCTAGCGACGGCATCCGGTCTCTCGGTGGAATCGGCAGACGTCGATTTGTTGGTGTTAACTTACACACATGTGGACCCTAATTTCAGCTCTACATTTTTTGTGTACGATCGGACAATAAATACGAGTTAGTCAGGAATACATTTTCAAGAGTGTGGAGTTGGGGAATGAATCACACCGTCTGTGTAAACTGTGCAGATCCTGGAATATGTTTGTGTTTATATATTTTCTTAGCATAGCATTTGCGACCTTTCCATTTTATAAATATTTTTTTTAGCTGGCTCGAGGTCTAAGGTTTTATTAAAAACAAACAAGTAAGAGGTTCTAGTCGGGAACTCCCGACTAGGGGATACCCTAAACTCTCTTATTCCAACACCAAATGCTGCAGTTAGTAGTAATAAAGATAAATTAAAAAAAAAAGTTCACTTGGCAGGGTTCGAACTCGCAACTGACCGCTTTACTTGCTGCCGCCTTTACTCAACAGCCACACGAACGGTTAATTCTTAATGAGAAAAAAACCAATTAAAATAGCAGCACAGAAAAAAATACAATCGCAATTGCAATGCTGTTGATAGAATTCAAAGAATACGCGCGTATGGTGTGTACATGTGTACAGAAATTCTTGGAAATTGCGCTAGTTGCCGCAAACCCGTGGGCAGCAAAAAACACATTTTCTATCTTTTTTGTTTCTTAACCGATCTTGATTAAATTTTTAGCAGTACATCTTATTGTACCATAAAATATTCGTGTATTCTCAAAATGACAATTGCATTTAAATTTACTCTTTTATTGCAGCATAAATTGGTTCATTTACTTATTTGATTTATTGCTATGAGGTAGAAGCGGGGAGGTGGTGATATAAGTATAAGTAAAATGAAAGATACTTGATATGTATGTATACTATTCCAGAAGCTACATGTCAAGTTTGGTTACTCTAGCTCTTATTATTTACTAAAATTGTTAGAAAATTCAGGATTTTGATATAGATATTTATCGATTACTTGGAAACGGCGCAAGCTATCGAATATCAGAAACAAACTCCATCTGCGCGGGCACTATGAGGGCCTACAGCTAAAAATTTCAGTCTCCAGCTCTTATAGGTTCTGAGATCGTTGCGTTCAAAAATACGAACGGACATAGCTAGATGCTCGTCTATTGATGCTGATCAAGAATATATATACAGTATGTCAAGTAATTGTTTGCAAAACGAAAAACAGCACACAAATTCATGTTTAAGCTTATATTTCACCGATTTAAACTGTTTTCCTTGAACTTTTTTTTGCATATAATTACTATTCTAAGTATTCTTCTTAGATATACGGCACAAACATAACAAAATTCAGAACACAGAAGATAAAAAACAAACAAAACTAAAATGAGGCAATTTTTGCGCTGTCAATTAATTCTTTGCAAAATGCAAACTATGACTGTATACATAACTAAATCTAGGAAACTATAGCTATTGTGGTACTATAATTTGGTATATTGGCCATTAGCATCCATTACAGCCCGCAGACGACGACACATTGACTGAATAAGGTTATGCAAGTCATATATTTCGGGTATTTTTATCCATTCTTCTTGAATGGCCTTAAAGAGAGCGTTTTTATTAGTTGGGCTCCGTTTCCCGACGCGCTTCTTTAGGAAAGCCCACAAATTTTTAATCGGGTTTAAGTCAGGACTCTGGGCAGGGGTGTCAATGACTTTGCTGCAATTATACAGCAGCCAAGTCCTGCACAAAAACGATTTGTGTTTGGGGTCGTTGTCCTGATAAAGCTTGTACCTCTGTTTACTGGGGTTTTGGGGGTCTACGAAGCCAAACTTTATTGCGCTCCTTGACAATTCATTCTATAGAATGTCCAAGTAAAACTCTTTCGTCATCACATCAGTGAAAATGCGCAGCTCACCAACACCTTTCGACGATACGCAGCCCCACACCATTACAGAAAGCATGGTAAACTTTGCTGTTGGTATTATATTCTCCGGTTCTAAAGCTGTATTGGGCTTTTTCCAAACTTTGCTGTGTCCGTCATGATAATATAACATTATTTTAGTCTCGTCGCAAAAAATAACGTCATCCCAGTACTACGCGGGCTTGTTGACAGTGGTAATAGAGAAATTAAGCCGCCTCTGAATATTTACTGCAGATAGTAGTGGCTTCTTTCTAGCTATTTGCGAGGAGTATTTATGCATTTTTAAAACTTTCCGAACTGTCTCGTGGCTCACTGTCTTATTGCAGTCAATTTTTAAGTCCAATGCCAACTGTCTGATGCTAGTTTGAGGTTTATCGTTGATCTGTTTTAAAATTTTAAAATGATCGCGTCTAGTGAGCTTCGCTGATCTGCCCCCGGAGTGCTTTAATTCCAACCTGTTTTCTTTTTCGGCGCGATTAATAATATTATAAATAGTTCCTAACTTAAATGAGAACATTTCCGCCAATTCCTTAGCTGATTTCCCCTTGTGGTAGTGGAAATAAACTAATTGAATTAGATTTTCATTAAGGCATTGCAAGAAGCTTTAAATTATGCAATATTTGTACTGTTTTAAACCCAACATCGTTTAGAAGGCATTCGCAGAATGCATAGCAATGACTCACTTCAATTTTCTTCGAATTGGAAGTACCGTTAGGTAGCTTGGGCTCTATTTCAGATTGTGTTTGCATTTTGCAAAGAATTAATTGACAGCGCAAAAATTGCCTCATTTTAGTTTTGTTTGTTTTTTATCTTCTGTGTTCTGAATTTTGTTATGTTTGTGCCGTATATCTAAGAAGAATACTTAGAATAATAATTATATGCAAAAAAAAGTTCAAGGAAAACAGTTTAAATCGGTGAAATATAAGCTTAAACATGAATTTGTGTGCTGTTTTTCGTTTTGCAAACAATTACTTGACAAACTGTACATTTACATTTTGCACAAGTACATTATTACCTTTTTAGCCATTTTTAATGAGTTCAGGGTATAAAAAGTAAAAAATTTTGTTTTAATTTGTATTTTCCGATATATTTCGGCTTCGCATCGGCAGCCGCCGTTTTTCTGTGTAGCTTAGTCATTTGTTCTTTGGTGTGCTTACTATGTGTAGCATTCTGTAGTGTTTTTCTTTCTGTATTGTTGTTAGATCAAAGTTTGGCGTATGGTTGCTTTTCATACAGTGGGTCGTTTGTCTTGTCTTTTGTATATTATTTTAATGTTTAATTTGAAGTCTGATTTGTGTTGGGGATGTCCTTGTTTTAGTTTGGGTTTTAGTGTGCCGAAGCACACGCTATCGGACTTATTTTTGTTGTCCCCGCAACATGGTATTTTGTAAATAACATTACTTTTGTCCATCATTGGAATTCTTGCTTTTATATTGTTGAAATTTTTTTGTAAAGTATTCATAGGCTTGTGTGCTACTTTTGTTTCTTGTTTGTTGCAGCAATCTGAGTTTACGAGGCATTCTTATAATCTTGGTACATATGTTAAAGATTTGTATATTTTCTGAGGCTCTGTAGGTTTTTATGTTTCTCGATAAAAATGGATGTTCCTCTCTACTCAACAGCCACACCAGCCAAAAAAAAAATAAAAAAATAGTTTCCTTGGTAGGGCTTGAACTTGCGACAGACTACACCACTTGCCACTACCTCTACACAACAGCCACACCCAGCACAGAAAACAATACAATCGCAATTACAATGCTGTTGATAGAATTCGAAGCAGACGCGCATGAATGTGTGTGTGTACACAGAAATTCTTAGAATTTGCGCTAGCTGCCGCATCCTCACATAACTTCTGTGTGTTTTTTAACCGCTCTTTATGACATTTATGACATTCTGTACAGTATTCTCAAAAAGTAAATTGCATTAAAATTGTAGCTTAAATTGGTGGGCAATACATGTTGGGTTATTAACTTAATTTATAGCTATGGGGTTGTAGCGGAGAGGTGACGATAGGTATAAAATGAAAGATACTTGATATATATATGTATATACTACTCTAGAATAAACATATTACTTTTGGTGACCCAATTTGCTCAAAAAACAGGATTTCGATATCGATTGTTAGAAAACGGAGTTATTTATCAATTATCGGAAACAAACTCGATCTGCGCAAAGACTAGGAGGACCTTCAGCTAAAATTTCAGACTCTAGCTCTTATAGGCTCAGATATCCTTGCGTTTATACATACGGACGGACGGACAGACAGACGGACATGGCTAAATCGACTCGGCTGTTGATGCTAATCAAGAATATATATACTTTATGGGGTAGGAGATGTTATACCCTTTATACCCATTTTCTGTGGGTTCAGGGTATAAAAGAGCTCGTTGGAGTGTGAAGACAAGGTCAATAATTCCCACATTAGCCATGACGAAACATTGGTATCGTTTGACGTAATATCCTTGTTTTCTAGTAAACCAATGGAACTGGCAGTGGACACAATACAACGAAAATGGACAAAATCTTATGAACACACAACTATGGCGAAAGAATTATTTATGCATTCACGAAAACCGGTTCTTTGAATACGAAGACAAAATATATATGTTTTTACAATTAAAAGAAATGCCAATGGGATTACCGCATTCCTAGTAATCGCAGACATAATAATGGAAGAACTGTTAGACAACAATTTGATAACTTCAGAATAAAACCCAATAAATAAAAAAGAATAAATAACCAAACACAAATCTGACTTCAAATTAAGACATTATAATAATATGCAAAGAACATGACTAATGACCCACTGTATGAAAAGCAACGACACACCAAACTTTGATGAAACAACAATAATACAGAAAGAACAACACTACGACATACATTGCAAATGCTACACATAATAAGCACACCAATCAACAAACGACTAAACTAAAAAACATACAGAAAATAACGCTCACTTGAACAGACTCTTATTGAATATCCAAATAGATTCAATCTCCATGACAAGAAGCGCAGACTTGTAAAATATTGTATGTCAAATGTTTTATTAATTGTTTAATTAAATTTATTTTAATGTCATTTTCTTTTTGTGTCTTGGTGTTCGTGCCCTAAATAGGGTTGCCGACGCGGACCACGTGCTTCCTTGGGTGTGCCATTTTTGTTTTTAATAAAACCGCGTTAGCATCAACGGACGTTTTGGTCGATCAATATTCTTCCTTCCATCCGTCCGCCTGGGTGAACACGTTATCTTGAAACATTAACGGCTAAATGTACCTGGCTTGGGATATATATTCGTATATATTCAATCATTTTAATTTTTAGCGCCGGTTTTTAAAGCATTTGATGGAGATTGTGAAGGTAAGAATTTTTTTAAATTTATTGTAGTTTTGTTTTTTTAACCCAACAAAAAACAAGTGAGAGTGCTCTAGCCGGGAGTGTCCGACTAAAGGATACCCAGAAGCTTGTTCTCCTAAAGGAATATAATGGCATTAAAAAATAAAATCCATTTCCTGGACAGTTGAGCATTAAAGAAAAAAAAACTGCATGCAATACAATTGCCATGGCTACGTGTCACATGGCCTTCTAATATAACACGTTTGCTTAAATAAGTTCTGTGTTTTTTTAAACCGGTTTTTGACGAAACTCTATGATATGTTTATTTGATTTTGCGTGATGAGTGTGGCGGGGGCTGTCGGCACTAAGAAAATTTGCAGGGAAATAATATAGTATACAAATCTCAATTTTTTAATCAGTTTATACTATACGAGTGTTTACTTACCAATTTTGGTGCATCCGGCTATAATAATTTGTGAGTTATAATAGAAGTAAGTCACAAAATTGATAATATGGAAAGAGAGTTTTGTAAGAAATTATAATCTCCATGTGCGTATCGTATAGAAGATTTCAATTATATTTATTTCAAATTTCAAGCTTTCGTGGTTTACCAGATCGATGCGTTCTAAAAGACGGACATGGTTAAATAGAAACTACTTGTCCTGATCAGAAATATTATATTTTTTATGGTTGCGGAGATGCTTCTTTTTCTGCCTTGTATGTATATACATTTTCACAAAAACATACCCCTTTTACTAATTTTAAATGGGTCCAAGGTATAATATGAATAACGGAAAAAATGTCAGCCAATAATTTACACATTAAATACAATCTAAATATCATGAGAATTTAATTACGCTTGAAAATTAAATACAGATTTGTTTATTTTCTGTCTGACAGATACTTGACGTGTTCATGGGGTGTGGTATTATAAAAAAAACTTAATTTTCTTAATGTTTTTTTTTTTCCCAAATAGTATAATACGATTGTTCAAAAATATTTTTAGGTAAACTAAAAGAAGAAGTTACAAAAAGCGGTATTTCATAAAGTCCCCGTTCAAGTCATCTTCGCCAAATCAATTTTGCTAACAATAATGGAGAACAATATTAAAAACAGGAATGAAAGCTTCTAGACCTATCAGATTTTAGTTTTCAGATTGTTCCTTTTATAGCCATATAATAAAGTAGTCCAATTTGATGTGGTTTTTTTAGATATGTTTGGGACAAGTTAAGATTGCAGTTGCTGAGTTCAAAATATTTTTAAACAAAAACTGTTCAAACTTTCCACACGGTCGGTCATGGCTATATCAACTCGGCTGTTGATGCGAATCTAGCATATATATATTTAATGGGGTTGGATTTCATAACAAAATTGTTATTATAATAATAAATATGTGAGGACATTTGTGAAAATCGTTGTTAATTAGTTTGTCAAAAGGGTTTGCAGTCTTTGTTATATATGCAGATAAAAGTCTATGCATAAATCCAAGTTTTTCTATCTGACGAATCAGTCCTATAGTATTATGAAAAAGTTGTTATGTAATTATATTTTACATTTAGTTTTTCGAATTATTTGTGCCTCCAAGGTTAGATTTGGATTCGGTTAGAGCGGCTGTCGACGCAATCGAGACACTAGTTATCATTTTGGTCCGTTGTGTGTCCGTAGATCTGTTTTTTTTAGCCCTTCTACTACGTGGAAGTACTATCATCTCAAATATGACTGGGCGAATCTAGTAATTCTAATTGGACTAACTTCGGCTAGTTCGCTTAAATTGTTGATAAAAGTAGTCGGCATCTTTTGTTATTCAGTCAGTGTAGGAAAGAAGCAGAAGAAATGCTCAACATGTTCTTGATCTCTGCAGCTGCGCCAAAAGTCGTTATATAGAATTTGCAGTATAATATCATGCTCCTCTGGCAAGCACTAATGCTGATTGAGTTTGCAATGGAGCGAGCCTTTTTTGTCTTGTTATGAGATGGCGTGGTATATTCTGCTAGTGTTTATTGGCATTACCTTTTATATGATTTTGCAGAAGGAGTTTACAATTTGCCAAGGGCATGCAAGTTCCCTCTTTATCGTTAAAGAAGGTATCGTGCCTCGTCTGGGTGAATCCGCCGCTATGCAGTTTCCAATGCTGTCTTGTCAGTAATCGATTTTGTTGTCGCTATTCTTGACATCTGGTATTAAAACGGGTTTAGGTGTCATATGTGCCCAGAAAATTGTATAAAAGTCGGACAATAAACACCGAAACTTAAGAGTAAATACCGCATATCCCATAATGTGCTGCTTAGGAAAGAAGAATCACAGCACAAGCTGCGGAGCAAGCGGCTTGCATGCGTGTGTGTTTTTTTGAATATATATGTACGCTCGTAACGGCATCTCGGTGCTGGATTAAGGATATTTTCCAGGCACTCCCGACTAGAACACTATTGTTTTCTTTCCCTATGTATTATTTTCAGGACTTGATGCTTTGGAAGCATAGTTGCATATTCGACGACTTCGTAAGATAAGGCTCTCTGCATTACCATGCTCGCAATTATCTTATCGATTAGGATTTCACTTTGTTTTTTAACGTTTTTTGCATATTTTTGAAGAACTTCTTTAAAACATTTTTATTTTGCTTAAAGCTAAACGTGCGGCAGTCAAGTTAATAAAACTGCACAGATTTGTGTACTGTCAGCCAAACATTTGAATATCTATAATTGGTAGTCAAAATCATTTTAAATAAAACTCAATAAAACTTAATCGTGAACTGGTTTATATTATGTCTACCCTTCAGGCTTTTAGATGTGCATATCATCGACAGAAATGTGTTCTTGTTTTACCGTGAATTCTACTTTGATTTCGGAGTGGTTTAAAATTTAAAATGTAAAGAGAGGAGAGAATCGGGGCTTTGAAAGCTTGCGCCTTGCCAAGTTAAGTAAAGTGTAAACTTGTCTCCTGAAGGGATTTGCAGTGGTTTATCGGGTTTATCTCATACTGAAATGTGTGGGTTTCCCAAACGACGCAGTGTGGTCATTGTATCGCAACTATCATGCGGAGGCAGTGCGAAGAGCACCCGTCATGGTAAGTTCTGCAGCTTGTTGCAATTTGATTAATTTAAATAGCAAGGCCTTTTTTTTAGAGTCGGCTATCATGCTGAGACGAACATCAAGATTGTCAAGATAATTTCTGAGTATAACCAGCAGGTGATATATGGTGACGTAACCCCTTTACTGCAAGTGTAAATGACGACAGTACGTTTTCTTGTAAGCTCTTCCGTAGTTCGTTAATTATCACGAGTCAACCCCCAAGTTCATAGTGACTATGTTTGGCGTGAAGTAGTGACAAGATTTTTCTATAAAGAAAATATAAACAAGATCATGTTTTGTAAAAAATGCGTAATTTTCTAAAATTGAGGTTACGTTACGATAAGCTATTTATGCCGACCTCCTTTTCTTGAATGCATGTTGAAAATTTGAGAAGTGGAAGCTATTCAGGTAAGACATACCAGCCTTTCCATTTTATATATAAACTAGAGGGTATAGCCCGTCCTTGCCCGTGGCACGTATGTTATGAAATCAATGTTCTCAAAAAGCTTTAAAAATGATTTTGAACCAGAGCGGACGGTAAACAAACTACTTTCATATAAAAGTTTTCCGCCATTTTACTACTGTTGCAAGTAGAATTTCTCAAATCGCTGAAACACGTATTCATCATATTATTATGTAGAGCTTTGAAAATAAGTTTCATGCAAATCGGAAAAAACTTAAAAATCACCAAAAAAAAAACTCTTTGAAATGCTCTGTCCACCGAAAAAGTTTAGATTTTACGAAATATGTGAAAAACGTCTTAAATGATTTCTTATCCTTGGATCCTTGGAAATGAATTTGAGGGCGAAACGTCAACCACCAAATCTTTGACCTCCATTTCCACCAAGGAGGACATTTTTGGAAATGTGTGAAACACCCCTCAAATTAATTTGAGCAAAGATCTTTGAAATTGAGTTTGAGGCCAATCGGATGGTAAACAAAAATGTTTCATACAAACGTTTTTCGTGATTTATCGATACTTGCGGGTGGAATTTCCCGAAACCCCGTCTTAACGTGCACCTTCATCACATAAGGTAACTACAGTCAAAATTTCAGCTTCCTAGCTCTTACGGTTTGGGCGGTGCGTTGATCACCAATCAGTCAGTCAGTCAGGACAAATAGTTTTATACAGTTATATAGAGATAATTGAGAGGCTCTAGTCGAGAGTTTCCGAATAGGGAATACCCTGAACCCCCAAATGCACCTCGCGCTACGAGCTATATAGCAATATTAAAATAAATTTAAAAAATTAAATAAAATAGTACCCTTAATAGAACTCGAACTCATTACAGACCACACTACCGTCTCCTACTCAATGGCCATAACAACAATTCATACATACAGTACATACACAAAACAAGGAAAACAATACAAAAACAAACAATGCTGTTCATGGAATTCAATAAAGACGCGCGTGAATGTGTGTGGCACATGTACACAGAAATTCTTGCAATTTGCGCTATCTGCCGCTAACACGTGGCCAGCCAAAATACGCTTTCCTTAATAACTTTTGTGTTCTGAGATCCTTGCCTTTATACATACAAACAGTCGGACGGAAAGACATATGCTGAACCAGAATATATATACTTTATGGGGTTGGAGATGTTTCATTCTTCCTGTTACATACATTTGCACAAATACATTATACTCTTTTTACTAATTTTTAATGGGTTGAGGATATAAAAACGATAAACTAATGGGTATGTATTCCTTGACCTATGGCCAAGGCCTATATTTATTTGACATGAAACGGAAGCAATAAGAATAAAAAGCGAACAAATATGGCGGTTTCATATTTGTTTTCAATTAATGTGGGATATTACAAAGTTGTGTGTTATCTATTAAATAGTGAATAATATATTGTTATCGCCTTAATTTATGCTGGCGTATGGAAAAATAGCTGCGAAATGTTATTTCGTGTTGGGTTATTGAAGAAGATTAAATGAAAACTGAAAATGAGCTCACCTAATGAAAAGGCAAAAAGCGACCCTTTGGATTCCACGTCCAATTGGAAGTCACTGAAATTGTTGCCAAAAAGCATACTAAAACGAGAAAGAAAGGCTATCTTCGGCACGCCGAAGATCTAATACCCTTTGCAGACCAAACCTTTTAATGCCGATAAAATGATTAATGCCGAGGTATCTTGATAAAAAAAAGGCTTTTTATCAAAAACCTAGTTTTCGACCGATCGTTCCTATGGCAGGTAGGAAATCTTTAAATACCGTGTTTAATCGAAATATGTTGAATGACAATAAAGTTACCCATACAACTACTTAATTTTCGACCGATCGTTCCTATGGCAGCTATAAGATATAGTGGTCCGATCTTAACAGGATTTTGCATATATTTGAGGAGCATAGTAAAACTAATAAATGCCGAGTTTGGTCAAGATATCTTGACAAACAAAATGTTGTTCATAAAATATCATACTTTTCGACTGATCTTTCCTATGGCAGCTATATGATATTGTGGCCCGATCTAAATAGGATTTTGCATATGTATGCGGAGCATAGTAAAACTAATATATGCCGAGTTTGGTCGCGATATCTTGAAAAACAAAATGTTTTGTATACAAGATCCTACTTTTCGACCGATCGTTCCTATAGCAGCTATATGATATAGTGGTCCAATCTTAATAGGATTTTGCATATATATGAGGAGCATAGTAAAACTAATAAATGACGAGTTTGGTCAAGATATCTTGAAAAACAAAATGTTTTTCATACAAGATCCTACTTTTCGACCGATCGTTCCTATGGCAGCTATATGATATAGTGGTCCGATCTTAATAGGATTTTGCATATATGTGAGGAGCATAGTAAAACTAATAAATGCCAAGTTTGGTCAAGATATCTTGACAAACAAAATGTTTATTATAAAATGTCCTACTTTTCGACCGATCGTTCCTATGGCAGCTATATGTTATAGTGGTCCGATCTTAATAGGATTTTCTATATATATGAGTAGCATAGTAAAACTAATAAATGACGAGTTTGGTCAAGATATCTTGAAAAACAAAATGTTTTTCATACAAGATCCTACTTTTCGACCGATCGTTCCTATGGCAGCTATATGATATAGTGGTCCGATCTTAACAGAATTTTGCATATATTTGAGCAGCATAGTAAAACTAATAAATGCCGAGTTTGGTCAAGATATCTTGACAAGCAAAATGTTTATCATAAAATATCATACTTTTCAACCGATCTTTCCTATGGCAGCTATATGATATTGTGGCCCGATCTAAATAGGATTTTGCATATGTATGCGAAGCATATTAAAACTAATAAATGCCGAGTTTGGTCGCGATATCTTGAAAATCAAAATGTTTTTTATACAAGATCCTACTTTTCGACCGATCGTTCCTATAGCAGCTATATGATATAGTGGTCCGATCTTAATAGGATTTTGCATATATATGAGGAGCATAGTAAAACTAATAAATGCCAAGTTCGGTCAAGATATCATAATAAACAAAATTATTTTTTATACAACTGAATTTTCGAACGATCGCTCCTATGGCAGCTATATGATATAGTGGTCCGATCTTAATAGGATTTTCTATATATATGATTAGCATAGTAAAACTAATAAATGCCGAGTTTGGTCAAGATATCTTGAAAAACAAAATGTTTTTCATACAAGATCCTACTTTTCGACCGATCGTTCCTATGGCAGCTATATGTTATAGTAGTCCGATCTTAATAGGATTTTCTATATATATGAGTAGCATAGTAAAACTAATAAATGACGAGTTTGGTCAAGATATCTTGAAAAACAAAATGTTTTTCATACAAGATCCTACTTTTCGACCGATCGTTCCTATGGCAGCTATATGATATAGTGGTCCGATCTTAACAGAATTTTGCATATATTTGAGCAGCATAGTAAAACTAATAAATGCCAAGTTCGGTCAAGATATCATAATAAACAAAATTATTTTTTATACAACTGAATTTTCGAACGATCGCTCCTATGGCAGCTATATGATATAGTGGTCCGATCTTAATAGGATTTTCTATATATATGATTAGCATAGTAAAACTAATAAATGCCAAGTTTGGTCAAGATATCTTGACAAACAAAATGTTTATTATAAAATGTCCTACTTTTCGACCGATCGTTCCTATGGCAGCTATATGTTATAGTGGTCCGATCTTAATAGGATTTTCTATATATATGAGTAGCATAGTAAAACTAATAAATGACGAGTTTGGTCAAGATATCTTGAAAAACAAAATGTTTTTCATACAAGATCCTACTTTTCGACCGATCGTTCCTATGGCAGCTATATGATATAGTGGTCCGATCTTAACAGAATTTTGCATATATTTGAGCAGCATAGTAAAACTAATAAATGCCGAGTTTGGTCAAGATATCTTGACAAGCAAAATGTTTATCATAAAATATCATACTTTTCAACCGATCTTTCCTATGGCAGCTATATGATATTGTGGCCCGATCTTAATAGGATTTTGCATATGTATGCGAAGCATATTAAAACTAATAAATGCCGAGTTTGGTCGCGATATCTTGAAAATCAAAATGTTTTTTATACAAGATCCTACTTTTCGACCGATCGTTCCTATAGCAGCTATATGATATAGTGGTCCGATCTTAATAGGATTTTGCATATATATGAGGAGCATAGTAAAACTAATAAATGCCAAGTTCGGTCAAGATATCATAATAAACAAAATTATTTTTTATAAAACTGAATTTTCGAACGATCGCTCCTATGGCAGCTATATGATATAGTGGTCCGATCTTAATAGGATTTTCTATATATATGATTAGCATAGTAAAACTAATAAATGCCGAGTTTGGTCAAGATATCTTGAAAAACAAAATGTTTTTCATACAAGATCCTACTTTTCGACCGATCGTTCCTATGGCAGCTATATGTTATAGTAGTCCGATCTTAATAGGATTTTCTATATATATGAGTAGCATAGTAAAACTAATAAATGACGAGTTTGGTCAAGATATCTTGAAAAACAAAATGTTTTTCATACAAGATCCTACTTTTCGACCGATCGTTCCTATGGCAGCTATATGATATAGTGGTCCGATCTTAACAGAATTTTGCATATATTTGAGCAGCATAGTAAAACTAATAAATGCCAAGTTCGGTCAAGATATCATAATAAACAAAATTATTTTTTATACAACTGAATTTTCGAACGATCGCTCCTATGGCAGCTATATGATATAGTGGTCCGATCTTAATAGGATTTTCTATATATATGATTAGCATAGTAAAACTAATAAATGCCGAGTTTGGTCAAGATATCTTGAAAAACAAAATGTTTTTCATACAAGATCCTACTTTTCGACCGATCGTTCCTATGGCAGCTATATGTTATAGTAGTCCGATCTTAATAGGATTTTCTATATATATGAGTAGCATAGTAAAACTAATAAATGACGAGTTTGGTCAAGATATCTTGAAAAACAAAATGTTTTTCATACAAGATCCTACTTTTCGACCGATCGTTCCTATGGCAGCTATATGATATAGTGGTCCGATCTTAACAGAATTTTGCATATATTTGAGCAGCATAGTAAAACTAATAAATGCCGAGTTTGGTCAAGATATCTTGACAAGCAAAATGTTTATCATAAAATATCATACTTTTCAACCGATCTTTCCTATGGCAGCTATATGATATTGTGGCCCGATCTAAATAGGATTTTGCATATGTATGCGAAGCATATTAAAACTAATAAATGCCGAGTTTGGTCGCGATATCTTGAAAATCAAAATGTTTTTTATACAAGATCCTACTTTTCGACCGATCGTTCCTATAGCAGCTATATGATATAGTGGTCCGATCTTAATAGGATTTTGCATATATATGAGGAGCATAGTAAAACTAATAAATGCCAAGTTCGGTCAAGATATCATAATAAACAAAATTATTTTTTATACAACTGAATTTTCGAACGATCGCTCCTATGGCAGCTATATGATATAGTGGTCCGATCTTAATAGGATTTTCTATATATATGATTAGCATAGTAAAACTAATAAATGCCGAGTTTGGTCAAGATATCTTGAAAAACAAAATGTTTTTCATACAAGATCCTACTTTTCGACCGATCGTTCCTATGGCAGCTATATGATATAGTGGTCCGATCTTAATAGGATTTTGCATATATGTGAGGAGTATAGTTAAACTAATAAATGCCAAGTTTGGTCAAGATATCTTGACAAACAAAATGTTTATTATAAAATATTCTACTTTTTGACCGATCGTTCCTATGGCAGCTATATGATATAGTGGTCCGATCCAGCTGGCTTTAAGATATTTGCCGCGTGCAACAGAAAGAGGGACTTCTGCAAAGTTTCATAAAGATAGCTTTAAAACTGACAGACTAGTTCGCATAGAAATAGACAGACGGACATGGCTATATCGACAGGGTTGTTAATATCGATCCAGAATATATATACTTTATGGGGTCGGAGATGTCTCCTTCTATGCGTTGCACACTTCACGACAAAATTATAATACCCTCTGCAGGGGTATAAAAATATTGTATGATGTTTATATTATAGTATGGAATATGTTCTAAAACTTTAACATATTATTATAAAATACCAATTCAATGGATTGCCACTAAAACTACTGATAAGTCATACATATTTCGCGCAGATACAGATTGACCCAAGTCTGTGCTTTCTCTCTTCCTTTTGTTATTCCTATTCCTTCCACGTCAAAGATACTTTAATATTTGTATATTTATTTATGTAATAAAATTTTCAGTAAGGCTTCACTTTATTTTGAAATGTATACATTTCAATTCAATATAAACTAGTGGGTATAGCCCGTCCTTGCCCGTGGCACGTATGTTACAAAATCAATGTTCTTAAAAAGCTTTAGAATTGATTTTGAATCTGAGCGGACGGTAAACAAACTACTTTCATATAAAAGTTTTCCGCCATTTTACTACTGTTGCAAGTGGAATTTCTCAAATCGCTGAAACACGTATTCATCATATTATTATGTAGAGCTTTGAAAATAAGTTTCATGCAAATCGGAAAAAACTTAAAAATCACAAAAAAAACTCTTTGAAATGCTCTGTCCGCCGAAGGAGTTTAGATTTTACGAAATATGTGAAAAACGTCTTAACTGATTTCTTATCCTTGGATCCTTGGAAATGAATTTGAGGGCGAAACGTCAACCACCAAATCTTTGACCTCCATTTCCACCAAGGAGGAATACATTTTTGGAAAAGTGTGAAACACCCCTCAAATTAATTTGAGCAAAGATCTTTGAAATTGAGTTTGAGGCCAATCGGATGGTAAACAAAAAAGTTTCATACAAACGTTTTTCGCGATTTATCGATACTTGCGGGTGAAATTTCCTGAAACCCCGTCTTAACGTGCACCTTCATCACATAAGGTAACTACAGTGAAAATTTCAGCTTCCTAGCTCTTACGGTTTGGGCGGTGCGTTGATCACCAATCAGTCAGTCAGTCATGACAAATAGTTTTATACAGTTATATAGAGATAATTGAGAGGCTCTAGTCGAGAGTTTCCGAATAGGGAATACCCTGAACCCCCAAATTCACCTCGCGCTACGAGCTCGTTTGCATTAGCAATATTAAAATAAATTTAAAAAATTAAATAAAATAGTACCCGTAATAGAACTCGAACTCGTTACAGACCACACTACTCTCCACCGTCTCCTACTCAATGGCCATTACAACAATTCATTGTTAATGGAAAAAAAAAACAGATAGCAGTACATACACAAAACAAGGAAAACAATACAAAAACAAATAATGCTGTTCATGGAATTCAATAAAGACGCGCGTGAATGTGTGTGGTACATGTACACAGAAATTCTTGCAATTTGCGCTATCTGCCACTAACACGTGGCCAGCCAAAATACGCTTTCCTTAATAACTTTTGTGTTCTGAGATCCTTGCCTTTATACATACAAACAGTCGGACGGAAAGACATATGCTGATCCAGAATATATATACTTTATGGGGTTGGAGATGTTTCATTCTTCCTGTTACATACATTTGCACAAATACATTATACTCTTTTTACTAATTTTTAATGGGTTGAGGATATAAAAACGATAAACTAATGGGTATGTATTCCTTGACCTATGGCCAAGGCCTATATTTATTTGACATGAAACGGAAGCAATAAGAATAAAAAGCGAACAAATACGGCGGTTTTATATTTGTTTTCAATTAATGTGGGATATTACAAAGTTGTGTGTTATCTATTAAATAGTGAATAATATATTGTTATCGCCTTAATTTATGCTGGCGTATGGAAAAATAGCTGCGAAATGTTATTTCGTGTTGGGTTATTGAAGAAAATTAAATGAAAACTGAAAATGAGCTCACCTAATGAAAAGGCAAAAAGCGACCCTTTGGATTCCACGTCCAATTGGAAGTCACTGAAATTGTTGCCAAAAAGCATACTAAAACGAGAAAGAAAGGCTATCTTCGGCACGCCGAAGATCTAATACCCTTGCAGACCAAACCTTTTAATGCCGATAAAATGATTAATGCCGAGGTATCTTGATACAAAAAAAAGGCTTTTTATCAAAAACCTAGTTTTCGACCGATCGTTCCTATGGCAGGTAGGAAATCTTTAAATACCGTGTTTAATCGAAATATGTTGAATGACAATAAAGTTACCCATACAACTACTTAATTTTCGACCGATCGTTCCTATGGCAGCTATAAGATATAGTGGTCCGATCTTAACAGGATTTTGCATATATTTGAGGAGCATAGTAAAACTAATAAATGCCGAGTTTGGTCAAGATATCTTGACAAACAAAATGTTGTTCATAAAATATCATACTTTTCGACTGATCTTTCCTATGGCAGCTATATGATATTGTGGCCCGATCTAAATAGGATTTTTGCATATGTATGCGGAGCATAGTAAAACTAATAAATGCCGAGTTTGGTCGCGATATCTTGAAAAACAAAATGTTTTGTATACAAGATCCTACTTTTCGACCGATCGTTCCTATAGCAGCTATATGATATAGTGGTCCAATCTTAATAGGATTTTGCATATATATGAGGAGCATAGTAAAACTAATAAATGACGAGTTTGGTCAAGATATCTTGAAAAACAAAATGTTTTTCATACAAGATCCTACTTTTCGACCGATCGTTCCTATGGCAGCTATATGATATAGTGGTCCGATCTTAATAGGATTTTGCATATATGTGAGGAGCATAGTTAAACTAATAAATGACGAGTTTGGTCAAGATATCTTGAAAACCAAAATGTTTTTCATACAAGATCCTACTTTTCGACCGATCGTTCCTATGGCAGCTATATGATATAGTGGTCCGATCTTAATAGGATTTTGCATATATGTGAGGAGCATAGTTAAACTAATAAATGCCAAGTTTGGTCAAGATATCTTGACAAACAAAATGTTTATTATAAAATGTCCTACTTTTCGACCGATCGTTCCAATGGCAGCTATATGTTATAGTGGTCCGATCTTAATAGGATTTTCTATATATATGAGGAGCATAGTAAAACTAATAAATGACGAGTTTGGTCAAGATATCTTGAAAAACAAAATGTTTTTCATACAAGATCCTACTTTTCGACCGATCGTTCCTATGGCAGCTATATGATATAGTGGTCCGATCTTAATAGGATTTTGCATATATGTGAGGAGCATAGTTAAACTAATAAATGACGAGTTTGGTCAAGATATCTTGAAAACCAAAATGTTTTTCATACAAGATCCTACTTTTCGACCGATCGTTCCTATGGCAGGTAGGAAATCTTTAAATACCGTGTTTAATCGAAATATCTTGAATGACAAAAAACTTACCCATACAACTACTTAATTTTCGACCGATCGTTCTTATGGCAGCTATAAGATATAGTGGTTAAATTTTATTTTTGAGGAGCATAGTAAAACTAATAAATGCCGAGTTTGGTCAAGATATCTTGAAAAACAAAATGTTTTTCATACAAGATCCTACTTTTCGACCGATCGTTCCTATGGCAGCTATATGATATAGTGGTCCGATCTTAATAGGATTTTTTGCATATATGTGAGGAGCATAGTTAAACTAATAAATGCCAAGTTTGGTCAAGATATCTTGACAAACAAAATGTTTATTATAAAATGTCCTACTTTTCGACCGATCGTTCCAATGGCAGCTATATGTTATAGTGGTCCGATCTTAATAGGATTTTCTATATATGATGAGGAGGGCATAGTAAAACTAATAAATGACGAGTTTGGTCAAGATATCTTGAAAAACAAAATGTTTTTCATACAAGATCCTACTTTTCGACCGATCGTTCCTATGGCAGCTATATGATATAGTGGTCCGATCTTAATAGGATTTTGCATATATGTGAGGAGCATAGTAAAACTAATAAATGTCGAGTTTGGTCAAGATATCTTGAAAAACAAAATGTTTTTCATACAAGATCCTACTTTTCGACCGATCGTTCCTATGGCAGCTATATGATATAGTGGTCCGATCTTATCAAAATGTTTGTATATATTTGATCAGCATAGTAAAACTAATAAATGCCGAGTTTGGTCAAGATATTTAAAAAAAAAAAAATTTTTTATAAAAAAATAAAACTTTTTTTTTTATTATTTAAAAAAAAAAAAAAAAAAAAAAATTTAAGTGCCTACTTTTCGACCGATCGTTCCTATGGCAGCTATATGATATAGTGGTCCGATCTTAATAGGATTTTTGCATATATGGAGCATAGTTAAACTAATAAATGGGTTGATCTTAATATTTTTATATTGATTAGCATAGTAAAACTAATAAATGCCGAGTTTGGTCAAGATATCTTGAAAAACAAAATGTTTTTTATACAAGATCTACTTTACTGACCGATCGTTCCTATGGCAGCTATATGATAGTGGTCCGATCTTAATAGAGTGGTTTTAATGTAAGAATTATTTTTTAACTAATAATTCTAATTTTGTTTTAAATATTTTCGATCCAGCTGGCTTTAAGATATTTGCCGCTGTGCAACAGAAAGAGGGACTTCTGCAAAGTTTCATAAAGATAGCTTTAAAACTGACAGACTAGTTCGCATAGAAATAGACAGACGGACATGGCTATATCGACAGGGTTGTTAATATCGATCCAGAATATATATACTTTATGGGGTCGGAGATGTCTCCTTCTATGCGTTGCACACTTCACGACAAAATTATAATACCCTCTGCAGGGGTATAAAAATATTGTATGATGTTTATATTATAGTATGGAATATGTTCTAAAACTTTAACATATTATTATAAAATACCAATTCAATGGATTGCCACTAAAACTACTGATAAGTCATACATATTTCGCGCAGATACAGATTGACCCAAGTCTGTGCTTTCTCTCTTCCTTTTGTTATTCCTATTCCTTCCACGTCAAAGATACTTTAATATTTGTATATTTATTTATGTAATAAAATTTTCAGTAAGGCTTCACTTTATTTTGAAATGTATACATTTCAATTCAATATAAACTAGCGGGTATAGCCCGTCCTTGCCCGTGGCACGTATGTTACAAAATCAAAGTTCTTAAAAAGCTTTAAAATTGATTTTGAATCTGAGCGGACGGTAAACAAACTACTTTCATATAAAAGTTTTCAGCCATTTTACTACTGTTGCAAGTGGAATTTCTCAAATCGCTGAAACACGTATTCATCATATTATTATGTAGAGCTTTGAAAATAAGTTTCATGCACTTTTCTTTGAAATGCTCTGTCCACCGAAGGAGTTTAGATTTTACGAAATATGTGAAAAACGTCTTAACTGATTTCTTATCCTTGGATCCTTGGAAATGAATTTGAGGGCGAAACGTCAACCACCAAATCTTTGACCTCCATTTCCACCAAGGAGGACATTTTTGGAAATGTGTGAAACACCCCTCAAATTAATTTGAGCAAAGATCTTTGAAATTGAGTTTGAGGCCAATCGGATGGTAAACAAAAATGTTTCATACAAACGTTTTTCGTGATTTATCGATACTTGCGGGTGGAATTTCCCGAAACCCCGTCTTAACGTGCACCTTCATCACATAAGGTAACTACAGTGAAAATTTCAGCTTCCTAGCTCTTACGGTTTGGGCGGTGCGTTGATCACCAATCAGTCCGTCAGTCAGGACAAATAGTTTTATACAGTTATATAGAGATAATTAAGAGGCTCTAGTCGAGAGTTTCCGAATAGGGAATACCCTGAACCCCCAAATTCACCTCGCGCTACGAGCTCGTTTGCATTAGCAATATTAAAATAAATTAAAAAAATTAAATAAAATAGTACCCGTAATAGAACTCGAACTCGTTACAGACCACACTACTCGCCACCGTCTCCTACTCAATGGCCATAACAACAATTCATTGTTAATGGAAAAAAAACAGATAGCAGTACATACACAAAACAAGGAAAACAATACAAAAACAAATAATGCTGTTCATGGAATTCAATAAAGACGCGCGAGAATGTGTGTGGTACATGTACACAGAAATTCTTGCAATTTGCGCTATCTGCCACTAACACGTGGCCAGCCAAAATACGCTTTCCTTAATAACTTTTGTGTTCTGAGATCCTTGCCTTTATACATACAAACAGTCGGACGGAAAGACATATGCTGATCCAGAATATTTATACTTTATGGGGTTGGAGATGTTTCATTCTTCCTGTTACATACATTTGCACAAATACATTATACTCTTTTTACTAATTTTTAATGGGTTGAGGATATAAAAACGATAAACTAATGGGTATGTATTCCTTGACCTATGGCCAAGGCCTATATTTATTTGACATGAAACGGAAGCAATAAGAATAAAAAGCGAACAAATACGGCGGTTTTATATTTGTTTTCAATTAATGTGGGATATTACAAAGTTGTGTGTTATCTATTAAATAGTGAATAATATATTGTTATCGCCTTAATTTATGCTGGCGTATGGAAAAATAGCTGCGAAATGTTATTTCGTGTTGGGTTATTGAAGAAGATTAAATGAAAACTGAAAATGAGCTCACCTAATGAAAAGGCAAAAAGCGACCCTTTGGATTCCACGTCCAATTGGAAGTCACTGAAATTGTTGCCAAAAAGCATACTAAAACGAGAAAGAAAGGCTATCTTCGGCACGCCGAAGATCTAATACCCTTGCAGACCAAACCTTTTAATGCCGATAAAATGATTAATGCCGAGGTATCTTGATACAAAAAAAAGGCTTTTTATCAAAAACCTAGTTTTCGACCGATCGTTCCTATGGCAGGTAGGAAATCTTTAAATACCGTGTTTAATCGAAATATCTTGAATGACAAAAAAGTTACCCATACAACTACTTAATTTTCGACCGATCGTTCCTATGGCAGCTATAAGATATAGTGGTCCGATCTTAACAGGATTTTTCATATATTTGAGGAGCATAGTAAAACTAATAAATGCCGAGTTTGGTCAAGATATCTTGAAAAACAAAATGTTTTTCATACAAGATCCTACTTTTCGACCGATCGTTCCTATGGCAGCTATATGATATAGTGGTCCGATCTTAATAGGATTTTGCATATATGTGAGGAGCATAGTTAAACTAATAAATGCCAAGTTTGGTCAAGATATCTTGACAAACAAAATGTTTATTATAAAATGTCCTACTTTTCGACCGATCGTTCCTATGGCAGCTATATGTTATAGTGGTCCGATCTTAATAGGATTTTCTATATATATGAGGAGCATAGTAAAACTAATAAATGACGAGTTTGGTCAAGATATCTTGAAAAACAAAGTGTTTTTCATACAAGATCCTACTTTTCGACCGATCGTTCCTATGGCAGCTATATGATATAGTGGTCCGATCTTAACAGAATTTTGCATATATTTGAGCAGCATAGTAAAACTAATAAATGCCGAGTTTGGTCAAGATATCTTGACAAGCAAAATGTTTATTATAAAATATCATACTTTTCAACCGATCTTTCCTATGGCAGCTATATGATATTGTGGCCCGATCTAAATAGGATTTTGCATATGTATGCGAAGCATATTAAAACTAATAAATGCCGAGTTTGGTCGCGATATCTTGAAAATCAAAATGTTTTTTATACAAGATCCTACTTTTCGACCGATCGTTCCTATAGCAGCTATATGATATAGTGGTCCAATCTTAATAGGATTTTGCATATATATGAGGAGCATAGTAAAACTAATAAATGCCAAGTTCGGTCAAGATATCATAATAAACAAAATTATTTTTCATACAACTGAATTTTCGACCGATCGCTCCTATGGCAGCTATATGATATAGTGGTCCGATCTTAATAGGATTTTCTATATATATGATTAGCATAGTAAAACTAATAAATGCCGAGTTTGGTCAAGATATCTTGAAAAACAAAATGTTTTTCATACAAGATCCTACTTTTCGACCGATCGTTCCTATGGCAGCTATATGAAATAGTGGTCCGATCTTAATAGGATTTTGCATATATGTGAGGAGTATAGGTCAACTAATAAATGCCAAGTTTGGTCAAGATATCTTGACAAACAAAATGTTTATTATAAAATATCCTACTTTTCGACCGATCGTTCCTATAGCAGCTATATGATATAGTGGTCCGATCCAGCTGGCTTTAAGATATTTGCCGCGTGCAACAGAAAGAGGGACTTCTGCAAAGTTTCATAAAGATAGCTTTAAAACTGACAGACTAGTTCGCATAGAAATAGACAGACGGACATGGCTATATCGACAGGGTTGTTAATATCGATCCAGAATATATATACTTTATGGGGTCGGAGATGTCTCCTTCTATGCGTTGCACACTTCACGACAAAATTATAATACCCTCTGCAGGGGTATAAAAATATTGTATGATGTTTATATTATAGTATGGAATATGTTCTAAAACTTTAACATATTATTATAAAATACCAATTCAATGGATTGCCACTAAAACTACTGATAAGTCATACATATTTCGCGCAGATACAGATTGACCCAAGTCTGTGCTTTCTCTCTTCCTTTTGTTATTCCTATTCCTTCCACGTCAAAGATACTTTAATATTTGTATATTTATTTATGTAATAAAATTTTCAGTAAGGCTTCACTTTATTTTGAAATGTATACATTTCAATTCAATATAAACTAGCGGGTATAGCCCGTCCTTGCCCGTGGCACGTATGTTACAAAATCAAAGTTCTTAAAAAGCTTTAAAATTGATTTTGAATCTGAGCGGACGGTAAACAAACTACTTTCATATAAAAGTTTTCAGCCATTTTACTACTGTTGCAAGTGGAATTTCTCAAATCGCTGAAACACGTATTCATCATATTATTATGTAGAGCTTTGAAAATAAGTTTCATGCACTTTTCTTTGAAATGCTCTGTCCACCGAAGGAGTTTAGATTTTACGAAATATGTGAAAAACGTCTTAACTGATTTCTTATCCTTGGATCCTTGGAAATGAATTTGAGGGCGAAACGTCAACCACCAAATCTTTGACCTCCATTTCCACCAAGGAGGACATTTTTGGAAATGTGTGAAACACCCCCTCAAATTAATTTGAGCAAAGATCTTTGAAATTGAGTTTGAGGCCAATCGGATGGTAAACAAAAATGTTTCATACAAACGTTTTTCGTGATTTATCGATACTTGCGGGTGGAATTTCCCGAAACCCCGTCTTAACGTGCACCTTCATCACATAAGGTAACTACAGTGAAAATTTCAGCTTCCTAGCTCTTACGGTTTGGGCGGTGCGTTGATCACCAATCAGTCCGTCAGTCAGGACAAATAGTTTTATACAGTTATATAGAGATAATTAAGAGGCTCTAGTCGAGAGTTTCCGAATAGGGAATACCCTGAACCCCCAAATTCACCTCGCGCTACGAGCTCGTTTGCATTAGCAATATTAAAATAAATTAAAAAAATTAAATAAAATAGTACCCGTAATAGAACTCGAACTCGTTACAGACCACACTACTCGCCACCGTCTCCTACTCAATGGCCATAACAACAATTCATTGTTAATGGAAAAAAAAACAGATAGCAGTACATACACAAAACAAGGAAAACAATACAAAAACAAATAATGCTGTTCATGGAATTCAATAAAGACGCGCGAGAATGTGTGTGGTACATGTACACAGAAATTCTTGCAATTTGCGCTATCTGCCACTAACACGTGGCCAGCCAAAATACGCTTTCCTTAATAACTTTTGTGTTCTGAGATCCTTGCCTTTATACATACAAACAGTCGGACGGAAAGACATATGCTGATCCAGAATATTTATACTTTATGGGGTTGGAGATGTTTCATTCTTCCTGTTACATACATTTGCACAAATACATTATACTCTTTTTACTAATTTTTAATGGGTTGAGGATATAAAAACGATAAACTAATGGGTATGTATTCCTTGACCTATGGCCAAGGCCTATATTTATTTGACATGAAACGGAAGCAATAAGAATAAAAAGCGAACAAATACGGCGGTTTTATATTTGTTTTCAATTAATGTGGGATATTACAAAGTTGTGTGTTATCTATTAAATAGTGAATAATATATTGTTATCGCCTTAATTTATGCTGGCGTATGGAAAAATAGCTGCGAAATGTTATTTCGTGTTGGGTTATTGAAGAAGATTAAATGAAAACTGAAAATGAGCTCACCTAATGAAAAGGCAAAAAGCGACCCTTTGGATTCCACGTCCAATTGGAAGTCACTGAAATTGTTGCCAAAAAGCATACTAAAACGAGAAAGAAAGGCTATCTTCGGCACGCCGAAGATCTAATACCCTTGCAGACCAAACCTTTTAATGCCGATAAAATGATTAATGCCGAGGTATCTTGATACAAAAAAAAGGCTTTTTATCAAAAACCTAGTTTTCGACCGATCGTTCCTATGGCAGGTAGGAAATCTTTAAATACCGTGTTTAATCGAAATATCTTGAATGACAAAAAAGTTACCCATACAACTACTTAATTTTCGACCGATCGTTCCTATGGCAGCTATAAGATATAGTGGTCCGATCTTAACAGGATTTTTCATATATTTGAGGAGCATAGTAAAACTAATAAATGCCGAGTTTGGTCAAGATATCTTGAAAAACAAAATGTTTTTCATACAAGATCCTACTTTTCGACCGATCGTTCCTATGGCAGCTATATGATATAGTGGTCCGATCTTAATAGGATTTTGCATATATGTGAGGAGCATAGTTAAACTAATAAATGCCAAGTTTGGTCAAGATATCTTGACAAACAAAATGTTTATTATAAAATGTCCTACTTTTCGACCGATCGTTCCTATGGCAGCTATATGTTATAGTGGTCCGATCTTAATAGGATTTTCTATATATATGAGGAGCATAGTAAAACTAATAAATGACGAGTTTGGTCAAGATATCTTGAAAAACAAAGTGTTTTTCATACAAGATCCTACTTTTCGACCGATCGTTCCTATGGCAGCTATATGATATAGTGGTCCGATCTTAACAGAATTTTGCATATATTTGAGCAGCATAGTAAAACTAATAAATGCCGAGTTTGGTCAAGATATCTTGACAAGCAAAATGTTTATTATAAAATATCATACTTTTCAACCGATCTTTCCTATGGCAGCTATATGATATTGTGGCCCGATCTAAATAGGATTTTGCATATGTATGCGAAGCATATTAAAACTAATAAATGCCGAGTTTGGTCGCGATATCTTGAAAATCAAAATGTTTTTTATACAAGATCCTACTTTTCGACCGATCGTTCCTATAGCAGCTATATGATATAGTGGTCCAATCTTAATAGGATTTTGCATATATATGAGGAGCATAGTAAAACTAATAAATGCCAAGTTCGGTCAAGATATCATAATAAACAAAATTATTTTTCATACAACTGAATTTTCGACCGATCGCTCCTATGGCAGCTATATGATATAGTGGTCCGATCTTAATAGGATTTTCTATATATATGATTAGCATAGTAAAACTAATAAATGCCGAGTTTGGTCAAGATATCTTGAAAAACAAAATGTTTTTCATACAAGATCCTACTTTTCGACCGATCGTTCCTATGGCAGCTATATGAAATAGTGGTCCGATCTTAATAGGATTTTGCATATATGTGAGGAGTATAGGTCAACTAATAAATGCCAAGTTTGGTCAAGATATCTTGACAAACAAAATGTTTATTATAAAATATCCTACTTTTCGACCGATCGTTCCTATAGCAGCTATATGATATAGTGGTCCGATCCAGCTGGCTTTAAGATATTTGCCGCGTGCAACAGAAAGAGGGACTTCTGCACAGTTTCATAAAGATAGCTTTAAAACTGACAGACTAGTTCGCATAGAAATAGACAGACGGACATGGCTATATCGACACGGTTGTTAATATCGATCCAGAATATATATACTTTATGGGGTCGGAGATGTCTCCTTCTATGCGTTGCACACTTCACGACAAAATTATAATACCCTCTGCAGGGGTATAAAAATATTGTATGATGTTTATATTATAGTATGGAATATGTTCTAAAACTTTAACATATTATTATAAAATACCAATTCAATGGATTGCCACTAAAACTACTGATAAGTCATACATATTTCGCGCAGATACAGATTGACCCAAGTCTGTGCTTTCTCTCTTCCTTTTGTTATTCCTATTCCTTCCACGTCAAAGATACTTTAATATTTGTATATTTATTTATGTAATAAAATTTTCAATAAGGCTTCACTTTATTTTGAAATGTATACATTTCAATTCAATATAAACTAGCGGGTATAGCCCGTCCTTGCCCGTGGCACGTATGTTACAAAATCAAAGTTCTTAAAAAGCTTTAAAATTGATTTTGAATCTGAGCGGACGGTAAACAAACTACTTTCATATAAAAGTTTTCAGCCATTTTACTACTGTTGCAAGTGGAATTTCTCAAATCGCTGAAACACGTATTCATCATATTATTATGTAGAGCTTTGAAAATAAGTTTCATGCACTTTTCTTTGAAATGCTCTGTCCACCGAAGGAGTTTAGATTTTACGAAATATGTGAACAACGTCTTAACTGATTTCTTATCCTTGGATCCTTGGAAATGAATTTGAGGGCAAAACGTCAACCACCAAATCTTTGACCTCCATTTCCACCAAGGAGGACATTTTTGGAAATGTGTGAAACACCCCTCAAATTAATTTGAGCAAAGATCTTTGAAATTGAGTTTGAGGCCAATCGGATGGTAAACGAAAAAGTTTCATACAAACGTTTTTCGCGATTTATCGATACTTGCGGGTGGAATTTCCTGAAACCCCGTCTTAACGTGCACCTTCATCACATAAGGTAACTACAGTGAAAATTTCAGCTTCCTAGCTCTTCGGTTTGGGCGGTGCGTTGATCACCAATCAGTCAGTCAGTCAGGACAAATAGTTTTATACAGTTATATAGAGATAATTAAGAGGCTCTAGTCGAGAGTTTCCGAATAGGGAATACCCTGAACCCCCAAATTCACCTCGCGCTACGAGCTCGTTTGCATTAGCAATATTAAAATAAATTTAAAAAAATAAATAAAATAGTACCCGTAATAGAACTCGAACTCGTTACAGACCACACTACTCGCCACCGTCTCCTACTCAATGGCCATAACAACAATTCATTGTTAATGGAAAAAAAAAACAGATAGCAGTACATACACAAAACAAGGAAAACAATACAAAAACAAATAATGCTGTTCATGGAATTCAATAAAGACGCGCGTGAATGTGTGTGGTACATGTACACAGAAATTCTTGTAATTTGCGCTATCTGCCACTAACACGTGGCCAGCCAAAATACGCATTCCTTAATAACTTTTGTGTTCTGAGATCCTTGCCTTTATACATACAAACAGTCGGACGGAAAGACATATGCTGATCCAGAATATATATACTTTATGGGGTTGGAGATGTTTCATTCTTCCTGTTACATACATTTGCACAAATACATTATACTCTTTTTACTAATTTTTAATGGGTTGAGGATATAAAAACGATAAACTAATGGGTATGTATTCCTTGACCTATGGCCAAGGCCTATATTTATTTGACATGAAACGGAAGCAATAAGAATAAAAAGCGAACAATTACGGCGGTTTTATATTTGTTTTCAATTAATGTGGGATATTACAAAGTTGTGTGTTATCTATTAAATAGTGAATAATATATTGTTATCGCCTTAATTTATGCTGGCGTATGGAAAAATAGCTGCGAAATGTTATTTCGTGTTGGGTTATTGAAGAAGATTAAATGAAAACTGAAAATGAGCTCACCTAATGAAAAGGCAAAAAGCGACCCTTTGGATTCCACGTCCAATTGGAAGTCACTGAAATTGTTGCCAAAAAGCATACTAAAACGAGAAGGAAAGGCTATCTTCGGCACGCCGAAGATCTAATACCCTTGCAGACCAAACCTTTTAATGCCGATAAAATGATTAATGCCGAGGTATCTTGATACAAAAAAAGGCTTTTTATCAAAAACCTAGTTTTCGACCGATCGTTCCTATGGCAGGTAGGAAATCTTTAAATACCGTGTTTAATCGAAATATCTTGAATGACAAAAAACTTACCCATACAACTACTTAATTTTCGACCGATCGTTCCTATGGCAGCTATAAGATATAGTGGTCCGATCTTATCAGGATTTTGCATATATTTGAGGAGCATAGTAAAACTAATAAATGCCGAGTTTGGTCAAGATATCTTGTAAAACAAAATGTTTTTCATAAAATATCATACTTTTCGACTGATCTTTCCTATGGCAGCTATATGATATTGTGGCCCGATCTAAATAGGATTTTGCATATGTATGCGGAGCATAGTAAAACTAATAAATGCCGAGTTTGGTCGCGCTATCTACTTTTCGACCGATCGTTCCTATAGCAGCTATATGATATAGTGGTCCAATCTTAATGGGATTTTGCATATATATGAGGAGCATAGTAAAACTAATAAATGCCAAGTTCGGTCAAGATATCATAATAAACAAAATTATTTTTCATACAACTGAATTTTCGACCGATCGCTCCTATGGCAGCTATATGATATAGTGGTCCGATCTTAATAGGATTTTTTATATATATGAGGAGCATAGTAAAACTAATAAATGCCGAGTTTGGTCAAGATATCTTGAAAAACAAAATGTTTTTCATACAAGATCCTACTTTTCGACCGATCGTTCCTATGGCAGCTATATGATATAGTGGTCCGATCTTAATAGGATTTTGCATATATGTGAGGAGTATAGTTAAACTAATAAATGCCAAGTTTGGTCAAGATATCTTGACAAACAAAATGTTTATTATAAAATATCCTACTTTTCGACCGATCGTTCCTATGGCAGCTATATGATATAGTGGTTCGATCCAGCTGGCTTTAAGATATTTGCCGCGTGCAACAGAAAGAGGGACTTCTGCAAAGTTTCATAAAGATAGCTTTAAAACTGAGAGACTAGTTCGCATAGAAATAGACAGACGGACATGGCTATATCGACACGGTTGTTAATATCGATCAAGAATATATATACTTTATGGGGTCGGAGATGTCTCCTTCTATGCGTTGCACACTTCACGACAAAATTATAATACCCTCTGCAAGGGTATAAAAATATTGTATGATGTTTATATTATAGTATGGAATATGTTCTAAAACTTTAACATATTATTATAAAATACCAATTCAATGGATTACCACTAAAACTACTGATAAGTCATACATATTTCGCGCAGATACAGATTGACCCAAGTCTGTGCTTTCTCTCTTCCTTTTGTTATTCCTATTCCTTCCACGTCAAAGATACTTTAATATTTGTATATTTATTTATGTAATAAAATTTTCAATAAGGCTTCACTTTATTTTGAAATGTATACATTTCAATTCAATATAAACTAGTGGGTATAGCCCGTCCTTGCCCGTGGCACGTATGTTACAAAATCAATGTTCTTAAAAAGCTTTAAAATTGATTTTGAATCTGAGCGGACGGTAAACAAACTACTTTCATATAAAAGTTTTCCGCCATTTTACTACTGTTGCAAGTGGAATTTCTCAAATCGCTGAAACACGTATTCATCATATTATTATGTAGAGCTTTGAAAATAAGTTTCATGCAAATCGGAAAAAACTTAAAAATCACAAAAAAACTCTTTGAAATGCTCTGTCCGCCGAAGGAGTTTAGATTTTACGAAATATGTGAAAAACGTCTTAACTGATTTCTTATCCTTGGATCCTTGGAAATGAATTTGAGGGCGAAACGTCAACCACCAAATCTTTGACCTCCATTTCCACCAAGGAGGACATTTTTGGAAATGTGTGAAACACCCCTCAAATTAATTTGAGCAAAGATCTTTGAAATTGAGTTTGAGGCCAATCGGATGGTAAACAAAAAAGTTTCATACAAACGTTTTTCGCGATTTATCGATACTTGCGGGTGGAATTTCCCGAAACCCCGCCTTAACGTGCACCTTCATCACATAAGGTAACTACAGTGAAAATTTCAGCTTCCTAGCTCTTACGGTTTGGGCGGTGCGTTGATCACCAATCAGTCAGTCAGTCAGGACAAATAGTTTTATACAGTTATATAGAGATAATTAAGAGGCTCTAGTCGAGAGTTTCCGAATAGGGAATACCCTGAACCCCCAAATGCACCTCGCGCTACGAGCTCGTTTGCATTAGCAATATTAAAATAAATTTAAAAAATTAAATAAAATAGTACCCGTAATAGAACTCGAACTCGTTACAGACCACACTACTCGCCACCGTCTCCTACTCAATGGCCATAACAACAATTCATTGTTAATGGAAAAAAAAAAACAGATAGCAGTACATACACAAAACAAGGAAAACAATACAAAAACAAATAATGCTGTTCATGGAATTCAACAAAGACGCGCGTGAATGTGTGTGGTACATGTACACAGAAATTCTTGCAATTTGCGCTATCTGCCGCTAACACGTGGCCAGCCAAAATACGCTTTCCTTAATAACTTTTGTGTTCTGAGATCCTTGCCTTTATACATACAAACAGTCGGACGGAAAGACATATGCTGATCCAGAATATATATACTTTATGGGGTTGGAGATGTTTCATTCTTCCTGTTACATACATTTGCACAAATACATTATACTCTTTTTACTAATTTTTAATGGGTTGAGGATATAAAAACGATAAACTAATGGGTATGTATTCCTTGACCTATGGCCAAGGCCTATATTTATTTGACATGAAACGGAAGCAATAAGAATAAAAAGCGAACAAATACGGCGGTTTTATATTTGTTTTCACTTAATGTGGGATATTACAAAGTTGTGTGTTATCTATTAAATAGTGAATAATATATTGTTATCGCCTTAATTTATGCTGGCGTATGGAAAAATAGCTGCGAAATGTTATTTCGTGTTGGGTTATTGAAGAAGATTAAATGAAAACTGAAAATGAGCTCACCTAAAGGAAAGGCAAAAAGCGACCTTTTGGATTCCACGTCCAATTGGAAGTCACTGAAATTGTTGCCAAAAAGCATACTAAAACGAGAAAGTAAGGCTATCTTCGGCACGCCGAAGATCTAATACCCTTGCAGACCAAACCTTTTAATGCCGATAAAATGATTAATGCCGAGGTATCTTGATACAAAAAAAAGGCTTTTTATCAAAAACCTAGTTTTCGACCGATCGTTCCTATGGCAGGTAGGAAATATTTAAATACCGCGTTTAATCGAAATATCTTGAATGACAAAAAAGTTACCCATACAACTACTTAATTTTCGACCGATCGTTCCTATGGCAGCTATATGATATAGTGGTCCGATCTTAACAGGATTTTGCATATATATGAGGAGCATAGTAAAACTGATAAATGCCAAGTTTGGTCAAGATTACAGTGAAAATAATTTTATCTCTAATAATCCAATTTTTACACATTTTTTACATGCCTAGTGTGTCGGATTATTTTAAGTAAGTTTTTAAGCACACAATATCCAAAAGCGATTTAAATTCAACACAATTACATTTATACATAATATATTAATAGTATAATATTTATTATATACATTCTTCTAATATTTCGATTTTTGGCTATAAATATATCAAAATAATTATGATATTATCGATTAAGAATATCCCCATAATCGTAATCATAATCATAATCATAATCCTACGCCATGAAGTACTGATAATCTTTTAAATATGAATATAACAATATACATAATTATTTATATATTATATTGTCCCATTCACAGTATTACCAAATATTGGTATACTGAATCTATTCAGAAGGTTTTTTAAGAATTTTTATATCAAACGCGAAAACAATCAATATGATTTTTTTTTTTTCGAATTTTGATATAGTTTGTTTGAACTAATTTTTATGAGTAAAGTTATAAGTATATACAAGTACATAAGTTTAAACCAAATTATAATTAACTTATTCAAAATTATAAGCTATCCTTTTCACGCCATTGAAGAAATCACTTGTATTATATGAGAAAAGAGTTTCAGAATTCAATGGAACACTTGTCTGAACATATTTTGGTACATTTTCATCGGCATTGCTCACAATTCGTGTCCACTCGGCCATGTCGTCATTTGGATTTGTATGGTTTGCTTCTTGATGCAAAGGCTTTAACATGAACTGCAAGTCCTTCAATTGTTTCAAAAAGCGTAAATGTACATCCTCGAAATTCAACAGCCGCGCCTGACTCTTCCACCAGTTGCACAATAAATATAGATAATGTTTTGTTGTTTCTTCAGAGTCTCGGAAAATGCAGGTGAGGTAATATTCACGAAAAATAAGTGTAAATAAATGCAATGAATTCTGTGAGATTTTTCCAACTTGTAAGATATCTGACTTTTTGTCTTGAAGCATCCACTGATACATCATTTGATAAACGATCGTAACAACGCTTAGACAAAGTTTAACATAGCATTCGCATTGAATTTCTTGTGACACCTTGTCCTGCACTGGAATTGACGAAGTCTTGGACAAGTTCGTTGGATTATGCGCTGGCCCATGAAAAGTTGCTGTAGTATTACTAATCGTTACATCGGAGTTCAATCCGACGACATTAGAAAACATTTCATCGTTGTCTTCCTTTTCGTCATCAGTAAATGAGGGAAATAAAACCATTTTCAGTATGAATTCAGGTGTTGCTGTGAAGCATTGGTAAACAAAGCGCACATGATTCTCGCATATCGCAAGCAAAAGCTTGAAGTGACTAGGTTGGAGAGGCAGATCGCTACAAAAGCAAACCTCGAGCAGTCCTGCGTAGACCTGTATTAAACACGACTTGGGACCAAAACGGTAAAACGAACGAACGCGATCTGATACAAAGCAATTACTTGGACTATTAACACACATTCTTGTCATAAGTTGGTTCTTTCGTGCGCATAATAACATGCATGCACTAAGAACACGGAAAACCCATGGGCTTGGGCGAGTGAAAACCAATTGTTTTAGTAAATTAAAGAGTAATTCAAACTGAAATCCATATGTATCTTCCTTTGCTTGGTTAACATGGCTTAACAAACTGTGGAGTAACGCTGCAGTGGCTTCAAGAACACCAAAATGACCGAACACCTCAAAAGAGTAACTTAAATTGGTAATCGCCTCAATTATCATCTGTAATACCCAGTATTTACCATACTGTTTTGTTAGCAATGTTTGCGGTATGCTGCTTTGTTCTTGGCAGATTATCGCCAACGTGCCAATATAGCGACGCATAAGGACTGCCTGTTCCATGTCGTATAAAGCGCCAGACTGAATCAATGAAAAGCGCATAGTTGTACATTGATCTGACTGTAGATCAAAATGATGATAGGGATATAGCATACAGTTTTGTGGTAACTCCAAGCTTTGGGTATAGGACCAAAACTCTGTTAAGACTCTACCCACGGACATAAATATGCGGCCTGTGGTAGTTTCGACAGATTGAGGCTCAGACTGCATTTGAGCGTAATCAAGAAGCAGTTGCTTCAACTCGACTTCAAAAAATGTACGTTGCTTTTTTTGACCGCGTGTTTCTTTCGTGTACTCGTAAATATGTCCTTTTGCCTTGGTGGAACTTTGATTTGCAAAAGGGCTACCGATAGATAAATTTTCTATTCGAAGTAAACTCCTACATTCGTCAGCATCGGTGCCTGTCGGCTTTAAATTTTCTTTGAACATGTTTCGCTCGTTATTTGTAGCATTCCTAATTTTAAGCTTGGAGAACTCTACATTTGTAATTTTCAATTCTGCGTCTTTGGCTATTATTTGCTTTAAAGCTTTTCCAACTTTTTCGTTGTAGTCCTTTTCTCCTTCTGCAGCCATTGTAAGCTTATCCATTTTGCTAGCTTGAAGCAGTTTACGTGCTTGTCGGAGCTCGTTACGGAGTAGACCCACCTCGCCATCCTTAGCGCTGGCTTGGTTGTTGCTATCCGATAGGTCTTTCTGCAATTTTTCGTTCTCCTTTTTAAGCACATCAACACGTTCCATTAAAAATTTGAGTTGACGTTCTTGTGCCAATTGACGTCTAGTTTCCGTTGCCAGATTTGAGGAACCGTCCGTCCATTTGCTTGCAGTACCAGTTTCAACCTCTGCTAAAGCTGTTTTTTGCCCACGTCCAGCATCGGGTAAGAAAACAAAAGTTTCATCAGTCCCAAATATTTCTTCCACATTCAAGCTCGAAGGGAGATCGATCCCCAGCAGCTCATTTGCAAATATTTCCTGGGTACTCGTACTTCCATGAGCTTCAGCCACAAATTCAATAAAGGCATCTTTGCTCTCTCTACTTCGCAAGACATCAGTTTGCCGCTGCTTTTCCTCTGCTTGTTGGGTAGCTAACAAAATATCTTGTAAAACAAAATGTTTTTCATAAAAGATCCTACTTTTCGACCGATCGTTCCAATGGCAGCTATATGATACAGTGGTCCGATCTTAATAGGATTTTGCATATATATGAGGAGCATAGTAAAACTGATAAATGCCAAGTTTGGTCAAGATATCTTGTAAAACAAAATGTTTTTCATAAAAGATCCTACTTTTCGACCGATCGTTCCTATGGCAGCTATATGATATAGTGGTCCGATCTTAATAGGATTTTCTACTTATATGAGGAGCATAGTAAAACTAATAAATGACGAGTTTGGTCAAGATATCTTGAAAAACAAAATGTTTTTCATACAAGATCCTACTTTTCGACCGATCGTTCCTATGGCAGCTATATGATATAGTGGTCCGATCTTAATAGGATTTTCTATATATATGAGGAGCATAGTAAAACTAATAAATGCCGAGTTTGGTCAAGATATCTTGAAAAACAAAATGTTTTTCATACAAGATCCTACTTTTCGACCGATCGTTCCTATGGCAGCTATATGATATAGTGGTCCGATCTTAATAGGATTTTGCATATATGTGAGGAGTATAGTTAAACTAATAAATGCCAAGTTTGGTCAAGATATCTTGACAAACAAAATGTTTATTATAAAATATCCTACTTTTCGACCGATCGTTCCTATGGCAGCTATATGATATAGTGGTTCGATCCAGCTGGCTTTAAGATATTTGCCGCGTGCAACAGAAAGAGGGGCTTCTGCAAAGTTTCATAAAGATAGCTTTAAAACTGAGAGACTAGTTCGCATAGAAATAGACAGACGGACATGGCTATATCGACACGGTTGTTAATATCGATCAAGAATATATATACTTTATGGGGTCGGAGATGTCTCCTTCTATGCGTTGCACACTTCACGACAAAATTATAATACCCTCTGCAAGGGTATAAAAATATTGTATGATGTTTATATTATAGTATGGAATATGTTCTAAAACTTGAACATATTATTATAAAATACCAATTCAATGGATTACCACTAAAACTACTGATAAGTCATACATATTTCGCGCAGATACAGATTGACACAAGTCTGTGCTTTCTCTCTTCCTTTTGTTATTCCTATTCCTTCCACGTCAAAGATACTTTAATATTTGTATATTTATTTATGTAATAAAATTTTCAATAAGGCTTCACTTTATTTTGAAATGTATACATTTCAATTCAATATAAACTAGTGGGTATAGCCCGTCCTTGCCCGTGGCACGTATGTTATAAAAACAATGTTCTCAATAAGCTTTGAAAATGATTTTGAATCTGAGCGGACGGTAAACAAACTACTTTCATATAAAAGTTTTCCGCCATTTTACTACTGTTGCAAGTGGAATTTCTCAAATCGCTGAAACACGTATTCATCATATTATTATGTAGAGCTTTGAAAATAAGTTTCATGCACTTTTCTTTGAAATGCTCTGTCCACCGAAGGAGTTTAGATTTTACGAAATATGTGAAAAACGTCTTAACTGATTTCTTATCCTTGGATCCTTGGAAATGAATTTGAGGGCGAAACGTCAACCACCAAATCTTTGACCTCCATTTCCATCAAGGAGGAATACATTTTTGGAAATGTGTGAAACACCCCTCAAATTAATTTGAGCAAAGATCTTTGAAATTGAGTTTGAGGCCAATCGGATGGTAAACAAAAAAGTTTCATACAAACGTTTTTCGCGATTTATCGATACTTGCGGGTGGAATTTCCCGAAACCCCGTCTTAACGTGCACCTTCATCACATAAGGTAACTACAGTGAAAATTTCAGCTTCCTAGCTCTTACGGTTTGGGCGGTGCGTTGATCACCAATCAGTCAGTCAGTCAGGACAAATAGTTTTATACAGTTATATAGAGATAATTAAGAGGCTCTAGTCGAGAGTTTCCGAATAGGGAATACCCGGAACCCCCAAATTCACCTCGCGCTACGAGCTCGTTTGCATTAGCAATATTAAAATAAATTTAAAAAATTAAATAAAATAGTACCCGTAATAGAACTCGAACTCGTTACAGACCACACTACTCGCCACCGTCTCCTACTCAATGGCCATAACAATAATTCATTGTTATTGGAAAAAAAAAACAGATAGCAGTACATACACAAAACAAGGAAAACAATACAAAAACAAATAATGCTGTTCATGGAATTCAACAAAGACGCGCGTGAATGTGTGTGGTACATGTACACAGAAATTCTTGCAATTTGCGCTATCTGCCGCTAACACGTGGCCAGCCAAAATACGCTTTCCTTAATAACTTTTGTGTTCTGAGATCCTTGCCTTTATACATACAAACAGTCGGACGGAAAGACATATGCTGATCCAGAATATTTATACTTTATGGGGTTGGAGATGTTTCATTCTTCCTGTTACATACATTTGCACAAATACATTATACTCTTTTTACTAATTTTAATGGGTTGAGGATATAAAAACGATAAACTAATGGGTATGTATTCCTTGACCTATGGCCAAGGCCTATATTTATTTGACATGAAACGGAAGCAATAAGAATAAAAAGCGAACAAATACGGCGGTTTTATATTTGTTTTCAATTAATGTGGGATATTACAAAGTTGTGTGTTATCTATTAAATAGTGAATAATATATTGTTATCGCCTTAATTTATGCTGGCGTATGGAAAAATAGCTGCGGAATGTTATTTCGTGTTGGGTTATTGAAGAAGATTAAATGAAAACTGAAAATGAGCTCACCTAATGAAAAGGCAAAAAGCGACCCTTTGGATTCCACGTCCAATTGGAAGTCACTGAAATTGTTGCCAAAAAGCATACTAAAACGAGAAGGAAAGGCTATCTTCGGCACGCCGAAGATCTAATACCCTTGCAGACCAAACCTTTTAATGCCGATAAAATGATTAATGCCGAGGTATCTTGATACAAAAAAAGGCTTTTTATCAAAAACCTAGTTTTCGACCGATCGTTCCTATGGCAGGTAGGAAATCTTTAAATACCGTGTTTAATCGAAATATCTTGAATGACAAAAAAACTTACCCATACAACTACTTAATTTTCGACCGATCGTTCCTATGGCAGCTATAAGATATAGTGGTCCGATCTTATCAGGATTTTGCATATATTTGAGGAGCATAGTAAAACTAATAAATGCCGAGTTTGGTCAAGATATCTTGTAAAACAAAATGTTTTTCATAAAATATCATACTTTTCGACTGATCTTTCCTATGGCAGCTATATGATATTGTGGCCCGATCTAAATAGGATTTTGCATATGTATGCGGAGCATAGTAAAACTAATAAATGCCGAGTTTGGTCGCGATATCTTGAAAAACAAAATGTTTTTTATGCAAGATCCTACTTTTCGACCGATCGTTCCTATAGCAGCTATATGATATAGTGGTCCAATCTTAATGGGATTTTGCATATATATGAGGAGCATAGTAAAACTAATAAATGCCAAGTTCGGTCAAGATATCATAATAAACAAAATTATTTTTGATACAACTGAATTTTCGACCGATCGCTCCTATGGCAGCTATATGATATTGTGGCCCGATCTAAATAGGATTTTGCATATGTATGCGGAGCATATTAAAACTAATAAATGCCGAGTTTGGTCGCGATATCTTGAATATCAAAATGTTTTTTATACAAGATCCTACTTTTCGACCGATCGTTCCTATAGCAGCTATATGATATAGTGGTCCAATCTTAATAGGATTTTGCATATATATGAGGAGCATTGTAAAACTAATAAATGCCAAGTTCGGTCAAGATATCATAATAAACAAAATTATTTTTCATACAACTGAATTTTCGACCGATCGCTCCTATGGCAGCTATATGATATAGTGGTCCGATCTTAATAGGATTTTCTATATAAATGAGGAGCATAGTAAAACTAATAAATGCCGAGTTTGGTCAAGATATCTTGAAAAACAAAATGTTTTTCATACAAGATCCTACTTTTCGACCGATCGTTCCTATGGCAGCTATATGATATAGTGGTCCGATCTTAATAGGATTTTGCATGTGAGGAGTATAGTTAAACTAGTAAGTGCCAAGTTCAAGTTTGGTCAAGATATCTTGACAAACAAAATGTTTATTATAAAATGTCCTACTTTTCGACCGATCGTTCCTATGGCAGCTATATGATATAGTGGTCCGATCCAGCTGGCTTTAAGATATTTGCCGCGTGCAACAGAAAGAGGGACTTCTGCAAAGTTTCATAAAGATAGCTTTAAAACTGAGAGACTAGTTCGCATAGAAATAGACAGACGGACATGGCTATATCGACACGGTTGTTAATATCGATCAAGAATATATATACTTTATGGGGTCGGAGATGTCTCCTTCTATGCGTTGCACACTTCACGACAAAATTATAATACCCTCTGCAAGGGTATAAAAATATTGTATGATGTTTATATTATAGAATGGAATATGTTCTAAAACTTTAACATATTATTATAAAATACCAATTCAATGGATTGCCACTAAAACTACTGATAAGTCATACATATTTCGCGCAGATACAGATTGACCCAAGTCTGTGCTTTCTCTCTTCCTTTTGTTATTCCTATTCCTTCCACGTCAAAGATACTTTAATATTTGTATATTTATTTATGTAATAAAATTTTCAATAAGGCTTCACATTATTTTGAAATGTATACATTTCAATTCAATATAAACTAGTGGGTATAGCCCGTCCTTGCCAGTGGCACGTATGTTACAAAATCAATGTTCTTAAAAAGCTTTAGAATTGATTTTGAATCTGAGCGGACGGTAAACAAACTACTTTCATATAAAAGTTTTCCGCCATTTTACTACTGTTGCAAGTGGAATTTCTCAAATCGCTGAAACACGTATTCATCATATTATTATGTAGAGCTTTGAAAATAAGTTTCATGCACTTTTCTTTGAAATGCTCTGTCCACCGAAGGAGTTTAGATTTTACGAAATATGTGAAAAACGTCTTAACTGATTTCTTATCCTTGGATCCTTGGAAATGAATTTGAGGGCGAAACGTCAACCACCAAATCTTTGACCTCCATTTCCATCAAGGAGGAATACATTTTTGGAAATGTGTGAAACACCCCTCAAATTAATTTGAGCAAAGATCTTTGAAATTGAGTTTGAGGCCAATCGGATGGTAAACAAAAAAGTTTCATACAAACGTTTTTCGCGATTTATCGATACTTGCGGGTGGAATTTCCCGAAACCCCGTCTTAACGTGCACCTTCATCACATAAGGTAACTACAGTGAAAATTTCAGCTTCCTAGCTCTTACGGTTTGGGCGGTGCGTTGATCACCAATCAGTCAGTCAGTCAGGACAAATAGTTTTATACAGTTATATAGAGATAATTAAGAGGCTCTAGTCGAGAGTTTCCGAATAGGGAATACCCTGAACCCCCAAATTCACCTCGCGCTACGAGCTCGTTTGCATTAGCAATATTAAAATAAATTTAAAAAATTAAATAAAATAGTACCCGTAATAGAACTCGAACTCGTTACAGACCACACTACTCGCCACCGTCTCCTACTCAATGGCCATAACAACAATTCATTGTTAATGGAAAAAAAAAACAGATAGCAGTACATACACAAAACAAGGAAAACAATACAAAAACAAATAATGCTGTTCATGGAATTCAACAAAGACGCGCGTGAATGTGTGTGGTACATGTACACAGAAATTCTTGCAATTTGCGCTATCTGCCGCTAACACGTGGCCAGCCAAAATACGCTTTCCTTAATAACTTTTGTGTTCTGAGATCCTTGCCTTTATACATACAGTCGGACGGAAAGACATATGCTGATCCAGAATATTTATACTTTATGGGGTTGGAGATGTTTCATTCTTCCTGTTACATACATTTGCACAAATACATTATACTCTTTTTACTAATTTTTAATGGGTTGAGGATATAAAAACGATAAACTAATGGGTATGTATTCCTTGACCTATGGCCAAGGCCTATATTTATTTGACATGAAACGGAAGCAATAAGAATAAAAAGCGAACAAATACGGCGGTTTTATATTTGTTTTCACTTAATGTGGGATATTACAAAGTTGTGTGTTATCTATTAAATAGTGAATAATATATTGTTATCGCCTTAATTTATGCTGGCATATGGAAAAATAGCTGCGAAATGTTATTTCGTGTTGGGTTATTGAAGAAGATTAAATGAAAACTGAAAATGAGCTCACCTAATGAAAAGGCAAAAAGCGACCCTTTGGATTCCACGTCCAATTGGAAGTCACTGAAATTGTTGCCAAAAAGCATACTAAAACGAGAAAGAAAGGCTATCTTCGGCACGCCGAAGATCTAATACCCTTGCAGACCAAACCTTTTAATGCCGATAAAATGATTAATGCCGAGGTATCTTGATACAAAAAAAAGGCTTTTTATCAAAAACCTAGTTTTCGACCGATCGTTCCTATGGCAGGTAGGAAATCTTTAAATACCGTGTTTAATCGAAATATCTTGAATGACAAAAAACTTACCCATACAACTACTTAATTTTCAACCGATCGTTCCTATGGCAGCTATATGATATAGTGGTCCGATCTTAACAGGATTTTGCATATATTTGAGCAGCATAGTAAAACTAATAAATGCCGAGTTTGGTCAAGATATCTTGACAAACAAAATGTTTTTCATAAAATATCATACTTTTCAACCGATCTTTCCTATGGCAGCTATATGATATTGTGGCCCGATCTAAATAGGATTTTGCATATGTCTGTGGAGCATATTAAAACTAATAAATGCCGAGTTTGGTCGCGATATCTTGAAAAACAAAATGTTTTTTATGCAAGATCCTACTTTTCGACCGATCGTTCTTATAGCAGCTATATAATATAGTGGTCCAATCTTAATAGGATTTTGCATATATATGAGGAGCATAGTAAAACTAATAAATACCAAGTTCGGTCAAGATATCATAATAAACAAAATTATTTTTGATACAACTGAATTTTCGACCGATCGCTCCTATGGCAGCTATATGATATTGTGGCCCGATCTAAATAGGATTTTGCATATGTATGCGGAGCATATTAAAACTAATAAATGCCGAGTTTGGTCGCGATATCTTGAATATCAAAATGTTTTTTATACAAGATCCTACTTTTCGACCGATCGTTCCTATAGCAGCTATATGATATAGTGGTCCAATCTTAATAGGATTTTGCATATATATGAGGAGCATTGTAAAACTAATAAATGCCAAGTTCGGTCAAGATATCATAATAAACAAAATTATTTTTCATACAACTGAATTTTCGACCGATCGCTCCTATGGCAGCTATATGATATAGTGGTCCGATCTTAATAGGATTTTCTATATATATGAGGAGCATAGTAAAACTAATAAATGCCGAGTTTGGTCAAGATATCTTGAAAAACAAAATGTTTTTCATACAAGATCCTACTTTTCGACCGATCGTTCCTATGGCAGCTATATGATATAGTGGTCCGATCTTAATAGGATTTTGCATGTGAGGAGTATAGTTAAACTAGTAAGTGCCAAGTTCAAGTTTGGTCAAGATATCTTGACAAACAAAATGTTTATTATAAAATGTCCTACTTTTCGACCGATCGTTCCTATGGCAGCTATATGATATAGTGGTCCGATCCAGCTGGCTTTAAGATATTTGCCGCGTGCAACAGAAAGAGGGACTTCTGCAAAGTTTCATAAAGATAGCTTTAAAACTGAGAGACTAGTTCGCATAGAAATAGACAGACGGACATGGCTATATCGACACGGTTGTTAATATCGATCAAGAATATATATACTTTATGGGGTCGGAGATGTCTCCTTCTATGCGTTGCACACTTCACGACAAAATTATAATACCCTCTGCAAGGGTATAAAAATATTGTATGATGTTTATATTATAGAATGGAATATGTTTTAAAACTTTAACATATTATTATAAAATACCAATTCAATGGATTGCCACTAAAACTACTGATAAGTCATACATATTTCGCGCAGATACAGATTGACCCAAGTCTGTGCTTTCTCTCTTCCTTTTGTTATTCCTATTCCTTCCACGTCAAAGATACTTTAATATTTGTATATTTATTTATGTAATAAAATTTTCAATAAGGCTTCACTTTATTTTGAAATGTATACATTTCAATTCAATATAAACTAGTGGGTATAGCCCGTCCTTGCCCGTGGCACGTATGTTACAAAATCAATGTTCTTAAAAAGCTTTAGAATTGATTTTGAATCTGAGCGGACGGTAAACAAACTACTTTCATATAAAAGTTTTCCGCCATTTTACTACTGTTGCAAGTGGAATTTCTCAAATCGCTGAAACACGTATTCATCATATTATTATGTAGAGCTTTGAAAATAAGTTTCATGCAAATCGGAAAAAACTTAAAAATCACAAAAAAAACTCTTTGAAATGCTCTGTCCGCCGAAGGAGTTTAGATTTTACGAAATATGTGAAAAACGTCTTAACTGATTTCTTATCCTTGGATCCTTGGAAATGAATTTGAGGGCGAAACGTCAACCACCAAATCTTTGACCTCCATTTCCACCAAGGAGGAATACATTTTTGGAAAAGTGTGAAACACCCCTCAAATTAATTTGAGCAAAGATCTTTGAAATTGAGTTTGAGGCCAATCGGATGGTAAACAAAAAAGTTTCATACAAACGTTTTTCGCGATTTATCGATACTTGCGGGTGGAATTTCCCGAAACCCCGTCTTAACGTGCACCCTCATCACATAAGGTAACTACAGTGAAAATTTCAGCTTCCTAGCTCTTACGGTTTGGGCGGTGCGTTGATCACCAATCAGTCAGTCAGTCAGGACAAATAGTTTTATACAGTTATATAGAGATAATTAAGAGGCTCTAGTCGAGAGTTTCCGAATAGGGAATACCCTGAACCCCCAAATGCACCTCGCGCTACGAGCTCGTTTGCATTAGCAATATTAAAATAAATTTAAAAAATTAAATAAAATAGTACCCGTAATAGAACTCGAACTCGTTACAGACCACACTACTCGACACCGTCTCCTACTCAATCGCCATAACAACAATTCATTGTTAATGGAAAAAAAAAAACAGATAGCAGTACATACACAAAACAAGGAAAACAATACAAAAACAAACAATGCTGTTCATGGAATTCAATAAAGACGCGCGTGAATGTGTGTGGTACATGTACACAAAAATTCTTGCAATTTGCGCTATCTGCCGCTAACACGTGGCCAGCCAAAATACGCTTTCCTTAATAACTTTTGTGTTCTGAGATCCTTGCCTTTATACATACAAACAGTCGGACGGAAAGACATATGCTGATCCAGAATATATATACTTTATGGGGTTGGAGATGTTTCATTCTTCCTGTTACATACATTTGCACAAATACATTATACTCTTTTTACTAATTTTTAATGGGTTGAGGATATAAAAACGATAAACTAATGGGTATGTATTCCTTGACCTATGGCCAAGGCCTATATTTATTTGACATGAAACGGAAGCAATAAGAATAAAAAGCGAACAAATACGGCGGTTTTATATTTGTTTTCACTTAATGTGGGATATTACAAAGTTGTGTGTTATCTATTAAATAGTGAATAATATATTGTTATCGCCTTAATTTATGCTGGCATATGGAAAAATAGCTGCGAAATGTTATTTCGTGTTGGGTTATTGAAGAAGATTAAATGAAAACTGAAAATGAGCTCACCTAATGAAAAGGCAAAAAGCGACCCTTTGGATTCCACGTCCAATTGGAAGTCACTGAAATTGTTGCCAAAAAGCATACTAAAACGAGAAAGAAGGGCTATCTTCGGCACGCCGAAGATCTAATACCCTTGCAGACCAAACCTTTTAATGCCGATAAAATGATTAATGCCGAGGTATCTTGATACAAAAAAAGGCTTTTATCAAAAACCTAGTTTTCGACCGATCGTTCCTATGGCAGGTAGGAAATCTTTAAATACCGTGTTTAATCGAAATATCTTGAATGACAAAAAACTTACCCATACAACTACTTAATTTTCAACCGATCGTTCCTATGGCAGCTATATGATATAGTGGTCCGATCTTAACAGGATTTTGCATATATTTGAGCAGCATAGTAAAACTAATAAATGCCGAGTTTGGTCAAGATATCTTGACAAACAAAATTTTTTTCATAAAATATCATACTTTTCAACCGATCTTTCCTATGGCAGCTATATGATATTGTGGCCCGATCTAAATAGGATTTTGCATATGTCTGTGGAGCATATTAAAACTAATAAATGCCGAGTTTGGTCGCGATATCTTGAAAAACAAAATGTTTTTTATGCAAGATCCTACTTTTCGACCGATCGTTCTTATAGCAGCTATATAATATAGTGGTCCAATCTTAATAGGATTTTGCATATATATGAGGAGCATAGTAAAACTAATAAATACCAAGTTCGGTCAAGATATCATAATAAACAAAATTATTTTTGATACAACTGAATTTTCGACCGATCGCTCCTATGGCAGCTATATGATATTGTGGCCCGATCTAAATAGGATTTTGCATATGTATGCGGAGCATATTAAAACTAATAAATGCCGAGTTTGGTCGCGATATCTTGAAAATCAAAATGTTTTTTATACAAGATCCTACTTTTCGACCGATCGTTCCTATAGCAGCTATATGATATAGTGGTCCAATCTTAATAGGATTTTGCATATATATGAGGAGCATTGTAAAACTAATAAATGCCAAGTTCGGTCAAGATATCATAATAAACAAAATTATTTTTCATACAACTGAATTTTCGACCGATCGCTCCTATGGCAGCTATATGATATAGTGGTCCGATCTTAATAGGATTTTCTATATATATGAGGAGCATAGTAAAACTAATAAATGCCGAGTTTGGTCAAGATATCTTGAAAAACAAAATGTTTTTCATACAAGATCCTACTTTTCGACCGATCGTTCCTATGGCAGCTATATGATATAGTGGTCCGATCTTAATAGGATTTTGCATGTGAGGAGTTTAACTATAAACTAATAAATGCCAAGTTCAAGTTTGGTCAAGATATCTTGACAAACAAAATGTTTATTATAAAATGTCCTACTTTTTGACCGATCGTTCCTATGGCAGCTATATGATATAGTGGTCCGATCCAGCTGGCTTTAAGATATTTGCCGCGTGCAACAGAAAGAGGGACTTCTGCAAAGTTTCATAAAGATAGCTTTAAAACTGAGAGACTAGTTCGCATAGAAATAGACAGACGGACATGGCTATATCGACACGGTTGTTAATATCGATCAAGAATATATATACTTTATGGGGTCGGAGATGTCTCCTTCTATGCGTTGCACACTTCACGACAAAATTATAATACCCTCTGCAAGGGTATAAAAATATTGTATGATGTTTATATTATAGAATGGAATATGTTCTAAAACTTTAACATATTATTATAAAATACCAATTCAATGGATTGCCACTAAAACTACTGATAAGTCATACATATTTCGCGCAGATACAGATTGACCCCAGTCTGTGCTTTCTCTCTTCCTTTTGTTATTCCTATTCCTTCCACGTCAAAGATACTTTAATATTTGTATATTTATTTATGTAATAAAATTTTCAATAAGGCTTCACTTTATTTTGAAATGTATACATTTCAATTCAATATAAACTAGTGGGTATAGCCCGTCCTTGCCCGTGGCACGTATGTTACAAAATCAATGTTCTTAAAAAGCTTTAGAATTGATTTTGAATCTGAGCGGACGGTAAACAAACTACTTTCATATAAAAGTTTTCCGCCATTTTACTACTGTTGCAAGTGGAATTTCTCAAATCGCTGAAACACGTATTCATCATATTATTATGTAGAGCTTTGAAAATAAGTTTCATGCAAATCGGAAAAAACTTAAAAATCACAAAAAAACTCTTTGAAATGCTCTGTCCGCCGAAGGAGTTTAGATTTTACGAAATATGTGAAAAACGTCTTAACTGATTTCTTATCCTTGGATCCTTGGAAATGAATTTGAGGGCGAAACGTCAACCACCAAATCTTTGACCTCCATTTCCACCAAGGAGGAATACATTTTTGGAAAAGTGTGAAACACCCCTCAAATTAATTTGAGCAAAGATCTTTGAAATTGAGTTTGAGGCCAATCGGATGGTAAACAAAAAGTTTCATACAAACGTTTTTCGCGATTTATCGATACTTGCGGGTGGAATTTCCCGAAACCCCGTCTTAACGTGCACCCTCATCACATAAGGTAACTACAGTGAAAATTTCAGCTTCCTAGCTCTTACGGTTTGGGCGGTGCGTTGATCACCAATCAGTCAGTCAGTCAGGACAAATAGTTTTATACAGTTATATAGAGATAATTAAGAGGCTCTAGTCGAGAGTTTCCGAATTAGGAATACCCTGAACCCCCAAATGCACCTCGCGCTACGAGCTCGTTTGCATTAGCAATATTAAAATAAATTTAAAAAATTAAATAAAATAGTACCCTCAATAGAACTTGAACTCGTTACAGACCACACTACTCGACACCGTCTCCTACTCAATCGCCATAACAACAATTCATTGTTAATGGAAAAAAAAAAACAGATAGCAGTACATACACAAAACAAGGAAAACAATACAAAAACAAACAATGCTGTTCATGGAATTCAATAAAGACGCGCGTGAATGTGTGTGGTACATGTACACAGAAATTCTTGCAATTTGCGCTATCTGCCGCTAACACGTGGCCAGCCAAAATACGCTTTCCTTAATAACTTTTGTGTTCTGAGATCCTTGCCTTTACATACAAACAGTCGGACGGAAAGACATATGCTGATCCAGAATATATATACTTTATGGGGTTGGAGATGTTTCATTCTTCCTGTTACATACATTTGCACAAATACATTATACTCTTTTTACTAATTTTTAATGGGTTGAGGATATAAAAACGATAAACTAATGGGTATGTATTCCTTGACTTATGGCCAAGGCCTATATTTATTTGACATGAAACGGAAGCAATAAGAAAAAAAAGCGAACAAATACGGCGGTTTTATATTTGTTTTCACTTAATGTGGGATATTACAAAGTTGTGTGTTATCTATTAAATAGTGAATAATATATTGTTATCGCCTTAATTTATGCTGGCGTATGGAAAAATAGCTGCGAAATGTTATTTCGTGTTGGGTTATTGAAGAAGATTAAATGAAAACTGAAAATGAGCTCACCTAAAGGAAAGGCAAAAAGCGACCTTTTGGATTCCACGTCCAATTGGAAGTCACTTAAATTGTTGCCAAAAAGCATACTAAAACGAGAAAGTAAGGCTATCTTCGGCACGCCGAAGATCTAATACCCTTGCAGACCAAACCTTTTAATGCCGATAAAATGATTAATGCCGAGGTATCTTGATACAAAAAAAAGGCTTTTTATCAAAAACCTAGTTTTCGACCGATCGTTCCTATGGCAGGTAGGAAATCTTTAAATACCGTGTTTAATCGAAATATCTTGAATGACAAAAAACTTACCCATACAACTACTTAATTTTCAACCGATCGTTCCTATGGCAGCTATATGATATAGTGGTCCGATCTTAACAGGATTTTGCATATATTTGAGCAGCATAGTAAAACTAATAAATGCCGAGTTTGGTCAAGATATCTTGACAAACAAAATTTTTTTCATAAAATATCATACTTTTCAACCGATCTTTCCTATGGCAGCTATATGATATTGTGGCCCGATCTAAATAGGATTTTGCATATGTCTGTGGAGCATATTAAAACTAATAAATGCCGAGTTTGGTCGCGATATCTTGAAAAACAAAATGTTTTTTATGCAAGATCCTACTTTTCGACCGATCGTTCTTATAGCAGCTATATAATATAGTGGTCCAATCTTAATAGGATTTTGCATATATATGAGGAGCATAGTAAAACTAATAAATACCAAGTTCGGTCAAGATATCATAATAAACAAAATTATTTTTGATACAACTGAATTTTCGACCGATCGCTCCTATGGCAGCTATATGATATTGTGGCCCGATCTAAATAGGATTTTGCATATGTATGCGGAGCATATTAAAACTAATAAATGCCGAGTTTGGTCGCGATATCTTGAAAATCAAAATGTTTTTTATACAAGATCCTACTTTTCGACCGATCGTTCCTATAGCAGCTATATGATATAGTGGTCCAATCTTAATAGGATTTTGCATATATATGAGGAGCATTGTAAAACTAATAAATGCCAAGTTCGGTCAAGATATCATAATAAACAAAATTATTTTTCATACAACTGAATTTTCGACCGATCGCTCCTATGGCAGCTATATGATATAGTGGTCCGATCTTAATAGGATTTTCTATATATATGAGGAGCATAGTAAAACTAATAAATGCCGAGTTTGGTCAAGATATCTTGAAAAACAAAATGTTTTTCATACAAGATCCTACTTTTCGACCGATCGTTCCTATGGCAGCTATATGATATAGTGGTCCGATCTTAATAGGATTTTGCATGTGAGGAGTTTAACTATAAACTAATAAATGCCAAGTTCAAGTTTGGTCAAGATATCTTGACAAACAAAATGTTTATTATAAAATGTCCTACTTTTTGACCGATCGTTCCTATGGCAGCTATATGATATAGTGGTCCGATCCAGCTGGCTTTAAGATATTTGCCGCGTGCAACAGAAAGAGGGACTTCTGCAAAGTTTCATAAAGATAGCTTTAAAACTGAGAGACTAGTTCGCATAGAAATAGACAGACGGACATGGCTATATCGACACGGTTGTTAATATCGATCAAGAATATATATACTTTATGGGGTCGGAGATGTCTCCTTCTATGCGTTGCACACTTCACGACAAAATTATAATACCCTCTGCAAGGGTATAAAAATATTGTATGATGTTTATATTATAGAATGGAATATGTTCTAAAACTTTAACATATTATTATAAAATACCAATTCAATGGATTGCCACTAAAACTACTGATAAGTCATACATATTTCGCGCAGATACAGATTGACCCCAGTCTGTGCTTTCTCTCTTCCTTTTGTTATTCCTATTCCTTCCACGTCAAAGATACTTTAATATTTGTATATTTATTTATGTAATAAAATTTTCAATAAGGCTTCACTTTATTTTGAAATGTATACATTTCAATTCAATATAAACTAGTGGGTATAGCCCGTCCTTGCCCGTGGCACGTATGTTACAAAATCAATGTTCTTAAAAAGCTTTAGAATTGATTTTGAATCTGAGCGGACGGTAAACAAACTACTTTCATATAAAAGTTTTCCGCCATTTTACTACTGTTGCAAGTGGAATTTCTCAAATCGCTGAAACACGTATTCATCATATTATTATGTAGAGCTTTGAAAATAAGTTTCATGCAAATCGGAAAAAACTTAAAAATCACAAAAAAAAACTCTTTGAAATGCTCTGTCCGCCGAAGGAGTTTAGATTTTACGAAATATGTGAAAAACGTCTTAACTGATTTCTTATCCTTGGATCCTTGGAAATGAATTTGAGGGCGAAACGTCAACCACCAAATCTTTGACCTCCATTTCCACCAAGGAGGAATACATTTTTGGAAAAGTGTGAAACACCCCTCAAATTAATTTGAGCAAAGATCTTTGAAATTGAGTTTGAGGCCAATCGGATGGTAAACAAAAAAGTTTCATACAAACGTTTTTCGCGATTTATCGATACTTGCGGGTGGAATTTCCCGAAACCCCGTCTTAACGTGCACCCTCATCACATAAGGTAACTACAGTGAAAATTTCAGCTTCCTAGCTCTTACGGTTTGGGCGGTGCGTTGATCACCAATCAGTCAGTCAGTCAGGACAAATAGTTTTATACAGTTATATAGAGATAATTAAGAGGCTCTAGTCGAGAGTTTCCGAATTAGGAATACCCTGAACCCCCAAATGCACCTCGCGCTACGAGCTCGTTTGCATTAGCAATATTAAAATAAATTTAAAAAATTAAATAAAATAGTACCCTCAATAGAACTTGAACTCGTTACAGACCACACTACTCGACACCGTCTCCTACTCAATCGCCATAACAACAATTCATTGTTAATGGAAAAAAAAAAACAGATAGCAGTACATACACAAAACAAGGAAAACAATACAAAAACAAACAATGCTGTTCATGGAATTCAATAAAGACGCGCGTGAATGTGTGTGGTACATGTACACAGAAATTCTTGCAATTTGCGCTATCTGCCGCTAACACGTGGCCAGCCAAAATACGCTTTCCTTAATAACTTTTGTGTTCTGAGATCCTTGCCTTTACATACAAACAGTCGGACGGAAAGACATATGCTGATCCAGAATATATATACTTTATGGGGTTGGAGATGTTTCATTCTTCCTGTTACATACATTTGCACAAATACATTATACTCTTTTTACTAATTTTTAATGGGTTGAGGATATAAAAACGATAAACTAATGGGTATGTATTCCTTGACTTATGGCCAAGGCCTATATTTATTTGACATGAAACGGAAGCAATAAGAAAAAAAGCGAACAAATACGGCGGTTTTATATTTGTTTTCACTTAATGTGGGATATTACAAAGTTGTGTGTTATCTATTAAATAGTGAATAATATATTGTTATCGCCTTAATTTATGCTGGCGTATGGAAAAATAGCTGCGAAATGTTATTTCGTGTTGGGTTATTGAAGAAGATTAAATGAAAACTGAAAATGAGCTCACCTAAAGGAAAGGCAAAAAGCGACCTTTTGGATTCCACGTCCAATTGGAAGTCACTTAAATTGTTGCCAAAAAGCATACTAAAACGAGAAAGTAAGGCTATCTTCGGCACGCCGAAGATCTAATACCCTTGCAGAACAAACCTTTTAATGCCGATAAAATGATTAATGCCGAGGTATCTTGATACAAAAAAAGGTTTTTTATCAAAAACCTAGTTTTCGACCGATCGTTCCTATGGCAGGTAGGAAATCTTTAATCGCGTTTAATCGAAATATCTTGAATGACAAAAAAGTTACCCATACAACTACTTAATTTTCGACCGATCGTTCCTATGGCAGCTATATGATATAGTGGTCCGATCTTAACAGGATTTTGCATATATTTGAGGAGCATAGTATAACTAATAAATGTCGAGTTTGGTCAAGATATCTTGACAAACAAAATGTTTTTCATAAAATATCATACTTTTCGACTGATCTTTCCTATGGCAGCTATATGATATTGTGGCCCGATCTAAATAGGATTTTGCATATGTATGCGGAGCATAGTAAAACTAATAAATGCCGAGTTTGGTCGCGATATCTTGAAAAACAAAATGTTTTGTATACAAGATCCTACTTTTCGACCGATCGTTCCTATAGCAGCTATATGATATAGTGGTCCAATCTTAATAGGATTTTGCATATATATGAGGAGCATAGTAAAACTGATAAATGCCAAGTTTGGTCAAGATATCTTGTAAAACAAAATGTTTTTCATACAAGATCCTACTTTTCGACCGATCGTTCCAATGGCAGCTATATGATACAGTGGTCCGATCTTAATAGGATTTTGCATATATATGAGGAGCATAGTAAAACTGATAAATGCCAAGTTTGGTCAAGATATCTTGTAAAACAAAATGTTTTTCATAAAAGATCCTACTTTTCGACCGATCGTTCCTATGGCAGCTATATGATATAGTGGTCCGATCTTAATAGGATTTTCTATATATATGAGGAGCATAGTAAAACTAATAAATGCCGAGTTTGGTCAAGATATCTTGACAAACAAAATGTTTTTCATAAAATATCATACTTTTCGACTGATCTTTCCTATGGCAGCTATATGATATTGTGGCCCGCTCTAAATAGGATTTTGCATATGTATGCGGAGCATAGTAAAACTAATAAATGCCGAGTTTGGTCGCGATATCTTGAAAAACAAAATGTTTTGTATACAAGATCCTACTTTTCGACCGATCGTTCCTATAGCAGCTATATGATATAGTGGTCCAATCTTAATAGGATTTTGCATATATATGAGGAGCATAGTAAAACTGATAAATGCCAAGTTTGGTCAAGATATCTTGTAAAACAAAATGTTTTTCATAAAAGATCCTACTTTTCGACCGATCGTTCCTATGACAGCTATATGATATAGTTTTCCGATCTTAATAGGATTTTGCATATATGTGAGGAGTATAGTTAAACTAATAAATGCCAAGTTTGGTCAATATATCTTGACAAACAAAATGTTTATTATAAAATATCCTACTTTTCGACCGATCGTTCCTATGGCAGCTATATGATATAGTGGTCCGATCCAGCTGGCTTTAAGATATTTGCCGCGTGCAACAGAAAGAGGGACTTCTGCAAAGTTTCATAAAGATAGCTTTAAAACTGAGAGACTAGTTCGCATAGAAATAGACAGACGGACATGGCTATATCGACACGGTTGTTAATATCGATCAAGAATATATATACTTTATGGGGTCGGAGATGTCTCCTTCTATGCGCTGCACACTTCACGACAAAATTATAATACCCTCTGCAAGGGTATAAAAATATTGTATGATGTTTATATTATAGAATGGAATATGTTCTAAAACTTTAACATATTATTATAAAATACCAATTCAATGGATTGCCACTAAAACTACTGATAAGTCATACATATTTCGCGCAGATACAGATTGACCCCAGTCTGTGCTTTCTCTCTTCCTTTTGTTATTCCTATTCCTTCCACGTCAAAGATACTTTAATATTTGTATATTTATTTATGTAATAAAATTTTCAATAAGGCTTCACTTTATTTTGAAATGTATACATTTCAATTCAATATAAACTAGTGGGTATAGCCCGTCCTTGCCCGTGGCACGTATGTTATAAAAGCAATGTTCTCAATAAGCTTTAAAAATGATTTTGAATCTGAGCGGACGGTAAACAAACTACTTTCATATAAAAGTTTTCCGCCATTTTACTACTGTTGCAAGTGAAATTTCTCAAATCGCTGAAACACGTATTCATCATATTATTATGTAGAGCTTTGAAAATAAGTTTCATGCACTTTTCTTTGAAATGCTCTGTCCACCGAAGGAGTTTAGATTTTACGAAATATGTGAAAAACGTCTTAACTGATTTCTTATCCTTGGATCCTTGGAAATGAATTTGAGGGCGAAACGTCAACCACCAACTCTTTGACCTCCATTTCCACCAAGGAGGAATACATTTTTGGAAATGTGTGAAACACCCCTCAAATTAATTTGAGCAAAGATCTTTGAAATTGAGTTTGAGGCCAATCGGATGGTAAACAAAAAAGTTTCATACAAACGTTTTTCGCGATTTATCGATACTTGCGGGTGGAATTTCCCGAAACCCCGTCTTAACGTGCACCTTCATCACATAAGGTAACTACAGTGAAAATTTCAGCTTCCTAGCTCTTACGGTTTGGGCGGTGCGTTGATCACCAATCAGTCAGTCAGTCAGGACAAATAGTTTTATACAGTTATATAGAGAAATTTAAGAGGCTCTAGTCGAGAGTTTCCGAATAGGGAATACCCTGAACCCCCAAATGCACCTCGCGCTACGAGCTCGTTTGCATTAGCAATATTAAAATAAATTTAAAAAATTAAATAAAATAGTACCCTCAATAGAACTCGAACTCGTTACAGACCACACTACTCGACACCGTCTCCTACTCAATGGCCATAACAACAATTCATTGTTAATGGAAAAAAAAAAAAACAGATAGCAGTACATACACAAAACAAGGAAAACAATACAAAAACAAACAATGCTGTTCATGGAATTCAATAAAGACGCGCGTGAATGTGTGTGGTACATGTACACAAAAATTCTTGCAATTTGCGCTATCTGCCGCTAACACGTGGCCAGCCAAAATACGCATTCCTTAATAACTTTTGTGTTCTGAGATCCTTGCCTTTATACATACAAACAGTCGGACGGAAAGACATATGCTGATCCAGAATATATATACTTTATGGGGTTGGAGATGTTTCATTCTTCCTGTTACATACATTTGCACAAATACATTATACTCTTTTTACTAATTTTTAATGGGTTGAGGATATAAAAACGATAAACTAATGGGTATGTATTCCTTGACCTATGGCCAAGGCCTATATTTATTTGACATGAAACGGAAGCAATAAGAAAAAAAGCGAACAAATACGGCGGTTTTATATTTGTTTTCACTTAATGTGGGATATTACAAAGTTGTGTGTTATCTATTAAATAGTGAATAATATATTGTTATCGCCTTAATTTATGCTGGCGTATGGAAAAATAGCTGCGAAATGTTATTTCGTGTTGGGTTATTGAAGAAGATTAAATGAAAACTGAAAATGGGCTCACCTAAAGGAAAGGCAAAAAGCGACCTTTTGGATTCCGGGTCCAATTGGAAGTCACTGAAATTGTTGGCAATAAGCATACTAAAACGAGAAAGAAAGGCTATCTTCGGCACGCCGAAGATCTAATACCCTTGCAGACCAAACCTTTTAATGCCGATAAAATGATTAATGCCGAGGTATCTTGATACAAAAAAAAAAGGCTTTTTATCAAAAACCTAGTTTTCGACCGATCGTTCCTATGGCTGGTAGGAAATCTTTAAATACCGTGTTTAATCGAAATATCTTGAATGACAAAAAAGTTACCCATACAACTACTTAATTTTCGACCGATCGTTCCTATGGCAGCTATATGATATAGTGGTCCGATCTTAACAGGATTTTGCATATATTTGAGGAGCATAGTAAAACTAATAAATGCCGAGTTTGGTCAAGATATCTTGACAAACAAAATGTTTTTCATAAAATATCATACTTTTCGACTGATCTTTCCTATGTCAGCTATATGATATTGTGGCCCGATCTAAATAGGATTTTGAATATGTATGCGGAGCATAGTAAAACTAATAAATGCCGAGTTTGGTCGCGATATCTTGAAAAACAAAATGTTTTTTATGCAAGATCCTACTTTTCGACCGATCGTTCCAATGGCAGCTATATGATACAGTGGTCCGATCTTAATAGGATTTTGCATATATATGAGGAGCATAGTAAAACTAATAAATGCCAAGTTCGGTCAAGATATCATAATAAACAAAATTATTTTTCATACAACTGAATTTTCGACCGGTCGCTCTATGGCAGCTATATAATATAGTGGTCCGATCTTAATATGATTTTCTATATATATGAGGAGCATAGTAAAACTAATAAATGCCGAGTTTGGTCAAGATATCTTGAGAAACAAAATGTTTTTCATACAAGATCCTACTTTTCGACCGATCGTTCCTATGGCAGCTATATGATATAGCGGTCCGATCTTAATAGGATTTTGCATATATGTGAGGAGCATAGTTAAACTAATAAATGCCAAGTTTGGTCAAGATATCTTGACAAACAAAATGTTTTTTATAAAATATCCTACTTTTCGACCGATTGTTCCTATGGCAGCTATATGATATAGTGGTCCGATCCAGCTGGCTTTAAGATATTTGTCGCGTGCAACAGAAAGAGGGACTTCTGCAAAGTTTCATAAAGATAGCTTTAAAACTGAGAGACTAGTTCGCATAGAAACAGGCAGACGGACATGGCTATATCGACACGGTTGTTAATATCGATCAAGAATATATATACTTTATGGGGTCGGAGATATCTCCTATGCGTTGCACACTTCACGACAAAATTATAATACCCTCTGCAAGGGTATAAAAATATTGTATGATGTTTATATTATAGTATGGAATATGTTCTAAAACTTTAACATATTATTATAAAATATCAATTCAACGGATTGCCACTAAAACTACTGGTAAGTAATGCATATTTCGCGCAGATACAGATTGACCCAAGTCTGTGCTTTCTCTCTTCCTTTTGTTATTCCTATTCCTTCCACGTCAAAGATACTTTAATATTTGTATATTTATTTATGTTATAAAATTTTCAATAAGGCTTCACTTTATTTTGAAATGTATACATTTCAATTGTTTTGATTATGAGCGGCTGATTTTTTTTCACAGCGTAATAATCCCTACATGTTGAGATCTAAGTCCAAGTCCGGGCTGTTACTTAGAATGTTTTCTGATGTTTTTAGCTCTCTTTCACGAAATCGGCGCAGTTCTCTATCAGAATGGGTTCATTTTTGAGGTGATAAGGATACTTGGGATATAATTTAATAGCATGTAAGGATTCGTATGCCATCTTTTTGGAGGTTGATAAGCTGCATTGAGCGAATGTCGGTACAGTGTTTGTTTAGTTCCTTATCCCAGTTTCTGAATAGCTTCAGTATGTGTCCCTTTGCGAGTATCTACAGAAAGACTCAAAGCCAATTAATAGTCAAACTAACCCTATCTTCGCTAGGACATCGGCCGTATGTGTATTTGTAGCATGTCCGCGACTATTTGGAGAAAAGCGAGATAAACCTGATTGGTCTATATGACATAGCCAATTGAACATTTTTTTCCTGCCTTCGGAATAAACACAATTTCAATCGTAACCTATTTGCCTGGTACATGACGAGGCAAAAGTCGGAACAACTTGATTTATTCCATGCCTTAAAAAGCATAGTCGTATGCCATCTAGTCCTAAAGGTTCATTCGGGCTAAAACTTTTCATGGCCATACTACTTTGATGAAACACCATCGCGGGGTAGTCGATTCTGGCTTCCTGGGATCTACTGCCTCATATCTTTCTCATTTCGATGGTAGCGAGAATTTTCACCTCCGCATCTATGCCACACAGCCCGGGAGATGAATTTCCAGCAGTAGACTGCTAGTTTGCCCTCTTTTGCTGTTACTACCATCTGGCTTCTTAAGTGGGCATATCCCCGTTGAGCAATATTTGAGTGTTAAGGTAGATTTGTAGGTGACCCAAGGAGTCTTATAGTCTCTTGACTTATTGGACAGCTTTCTGACTGCCGCCTAAGATGTTCGAGAGCGTTATTTCACCAGGGGACATCTAGCTTGACCTTCCGGATCTTTTGTATGCAACTTTAATGGGAGCCTCGTTCAATGAAGCACATAAGTGCCATGCTTCAATTCGATCATCTTATTAATGGGACGGATAGGGCAGTTTCACTCAAATTTGTTGCTCGAATTTTTGGCTAAATTGATTAAGGATTCTAACTTTCCATGGTGTTAGATGCGGCAGCAGTGCTTTCAGCCAGTCAGCAGAATGAGCATGCCGAGCGAAAACTACAGACTGAGGGGCTTTATAGTCCACTACCAAATCCAGAATGGCCCTCTGTGTGGCCGCCAATTGGTTCGTTGAGAAGAGGACTACTGGGTAGCAGGGAACATCGTTGGTGAAGCCGTTAGTGGTGCGGCTACACTCCACTGACGGCTACCTCCGGCACGGTTTTGTCAAGGCTCTCTTACCTCACGTTTCTTCGAGAGTCATTTTGAGCGGTCGTTTGGATTTGTTTTACAAGGATTCATGTACGAATAAGCTCTACTATAATTAATAAAAAGCTTCAAACCATAGCTGACCGTTAGTGTGCATTTGATTGGTGGGTTAATATTCTTGTTATAAATCAAGTTAATAACCCAACTTGTATTGCCCACCAATTTATGTTACAACTTGAATGCAATTTTCTTTTTGAGAATACACAAATATTTTATGGTACAACAAGATATACTGTAGAAAATTTCATTAAGATGGGTTCACAAATGTTTCGTTACGTTACATGTTTTGATTACCCACGTGTTAGCAGCGGCATGAGCTAATTCCAAGAATTTCTGTATACATGTACACACATATATTCATGTGCGTCTGCTTCGAGTTCTATCAACAGCTCTGCAATGGCGATTGGATTGTTTTCTGTGCTACTATTGAGTACAGACGGCGGCAAGTAGTGCGGTTAGTTGCTAGTTCGAACCCTGCCAAGCGAACTTATTGTTTATTTTTAATTTATCTTTGTTACTACTAAAGCAAAAGAGCACGTAGCGCGAGCTGAATTTGGTGTTGAAATAAGAGGGTTCACGGTACCCCCTAGTATGGAGCTCCCGACTAGAACCTCTTACTTGTTTTTGTTTTAAAGATTTAAAATCCGTCGCCTCTAATCCAGAAAATTGCTTTTGCATTCCCAACATTTATTGATGAGAATGGTCTTGGGCTTGTCTTGCTTTAGCTTTGCAGTGGTGAAAGCGAATCTGAAGCAAAAAGTGAGACCAGTTGGCTTGTCGGTTTTACAGAGCTCGGTCCTTCCATATTGTGATGGACTCCCGTTTGCTTGCTAGGGTTCATCGGCGCCGTTTAGTTAACTAGGGGTCTGCAGGAGGTTCAGCACCCGACTCGGTACAATGCTATTTTACCTTGGGTTGGAATAATGTAATTTAGTTAGAAATATGTATTTAGCTGCAGACGTGTAAAATAATTGCCCTGAAGACGGTTTTCTGATGTGCAACCAAAATATATTGGAAGCAAACTACAATAAAATTGTTTTCACTGTTTTATTTAAACAAACCCGGACCTCGAGCCAGCCAAATATATATTTCTATCATGGAAAGGTCGCCAAAACCTTCAGTAATTTAGTTATCTTCGAAAACCTTTTATCATCACCCTGGTGGGTGCATGGCCAGCTTCCAGCAGCCCGTAATCTCGTTAGCGTAATCTCGCATCTTCATTCGTTAACTCACCGATATTGCTCTTATTGAAACAAGTGATCGCATATAATATCTTTATTTTAAACTCTTCTCTGCCAATAAGAAAGCTATTTGTATTTATTATACATCTAATACGTGTTTCATATTTTTTGCAGAACCACCTCTTTTTGATAATTAATGCGAGTGAAAAGCTTAAATTTTTGTCCAAGCAGCTTCAATCTTATTTTCAAATATCTACAAAGAAGATAAATAAGTACGTGTTGCAGTCGATACGTTTTCCCTTGGTTCACCGCTCTTGGATGAAAATGCGGGTCAAAGGTTTAATAAACGAAAGTTTTTTTTTTTCGGCTTCAAAATTCTCACCACTAGACTAATATGGGCGGAAACGGCTGATTCTAACATTTGGCTCTTTATTCGATGCACTTTAAACCTATTTTATTCAGCTGTGTATTTTTAGCACAAAACGTTCCACGGGCAAAGCCGGGCAACACCCGCAAGTATAATATATATATTATACAATTTCCGAGATGTGCGTGTGTTTATCTTAGTGTTAATATTTTTGCATAGCATAGAGCATTGTCAAGTTAGTTATAGAACGTTGTCATTCCATATAGCTTTAATTGCGTTGATGAATTAATTATGTATCTTAGATTAGAGGACTTATAAATTATGTTAATGGTTGATGAGTGCAGGCTTCGTTTAAAAGTGGACAATGAAACCTTTTGTAGGCGAGGTCGGAAATGTGTTGATGAAGCATCGAACAGCCAAGTGAGCCAATGAGGGCTGCAGCTTTTTGATGTCTTCTAAAACTCCAGCCGTGGATTAGTTGTTTATTTATTTTATTTGTGGTTGACAAATTATGTCTTCCAAATTATTCAATACATCACATTATAAAAATTAAGTGTTAAAAGCCTAATTAGAATATACAATTTTCTAATAGCATCACCGACCGATGGAGGTGTTTTATTTGCCCGTCCGGCCAGCTATGCCCCATTTCACAGCTAATTTTGCAATTAGAGCCTACAGCTAAGAAGAAGGCTGTTAATAGAGAAAATTTTTTTTAGGTAAAACTTAAAAATAATTTTTATTTACAACATTATTATTTAAGAAAATACAATAAATGAGAAAAAAAGAGAGAAAGAAGTTAATAATGAATTAAAGAAAATTATACTCGATATATAGAGTGTTAAGTAGACGGGAGAGATATAGTAATGGGAAATCATTGACCCGGTGGGAGGAAATGTATAGCCTGTCCGGCAAGCTCTGCCCCTACACATAGCTGGGAATGGTCAGTTATTTTCCGAAGGTTTCCTGAAAGAAACAATTTTATTATGGGGAGAGAAAGTTCGGTGGAGAAAACGTAATACTAACTATTTTGCATAACACGCGAAAAGAATTGTGCATAGCGTAACCTTATGTGCACGTACCTATGTGCTACCTTGGGCAGATAATTCTTGGTAGGTCTAGACGGAACTGAGAATTGTAGACGCCTTACAGAAAAGAAGAATCTATGTCGCCAACTATCAAGCAAAAAGTAGAAATTACTTCTCAACTGATTCTATACACTCCTGGCTATTATTATATTATGGAGACCAAATGAATGAGCAGTATTCAAGGATATAGCGTTCAAGAGAGATGGCCAACGTTTAATAAATCCAAGTACACTTTTGGCCTCATTAACGATTGTATCTATATGAAAATTGAAGCTGCGTTTAGAATCAAAAAGAACGCCTAGATCCTTAGCTGTTAGTATACGTTACAATGGAATATTGTCGATTGTATAACTGACAAGATAAGGCGTAGTTTGATTGAAGGTCATAAACATACACTTTGAACAATTAAGATGCAATTGATTGGCCGAAAATCATAGTTACATAGCGTTTAAATCATCTTGTAGACGAGAATGATGTAGGGGATTAGTGTATTAAAGAATAATAAAGAGTAAAGGGCCACCTTGAGGAACACCGGAAGGAACGTGAACCAGTTTTGAGGTAGTAAGCCTCAGCATGTCAAGTTTAAGTAAGTAAATATTATGGTGCACAGAGTCAAACGCCTTACTAAGTCAGTGTAAATGACATCAGTTTTTATAGGGGTAAGAATTATTATGATAGACAGAAGAGTAAGTTGATTGAAAAAATTAGCAAAGAGGTTAGCAGAATTAGAATCATTGCTAGCTTTATCCATTCCGAAAGAAAAAGAAGGTGGCAAACTTGAAGATTTATGTTTCATGCTTACAAAATTATAAAACCGTCTAGGATTTTGGGCAAATTACCTTTTAAAACTAGTAAGATAACTCTAAAAACACTGAGAATTCTGCAAAAAAAAGATCGACTTGGCTATAGAATATTTTGCCACATCAATACTCAAACAAAACTTATTAAACTTTTTAAAATATTAAAAGTTAACATTTGTTTGGTTTGATAGTTTGAGAGTAAGCAAGGGTGGCTTTGAAGAAGCAATTGATGGAATTTAGTTTGGAATACAAACCCCTAATATGGAGTTCAGGGTGTTTTAAAGAAATTAATAGCAATATGCATATCAACCGAGCAAAGACGATATAAACACTAAGATGAGTAACTCCATACAACAAAATGTTTCTGCTGCTTGATTTTTTGAAAATTGAGAAAGCAAACGAAATCTGTATCATTGCGCTCTCACAGCCGAGAGAGCGAAAAAGCTAAAAATAGAATGTAGTCTCAGGTTCGGCTCTATGAGGGCCGTGCAAGCAATTATGTTTGTATGCGTGTGAATATACATACATAACAGCATTTTTGAATGTGTTGCTATTCACTGCCCTAGCAAAGTCTCTAGCTGGCAAAGAAATCAATTTTCTTAGTTTTCCAGCGCTGATCATGAACAATCCCAAATTTGTATTCACATATGAATGCATGTTGTGTACTGAGGTTGGCCCCGTAGAAAAAATGTATTTTTAAGTCAATGCAAATATTTATATAACTTCTTTAAATTAATTAATAGGTCATCATGTGCGTGACATTTGTAGAAACTTCTTAAATACAATAGTGGCCAAAAGTATGTTGACATTAAAAAAATCGCACATATTGCACATAGCTACATTTTTATTTATTCAAAATACATAAAATAAATATATTTATAACGGTAGTGTAATAAGTTTATAAAACCAAAAAAAATATTGAATTCCATGTTAAAGTATAGAAAATAAAAATAAAACTTCATAAATGTAGGTGGAAAAAAGTATTTTGACAATACATTATTTGCTATAAAACTGAAAAAATTTCAAAAACTTACAAGAAAAAAGGAAATATTAATAAAAAATAAACCTCCCTTTAGCGTCTATTACCTTCTACAAACGTCCATAAAGCGATTTTACTAAAATCTGAATCGTTTCTAAGGATATATCTTTCCAGAGTCCTTCGACCTCTGCAATCGTCTCCTCGCGCGCTCTTGTTAGACTTGGACTTCTCTTGCGTTTTATATAAACCCACACATTCTCTATTATAATGAGATCGGGACTTTGAGGTGGCCAATCTAATGTTTTTACATACCAATCCCTAAAAAAAATTGGTTATCATTTTGGCCTTGTGGCATGGAGCACTATCCTGTTGCAGGAAAAAGTTTTGTCCGAAAAGTCTATCACCGGAAGTGATTGCGTGATCATTCAGGACACGTAAATATTCGTTCTTGTTCGTTGCGTCATCAATTGGTATCAAATTGCCCAAGCCATTGAAGCACACGCAGCCCCAGAACATTACCGATTCTCCACCATGTGGTACTCGTTCGCATACATGCTTTTTTTGCAGGCCTTCTTGCAATAAATCTTTTTTTTTTGATCCAAAATATTCAAAAGACCTTTCATCTGACCATAATACTTGCTCCTAAAGCGATTGCGGCTTATTCATATAGGATTTGGAGAATGATAACCTTTTTGCTTATTTTTTTAAATTGAAGGTATTGGACGAGCTAAATAGGTAGATAAATCGACATTCTTTAGCCGTCATTCGACTGTTTTTCTACTTATTGATATTTTATGGTGCTCCTTAAGCTCAATCGACACTTGGTGTAGTCAGAGCTTTTTCTTTAAATGTCCTCCGTATTATGTGGTCATCTATAGGCTTAGCTTTGCGTGGTCTTCCTGATCTGGCCCTATTTTTAAGTGAATCATTCTTCTTTTTTGTTTATTTGGTAATAAATTGTTTGTCTAGGTACGCTGTATGATTTACTAAGGTATTCTATAGAAATACCTGCATTATGTGCACCATAGGATAGCAAGATGTTTAGACTTTGCAGGCACCCTCTCGTACAAACATAAACCGTTTAACAGACATACGAGGACGGTCGAGCTTTGGAAGGGAAGCAATTATCCACTTACTGCCCCCTGCCATCAAGAATTGCTTACACAGCGTTTTCGGTAATCAGCGACACGCGCAGCAGCCAGCGCTTAACGACAGCTTGTTTCGGAAAATCCGCTGAAAATCTAGAGTTAGTCCCAGGAATTTTGGCCATATAATAGGGCTGCACAGCGGATAACAACACCGAGACTTACCACTCTCAGTTTTCTTAAGCTGACTAAAAAGGAGTTTTCATGCAAAAGTTTTAAGTTCCATTGTCTTGAAAGAGAGGTTTTTTACTATTTATTTATTGCAACTATTTATTGTGTAACATATTACATAGTACCATCATAATATCGTATCTTAGATATTTTGTGCTAGTTAACAGCAGTACCGCGCAAGGTATCTTTGTAAAACACTTTCCAGAGCATCTAAGGCCAGAGAGCACCTGCGTATGGTGCAAGTTAACTTCGCTGTGTTTCCTGCCGAGCCAGCACGTTAAGTTGGAAAATAGCCGATGCCTTAAGCGACCACTTAGCGAACAGACGCAACAACGCGTGTTGTTTCGGCCATTTCAGAGTTGCTTGGTAGACTACAGCAGCCTCGTCCGAAAAAGTCCTTAATGCGCACGACTGGTTTTGAATTTATGCGCCGCGCAGATCTCATGGTTGTAGCATGTCAATTTCCTTGCTCACACCTACTACGGCCACATCCCCCACTAAACCAAACAATGGGGGAATCTATCGAAGTGTCACCCATAAGACGCGGTCGTATTTGATGTTGTGAAACATGGGGTCTTGAAATTAGTTTTGATAGTCGGTATTAGACTTTCATGGACACCCAAGGCCCTCAAACACATTTATTATCGCACATTTTGAACGCGCAGTGTGTCCATTTTTTTTTTAATCGATTGTTGCTTGCGACCCAAAGTATAAGCTAAAAGTCTGCTGCATACCATATTGACATATTTCGCTGTAAAATGAGGATTCCTCTGGAGGTTTTTTGGCATTAGAGCAACAACTTTTCCTGATGTAGGGGAAAGTTTTTAGAATTAGACACTCGCTATAAGGGCTAGTTTTAGACCATGATTGGGAGTACCATCCGGGACAGGCACTATGCTAATTCAAACCTTTTTGCATTCTCCGTAATCTCATCCGTTCCCACTAGTAGTTGGTGAAGTTGCAGGTTCGATTTCGAATATGTTTGTTGATTTCCTGTGTAAAAATTACACCACAATAATCAGGAGTTCAGTCGAATCCGTTCTGGATGCTTCTTTCTAAGAGTAGAGCTGTTGGGCGACCGTCTTAAAGGCTTTGCCGCCGTACTCGCCAGAGTGCCACAACTATAGGAAGTAGAATCGTTTGCTCTTACGGATTGGAACATTCAGTTTGCTTTTGGCTGGTTTATATATTTATATTTATATTGCGGTCATTTTTCGGTGAAGTAGTGCGTTGGTTGACTTTTATGGCCTGCAGGTGGGACTGACGCGCAGTAGAAATGCTTACGATTTTCCAGTATGTGGGTACAGGGTGTCGTGTTGACGGTTCGCGTTGCGGCATGCTTTTATCATAAGCTTGTGCAACAAGAAGCCTAAATTTAATTTTGTAAAACGTGTGGATTCAAGGGAACAGCCCGGGTTAATATCTTTTTTATCGTCATCGGTTACTTATATCGAGTGGTTAATAACTGGAGCAGGTATATCAAGCAGCGTTAACAGAAACTTTGAAAGTTCTGGTAGCCAGCTAGGATTAGAATATCAGGTAAATTGGTGTAGAGAATATCAGTTTATCATTGAGTGCAAATTGTGATTTTACTTATTTTCCATATTTCACTAAAAAGTGCGTCGGCAATATAATTGTCTTTCCTTTAAGGTATTCTATAGAAAAAAATATTCTTTGAAATCGAACCTTATTTGATTTAGAGATATAAAATAGGTAGAAATATTAGTATTTTATGATCAGTTTTTAAGGTGGAATGCATTCCCTAAACATATGGTCTGAATTTAAGATTCTTTCTGAAGTTAAATGTCGAGAGTGCTGTGCGAACTAATGTAAAAACCTTTTGTAAAGTTGCGAAATGCAACAAATTTTGCGCTATTGGCGTTTGTTGGTATTGGGTATTTTTATATAATATATTCTTTAACATCAGGTAGAATGCCCTCGGTGCATTTATTATCGCTTCTTAGAAGCGTCAGTAGGCGTAGTGAAACTGAAGGGAGAAGTGAATGTTTCGACCAAACTATACCTCGCACTACTTCTATCCTACCTACCAGCCGCAGCCTCGTGCTATCTATTCTAGCGGGCCGTGGCCTCGCACCACCTACGCTATTGAGCCTTGGCCTCATACCAACTACGCTAGCGGGCCGTAGCCTCGCACCATCTGCACTACCGGGCCTTGGCCTCGCACCACCTACACCATCGGGCCTTGGCCACGCACCAACTACACTAGTCCCCAAGGCTAGAGTGAAAATCGGTTATTTCCGATGTTTAGCACAAGTATGACCGCCCAAGAATACAAAGATTAGCATTTCACTGCATTATTTTGACTACATTCACTTTATTTACTAATTTTATTATGTTCTATCCTACTGAATTTCCTTAACTAGGGCCCTGCCGCACTGTTTCGGAGCCCTAGCGCTCCGCTGCACACTTCACTGTTATCGCTCGCGCTCCTTTCTTTGGCACGTCTACTCACCCTGATAGTTCTTCAAAAAGTGCCGGCTCGCTCGCTAGCGAGCCGTGCGCTTGCCTCGGCCGCTCAACTTCGCCGCGAGCTTTCGCAGCCTCGCTTCGGAGCTTTCGCTCTTCGCCGCCGAATTGAAGCTGCGCTCTCGAAGGCAGTGTTGAGCAACCGATCAGCAACGCCCGGTTGCAGCCGCGGCCGGCGGTTAAATTCAAACTTGAACAGGGCTCCTTGCCCTTAACTATGCATTTAATGCACACGATATGAGCTATAAGCTCAACGTCTCCTTGCCCTTTGCTCAATAATAATATTACTTAAATTACTTGTAATATCGGCGGCTTCTTGCCTCTTTACTCAATAACAGTAATAACTAAATTAATTGCCATATTGGCGGCTCCTTGCCTCTTATCTTAACTTAATACAATTAATACTTATAAACTAACAAAACTATATGACGGTAACGTCGCCGTGGCATTTACCGTCACGCTGTACTCCTCTTTCCCGTCGGACACGTGGAAGCGGGTGCGTCGGCATCGGAACCGGTGGATCCGTGCCTTTGCCGCGATGAGCTCCACTACGCTTGCGGACAATGGTGTTCCGCGGGGAAACACCTTCTAGCTCGAGGGGGTGCAATCGGACACGGGTTCCCTGGCGGGGCTCCTGATGACCTCTTATGGCGTGGGGTTCCTCGGAGTGACCGTCGGCGTGGCGGGCGACTATCTCATCATTTAGGTCGGGTTCCTCCTCGAGTACCGATTCTAGGCTGGTATCCCACCCGTCGATACCGTTAAAGAGATCCACGATGTCCTCCCACAACTCGCTCTCGGTGGGGGTCTTCGGATCACTTGGGGAAGGAACCTCGGTTGTAGCACCCGACTTGGGTGATGGAGGCGTTGCCATCGCGTCCTCGTCCTCGGACCATACTTCACCCATGCCCTTCTGGCGAGTGGCAAAGGATGCCTTTGTGAACGGCGTCTCGCTTTCTTGGCCGAACCACGCTTCCTCTAATTCTCTCCGAAGAGTAGTGTCGGGCGTTTCGGCGCGTGTTATGGGCACGAGCGCGGGCATCGCGTGTTCGTGGCCGAACCACGCATCCTCCAAATCTTCTTGAGAGGTGGAAATCAGCCCTTCCCGGGCTGGAAAGGACCCTTCTGGCGCTCGCGGGGCGAACGCGGCACGCGCAGCTGCGGGCCTCCGGGCTTCTCGGTCTCTGGGCGAAGTTTTTTCTGGGCCGGTGTCGACGTTCCCTCAGGACTGGGCTGGCGTTGGCTCCTGCTTCGACGGCTCTGGGTGACCATCTGTCGGTGGCGACGGTTTCGTCGGCGCTTTCCGCCAGGGCCTTCCCCTGTGCTCACCCTTTCACGCTTCAAGGGCCCAGAACGGGGCGCCCTAGCCTCCTTCGGCAGGTAGCGCAACGTTATCCGGGGGAATTTGCTCTCGGGGTCTACCTCTAGACGGTGGGTGGTGAAGCGGTGGTGAAATGCCGGTCCGTCTTCCTCGTCCTCTGTAAGCGGCTCATAAGCCGACGTGGGCTTCGGTGCCGTCGTGTTCCCTTCCGCTGTGGGGTCCGGGCTGCCGTTGATCTGGTCCGTTTCCGTAAGGGGCCACTGGGACGTCGCTCGATAACTCGAGGCCCCTGACGAGGGATTTCCTCTTGGCGTCCTCTCCCGTAGTATTCGCGACCCTGACGGGGGTCACGCGGGCGACCTTCAGCGCCAGGCCCAGGCCCTAATTATGCTACTAGTGTTAGTCTAATCTACATTTAGTACGTTAATTGCGTTGGCGCCGGGTGTCGCTCTCACCCTTAGCTTACTCGTGGGCACCTATGTGCCCTGGGTCTTCCCCTTCGTCCTCCGTCGTCTCTCGGTGGAACGGTTTCAGCTGCGAGATGTTGGCCACCCTCTTCTTATGTTCGCCTGGTTTCACCAAGCGCACAATATTGCGGGATATGAATTTGACGACCCTATAGGGGCCGTCAAACTTGGATGCCAGCTTCGCGGCGAAACCCTCAGTGGCGTTGGATAGCGGGTGTTGCCTTAATAGGACCAAAGAGTCTAACGAAGGCCGCCACTCGCGTCTCCGCAGGTTGTAGTATCTGCCCTGGTCCTTTGATGCGCGCTGGAGGTTGCTGTGGACGATATAAAAGATTTCTTTTAGCCTATCCGCCTTTGTCCTAGGGTCGAACGCAATAGTTGCTGACCCCGGAGTCACCTGATTATATAAAGCAGTCGGCAACCGCGGCTCCCTTCCCTGCATCAGGAAAGCGGGGCTGAATCCTGTCGAGTCCGCGACGCTTGTCTTGACCGCTAGCAATTGGCGGCGTCACGGAACATACCCGGCCAGTAGTACCTTTGGGCTAGCCTCGACGCAGTTTTCCGCACGCCTTGATGCCCGGCCGTGGGAGCATCATGGCATTCCGCCAATACCCTCTGCCGTTGACCACTGGCCACACATAGCTTCCAGGGAATGTAGTTTTCGTCGTCCGTCTGGTGGCCGAAATGTCTATTTAGCTGCCCATTTTCCTCTGTGTAGTCCGGGAACTTGGCTGGCTCTTCGACGATCCTGCCACGCATACTCGCGACCCATTTGCAGGGTGGCTCGACCACCACTGCTTGCTGACAGGTTTCTAGAGGATGTCTTGATAGTGCGTCGGCCACGACGTTGAGCTTCCCTCGTCGGTAGTGAACGTCAAATTGGAATTGTTGGAGTTCCAAGCCCATCGCGCGAACCTTCCTGACGGGCTCTCGATCGAATTAAGCCTTGAGTGCCAGATGGTCCGTTATCACGTCCAACCGGTACCCTTCTAGGTAGCAACGCAGCTTCCGTATCGACCAAACGATTGCCAAGCACTCTTTCTCGGGGGCGTACGCTATAACCCGCTCCTGCCCTTCTATCGTCTGCGTCAGCACTGCGCCGAGGCCGTACTCGCTCGCGTCAGTCTGTAGGACGAGCCAACACAGGGGCAGTCGTCAAGCTGTCCTTCAATTGACGCAATGCCTCCTCCTGTTCTTCATCCCATGCCCATTTCCGCCCCTTCTTTAAAAGCGCTGTTAAATCGTTTTTGGAAGTCGGGTAAAGAGTCTTCCGAAACGAGAATATTTTTCAGTTACTCGAAAGTTAGACGTTGTTTTTCGTTGAGGCTCACAGGTATCTTTTTTATTTGGCCAGCGCTCACTTTACTGTTGTCATCCTTAAATTTTATATAAAGCACCTATAAGATCTTGTCAGACCCAGAAATAATCTAACATGAAACAATGTGGTTGGCTGTTCAAACTTATTTATTATCTCTATTTTACTGGGATCGTTGTAACTTTTCTCGTATATTTGCGTCATAGAGCTTATCCAATACCCATGTGACATACCTTACTTGGTACTGCATGTTTTCTGAGAAGATGATAGTGTCATCCACATAGTCATAGCATGACTTTCCATACTGTTTCCAACGCTCATCGTTGATAGTTCTTTGGAAAATACTGGGAGCATTTTTTAAAACCAAAAGAAAGTCTACATAATTCATACTTCCCGTTCCCTGCAGAAGGCATTTTCTCTATCCTTATCTACAAGTAATAATTGGTGAAATTCCCCTGTAAAATACTTCGCGATTTGAGAGAATGGATATTATGATGGGTACAGGATAATTATCGTCGATGGTTTTAGAATTCAGTTTCCTCAAATCGTTAACGAAGCGTTTTTTCCTGTTTCCTTCTTCATATTTTTTCTTTTTATATACTACCCAGACAGGGTTATTATAAAGTAATCTAGATGGCCTAATTATGTTGTCGTTGAGCAAGTCACTGGTTTCATTATTTACAAGATTGGACACCGCCATGGTTAAGGGTATGTTGGTATACATATATTGTGTCCTTATCCGTTCGGATGATAGTAACGATCTTTGTATTTGTAAAGACGCTTGTTCTACATTTCATTAAATTCTTTTTGTATTAGTTGTGGGACCTCTCTCTCCTTCAACTTCTGTAAAATTAAAATTCGGGCATAACAAAAACTAACAAGGTATTATTTCCTGAATCGGATTATAATTTTAATTTTTAAAATGCAATGTAGCGTTTATAGTATTGAGTAGGTCAAAAGTTAACAAATTTGGGAGTATAAAGAATGTGGTAGTAGTGTTGAAAAGGTGCATGAAGCATTTTTCACAGTAAAGGCTATAAAGTTATTTAACCAGAAAGTTTATTTAACTTCAGTACCGTGTTTTAGTTCTGTAAATGCTTTAATTTAAAGCTCTCTTGTCAATAAGTAATTTAATTGTTTTACCTGCGTTGCGCTATTGAGCTTTTTCAATAGCTTTCACAAATAGAAATAATTAACTTTATTTTATTTCTTGTGATCCATTTTTTTTGTATGTTTGTTATGACTTCAGAGTAGCAGGTAGACCCGAATTGGTCTGTGCTTATAATTTAAGTTTTAGAATTTAACAACCGATTATAAGGGCAAGCGTACCTGAATTGGTACGTACCGATTACAGCGAAGCGACAATTGATTTTTTATGATTTTAAGTAATGCAAGTGGCCGATGTGTATCAAATGCACGAAGCGAACGAACATAACTAACTCGAGGCCTTCGCATAAGGTAATGCTACGGCAACAAATTGATCTTTACAGCGAAGATTCAATCTCCACTTGAAGCGAACAGACGTGTTTTTTTTGTGCTCTCCGTTTTGTTTTTGATTAAATAAAACACCGGCGTTTTAATTATTTATATTTTATATATTTCTACTATTCTGTTCGCCTTCTCGGTTTATTTTTTATTTATCGCGAGTGCATGCTTGTGGTCCGTGCATTTTTGTTATTTAAATATTGTTTCTTTTAAACTTGTGTTCTTGTGCATTTTTATTTGTGCGCTTGCGCTATTAGCTCTGTGGGTAAGCTTCTTGTTGTTGTTTGTTGTTTATGTTTAACTGCACATCGCCTCTCTGGTGTGCAAGATTTCGTGGTCAAGCAAGCAATCTATAAATAGACTACTCTCGCACTCTCGCGCTCTCTCTCCTTTTTTTTTTTCAACTTGCGCTTTGATCTTTTTCTACTTTCTGCCGCTTGTTGGTGCTCCATACGCTATTAATCTAATCTAAATAACTCTCTTTTTACATTTGGCTGCGTTATTACAGTAGAGACCCATAATAATGGACCATAAAATTGTCTGTTTTATAAAAACTTACCAAATGCCAATTACGGCAAGCCAATCCAGCATACCATGTTGGCTGTGTGATAATGTCGTGCATTCTAAATGTGCGGGTTACACTGGTCTTGTGGGGGATGCTGTTGCCAAACGAAATGGCTTGCACTATAGTTGCGACTCGTGTAGGGAGATTGATGTTGAAATGCGGGCGTTTATGCGTCAGACCAGGAGTGGCTTTAGGGGTCTGATTGCTGGTTTTCGTAAACTTATCGATCAGCTCACAGCCCATTTAATAGCCTTAAACTGTTAGATGAGTCTCCGGGGCCTAAAAAGCCCACTCCTTGGGATCTGCCGTTGCCTAATACCCTTCAGCCTCCGACTGCTATTCGGCAGCCTACTTCACCGATTACACAGCAGCTCATCTCGTTTGTTACTCCGGTAGCTGTGAGGTCTGCTGTGGACACTGATTCTGTTCCGAAAAGTGTTACATCGGCACGAGAAAAACCAGTCGAATTATCCGTGTCGTCCGCTGTTGTGGGTGTTCCGAAAGGGCGACAGCCACAATTAAATTTACAACAGCCGCTAGAAGGCTCGTCGTCCGGACTACCGGCTGTTTTAGGTACCATAGTTAATAGTGTTCCCACTGTCCTACCTGTGGCACCTAAGCCTCTAGTCGGTGTTCCACCGAAGAGACTTAGGCTTGCCCCTCACTTCTCATCAGATGATGTAAAAGTCTTTATACAGGCAAAAATTCAAGCCCTAGGTATAATGGTGGAGAAATTTAAGTTCGCTTATGTAAGGGATATTGCGTTCTTTAAAATAAGTGTTCCGCCAGAAATATTTACTGATATTTGTTGTAAAGAGTTTTGGCCGGAGCACTTAATAGTAAAAGAATATAAGGCCAAAAAGAAAAATCGGACTCCGATTTTATTACCACCTATTTCTAATGGCGCATCAACTTTAGTTGCTGCGTCAAAAAACTAATTTCATCTTTCGAGCTTGCTTACCAGAATGTTAGAGGTCTTAAATCTAAACTCGCTAAACTGTATTTAGACTCTCTTGCTTTTAACTTTCAAATTATCGCTTTTACTGAGACCTGGCTGAAGCCGGACATCTCAGACTCTTCAATTTTTACCTCCAAATACACCACTTACAGATGCGATCGAGCTTCCCGTATCGGAGGAGGAGTACTTATAGCTGTCGAGTCTGCTCTTTCGTCGGAACGCATTGATCTTCCCATCTCAGAGATTGAGTTGGTGGCTGTAAGAGTTGTATTTGGTACGTTTTCTATCTTTATCACATGTTCATATTTACCTCCTCTATCTAATTTGTCTACCTATCAAACCCATCTTAATGCTTTTAAATCTGTCTCCTCCCTACTTTCTGATAGAGACCTTTTAGTAGTTCTTGGGGACTTTAATCTTCCTGTTGTCGAGTGGTCATCGCCATCAGACTCTGTTGCCGTCATCGTCAAACGAATTTATTGATGGTCTACATGAAATGTCCTTACGGCAGGTTAATCGTGTGCGCAATTCAAGAAACAGATCTCTTGATCGAATTTTTGTGTTGGATTCGTTCAACAGTGTTGTGCACAGGATCAATCCGCTTACACTTCCTGAAGACCCTTTTCATCCAACTCTGGAAATGGTCATTGATTTACCAGCCCGAGTCCCTATCAAGGAATCGGAATTAGCTGAACGTATGCGATGTTTCCAAAAGGCTGATTTTCATAAGCTAAATGATCTTATTCTGCAAGTCGACTGGTCCCAACTGTACAATTGTGCAGACATTGATGTTGCCTTGAAACTTTTTTATGACACCTTGTACTCGATTTTTGATGTATGCGTTCCTCTTGATCACACAGCGTGGCCTGATAGGCCTCCATGGTTCTCAAATGAACTGATGAGGTTAAAAAACGTGAAGTCGAGGTGTTATAAAAAGTTTAAGAAATCCGGAAATTACTCTGATTTCTCCCGCTATGCAGTTCTCCGATCAAATTTTTCCACCCAAAATTCCATCTGCTATAAGAATTACCTTCGGCGTTGTCGCCTTCAATTTTCACATAATCCTAAGCAATTTTTTAACTTTGTCAATTCTAAACGAAAGACATCTACTTTGCCTTCTTCGGTTAAGTTTGCAGATGAGAGCGCGAACACTGATCCAGGCATAGCCGATCTGTTCGCAAACTTTTTTCAAACTACCTACTCCTCCTCTAGGTATAATAAAAATCAGCCTTATCCTTATCAATTACAGAGGTCAAACTGCATCTTTAATCCCATTATTACCGAAAGTTCGCTTCTTAGCGACCTTAACACTATCAAGCCGGTTTACTCACCGGGCCCTGATGGTGTTCCTGCCTGCGTGCTTAGATACTGCGCTGCAGCATTATGTAAACCTGTTTTAAAACTTTTTGAATTGTCCGTTAACACTTCATCTATTCCGATCATTTGGAAGGAATCATACATTATCCCTCTCCATAAGAAAGGGAGTAAGTCCGATGTCGAAAACTATAGAGGTATTTCCAAATTATCCGCTATACCTAAAGCTTTTGAGAGAATTATAACATCTCAACTGCAGCATTTATGTAGTTCTATTATTTCACCTTCCCAGGATGGGTTCGTGAAGCGCAGATCTACAACCACTAACCTTCTTGAGTTTACTTCGTTTGTAATTGATGGGTTTAAAAAAAAAGAAAGCAGACTGACGTCATTTACACTGATTTCAGTAAGGCTTTCGACTCTGTCAACCATTCCATGCTGCTTCATAAATTAAGCCTTCTCGGCTTCCCAGTCAATCTTTTGAACTGGATTTCAGAGTATTTGCGTGACAGAGCCCAAAAGGTTCTTTTCAGAAATTCATTTTCTATACGTATTCTGGTGACTTCCGGTGTTCCTCAAGGTAGTCATCTTGGCCCGCTACTCTTTACTCTTTTCATCAATGACCTTCCCTCGATACTGTCTCACTCTCGAGTATTAATGTATGCTGATGATGTAAAATTATGCCTTGCATATAAGGATATGGCATCATGTTATCTCTTACAAGCGGACATTGATGCGTTTCAGGCTTGATGCCTAGCCAACCTGTTAAACTTAAACTGCTCTAAATGTAAGGTAATGACCTTATATAGAAGCCCTCCTCAATTGATTTCTTACCGCTCGAGCGTGTTAATAGTACTTCTAATGAAGTTAATGATCTAGGTGTCATCCTTGATCATTAACTTAAATTCGACTCTCATGTTAATACCGTGGTCAATAAGGCCAGAATAGTTATGGATTTCATCAAGCGATGGTCGAAGGAGTTTGACGATCCGTACACGACAAAAACACTTTATATATCTTTGGTACGACCTATTCTTGAGTATGCCTCATGTATCTGGTCACCACAATATGCTACCCATCAGGACAGAATTGAATCCGTTCAGAAACAATTCTTGTTGTTTGCCCTTCGTGGTTTAAATTAGGATCCTCGTGTGCGGTTACCGTCATACTCCAGTAGACTTCTGATGATTAACCTTCCTTCTTTAATTAATCGTAGAACCATGCTGGGTGTAATATTTATTTATAAATTACTGTGAAATCGACTCTTCTTTGTTGACTAGCCAATTAAGTTTCTCTATCCCTACTAGACTAACACGTAATTTTGTACCTTTATCGCTTAAATTTTGCTCAACTAATTATGCCCTGCATGAACCGTTCAGGCTTCTCTGTGATGAGTATAACAAGCATTACAGGGTATTCTGCTCGGAAGCTTCTCTTCCTCGTATAAAGTCTTCTATTCTAAACTATTTAGCAAGTAGATAGTCCTATTTTTATTTGTAATTGTATTTGTACACATACTCGTAGTTTGTATCGATTATTTTTTTTAATATTTTTTTTTCATATTTACTTTGCATTTCGTGTCGTACGTTTCACGACTGCGCCCCTCGGTTGGTTGGGCGGGAGGTCGGATGCAGTACGTTGCATCGGGATTCGCGTTAAAATAAAGAAAAAAAAAAACAAAAGAAGAGCGTCAGCTTAATATAATTGTAATTTTAAGAGCGAAATTTAAGCAGTTGCTTCGCAGAGCAAGTGTTTTAAGATAAGATTAAGATGCTGCTCTTATCAGTTGCGAGGTCGCTCCAGCTATTTTGGCTGCGTAGCCAGACAACCTGCTATCGTCCGCTCTAGTAACGGGGAACTATGTTTCTTCGAGCATCATCATCGTAAATCGAACTGTCTGTATAATTTTCAAGAATTTACTGGCCGTATCCGGGGCCTTATGCCATGAAACTTATGCTTCATGTTTTCCCTCAAAGATCAGGTACTGACTTCACAATATCTAATGGCTCGTGACATTATTTGCCTTGTATTATTTCGTCGTATTTGAATATTTCTACCTAGGGTACAGTCACTGATGTGTTAGCAAATTTATTATTAATTTCTTTTTATATTTGATCAAAGATTTAAGCCTGACTAGCGAGTGAAGTATTAACCGCAAATTCAAGTAGTGATTTTACACCGGATTGGCTAAACGGTGTTGTGGATGTTAAGTTTCGATCAGACCACCAATTGTTACGTTCACTTGTGTTCAACTGTCTTCGTTCCACAGGAATCTTGTCTTAGCCGCATACTAAATCCTCCAGTTTACTATTCCTCATAAGCGTATCGCTCTATGTTAACATATATTGCTTTACAAAGACTTCTTTTTCACAAATACATATATCTTGTGTCGACTTCTGTAGAATTTTATCGCTTCTGCTGCCAATGTGGTTGTTGCCTTGCTGTGTTTTTTATACCCTAGCAGAGGGTATTCTAATTTTGTCGTGAAATGTGTAACGCATAGAAGGAGATATCTCCGACCCCAGAAAGTAAATATATTCTTGATCAGTATCAACAGCCGAGTCGATATAGCCGAGTGTCTGACCGAATGTATGAAAGCAAGGATTGCAGAACCTATAAAAGCTGTCGGTCTTCCTAGTGCCCGCGCAGAACGAGTTTGATTCCGATATTCGATAACTTTTTGATTAAAGTCGAAATCGAAATCATATTTTAATAATAATAAGTGCTAGAGTCACCAAACTTTTTACAAAAACAAAATACCTGAATTATAAAGAGACCATTCCTTTCAAAATCACATATAGGGCAATGGCAATTATAAAAAAAAAGAATCCATACAGGAAATCTTTAAGCTTATAAGCAGCTAAACACAAAAGGAATATCCATCATCTATAAAATAATAAATGGCAGTCTATTCAATTACTGCATTAAAAGTCAAATAATCTAGGTGTCATTCTTGATCATAAACCTAATTCAACTCTTATGTTACGACCGTGGTCAATAGGACCCGAATTGTTTTGGGTGTCATCAAGCGATGGTCTAAGGACTTTGACGATCCCCAGAGAAAAAGACTCTTCTGGGATGCCTAGCCAATTAAACATATCGCTATTATTTATCGCTTAAATTTTGTTTAATTATCTATCTCTTGCATGAAACGTTCCGGGTACTCTGTGATGATTATAACAAGTATTACAATCTACGAGTCTTTTCTTCCTCGTATAAAGTCTTTTATTCTAAACTATTTAGCAAGTCGATAGACTTAGCATATTCTATTATTTTGTATTCGTTTTTGTACTTTGCGACTCGTGTCATACGGTACATTGCTCGGTCAGTTGGGCGGGAGGTGGTGAGCAACACATTGGATCGGGATTCTCGCGAAAAAAAAGTATGTGTGATGGCCAGGACAAGCCATGATTTTAAAAATATAAACATAATATAAAATATATTTAAAAAAAAAAAACGTATCTTAGCTCCTCACGGTGTAATTCTCGGTTTTAATTAGGTGGTCTCATAAATAAATTTACAAATTTAATGTAAATTGAATATATCAAGCCTTTGTCGAAAGTGCACAGATATATAGCAATTACTTCCATCCGCTGTGCAGGCAATGTAAAATACTGGACCAAGGACAGTTCCCTGAGGAGCACCAGCCCGAACATTTCGTAGCGGGCTCCCTGACATCTACACCACACTCCCTGCATTCTAGACGTTAGTACCTTCTAGAAACATGCGTTGAGCGAGGGCATGTGATGAGGCAGCTCCTGATGAGGAGCGTTCCAATCGCAATGTTCACACATAAACACGTTGCACCGAGTCTCACTTAGACCCTCTGTAAAATTATATCACACATATTGAACCAAACTGCAGGTAGCTGCATTGTTAAATGACCTACGCTAAGAAATTTCATGAAATAAGATACTGTTTGTATAAAAGACCTAGGATTCGTAAAAAAAAACCAGTATCTAGCAAGTACTCACGATGAACAAACTTGTTCACGCAACCTAAGATGAAATAGGAGCCGACAGGACCGAAGAGCTTACAATATTCGCCAGGTGTCCAGCAGGGATGATGACTGGGTGGCAGGAGCAAAGCCGTCGCTACTAACGCAAGTGGCGACAGACGCAGTAGCTGTCGTAGATACGGATCACTCGCGATAGCAGGAAGTGAACATCATAGCCATGAATGCGCTCACCTGTTTAAGTGAGTTTTCATAAAAAGTGGAATGTCAATGTTACGGTCCTAAACGAGTCAATAACTAGCCATCCGGTGCACGAACTACTATCTATGAGCTGGATGTCATTATCGACGTCATCTGGTCAAAATGCGATATCAACCTATCAATAACAATATTAAGGATATCACAAGAGTTGTCTTTAAGAGTTCCGCCACTTGTTTTGAAACAGCACTGATGTAAATCAAGGCTTTTCGCTTAGCATATTATTATCCAGATCCGCTGGAAAAAGTCAGTCGACACACATCTTAGAATATAATAACTCAAAACATGATAAGCGACTAACATCGCTATCAGCGTACAGCATTAAGAAAAACTATTTCTTGGCAGTTGCCACTAACCACACTTTTCTATGAAGCTTGAATCTTGGGATGTAACCTGCTTCATCTAAAGCCGGGACTCTGCTATTTATGCCTGGACAATGTCTGGTTGCAATATACGATAAGCAAGTGCTATAGCAGGGAATGTTTGACTAAGAAATACCAAAATCTTTCTTGCTACTTCCTCGCTTATTAGATATGGGCTCAAAAACCAAGATTTCGATACCGACGTTTTTGAACAGAGTTGTCGATAATTTGAAACTAACTTATTGCAAATCTCTTTTAGTTTCCGAGATTGTCACGTATATATGCTCAAAAATATTATTTCGATTGTCGATTATCGGAAGCAAACTCTTTTTGCGGCAGCTAGCGCAAATTGCAACAATTTCTATACATTATAAACGTGCACACACACATTCATACTCGTCTTTATTGAATTCTATAAGGATCAGTCCAGTTGCGATTGTATTGTTTTCTATGCTGTGTGTATGAGCAGCTATTTTAATACGTGTTATTTTTTCATTAAAAAAGAATTATTGTTATGGCTGAGTGACCTATTTTTAAAAAAATTGTTTCGGGCGATCTGCAATCGGTGTTGATAGAAAAGGGTTTGGAGAACTATGCTCACTGGGTTCGAATTAATCAACTTAATGTTTATAGCCTTGTAACAGCTAACAGCTAACCGAGATCCTGTTCTTGCGCCGGCCAACTTTATCCGATCACAAATCTTGTACTCTGTATTTGACAGCCGCTAAATGTAAGATCCGCCAAACGTCAGATTTATAATAATGTAATGCTTACTTAATTGATGTGATTCATAACACAGAGAAAAGAGTGCTTAAAATAATAATCTGTCGGATTTCAACTTAACGCTGCTGCAGAAAAAAACGGACTATTTGTCGATAACAGACTACTGCCTATCTCTGTGCGTATTTTGCAATCTTATCTATGGGTCGTAGTTAGATAAGTATATGTCGATTGAGCACATTTAAAGGACACGATACATCGATATATCGGTGAGGGTAAGCAGGGTGACCCAAATTTAGCAGTGGTGGCATCGCCTAGCTCAGGATCCACTGCCTTTAGCGAAAATAAGGTGGGAGAGCGTGGGCGTGTTCCCGCCCAATTCCCTCGGAGGGAAATGAGCGAAATGATGACCTTTGTAATGCCCTTGGCCTACCACGGTCGTTGACTTACTTATGCCTCTGTGCCTATGGGCAGCAATGCATGTACTTTGTACTCTTCAACGAAAAGAAACTTTAGAAAGTAATGTTTTTTATACCCTGAGCCCATTGAAAATGGTTAAAAGGGTAAAATGCATTTGTGGAAATTTATGTCTGTATGTAATAGGCAGAAGGAAGCATCTCTGACCCCATAAAGTATATATATTCTTGATCAGCATCACTAGCCGAGTCGATCTAGCCATGTCCGTCTTTCTGTCCGTCCGTCTGGCCGTATGTATGAACGTAAGGATCTCAGAACCTATAAGAGCTAGACTGAAATTTTAGCTGTGGGTCCTCCTAGTGCCCGCAGATCGAGTTTGTTTCCGATAATCGATAACTTACTCCGTTTCCAAGCAATCGATAAAATTCGATATCGACATCCTGTGTTTTGAGCAAATTGAGTAAATGTTAAGAGCTACAGTCACCAAACATGATATGTTGCTTCTATAATAGTATATATATGTCAAGTATCTTTCATTGTATACCTATCGCCACCTCTCCGCTACCATCGCAGAGCATAAATCAAGTTAATAACCCAGCTTGTATTGCCCACCAATTTAAGCTATAAATTCAGTGCAATTGACTGTTTGAGAACACACAAATATTCCATAGCACATTAAGATGTACTGTAGAAAATTTCATTAAGATCGTTTAAGAAACACACAAAAGTTATGTGTTTTGGCTGCGCAAGTGTTCGCAACAACTACCGCAAATTCCAAGAATTTCTGTACACAAATACACACATACATTCATGCGCGTCTTCCTTGAATTCCATCAACAGCATTGCGATTGTCTTGTTTTCTGTGTTGCTATTTTAATTCGTTTTTTTCTCAATAAAACGCAATTATTAGTGTGGCTGTTGAGTAGAGGCAATGGCAAGTATTGCGGTTAGTTGCGAGTTCGAACCCTGCCAAGGGAACATTTTTTTAAATTTATCTTTATTAATTCAAACGAGCTCCATTTGGTGTTGGAATAAGAGGGTTCGGGGTATTCCCTAGTCGGGAGCTCCCGACTAGAACCTCTTACTTGTTGTAAAAGTCTTAATTAATGCCACCAATTATACACAACTAATACAAAGAATCATGTTCGGTTAAGTCTGTTGATGGAGGGAAATGTTCACGTCGTTAAGATAAGTGCCGTCTTATATCTGAAATTAATTATTAGCGCCACAGGCTAGGCGGGAGCGCCATGGCAACAACAGCGAAGCCACCGATTGATGTCCGATGTGTTGTAAAGGAGTTTTAGTAGTTTTGTTACCTTTGTTTTGCCTAGTTTTGCTAGCCTTTGTGTACGTTTCGGAGTCAGCTGTTTAGTGATGTGAGGATTTTGTGTGTTTATTGTGCAATTGATCGTGATGGTGGGCACGGGTATACTCCCCCTAATAAGAGTACTGGCTGGCCGGCGTTGCCCCTCGACTGACAAACCGACACGTCACATTGTGAAATAAATATTGATACGTTATAAATTTTGTTCATTTATTGTCATATGGGGTACAAGATGCACTAATACGCGAAACGAACACAGGAAAATCATTGTTTGATTTTTCCTTATCTATTTGTGGTTAATTGCTCTCGGACGAACTAGTGGGATTAGCACGAATATAATAGATTTGCAGTCTTTAGTTATTACACATATGTTATTATAATTTAAAAAAATATATGTTACGAAAAAAGGAATTGGAAACATTTATCAATTCATATAAAAGGCAGAAGACATCTTCACTTCCATCAACCAAGTATATATCATAATTTCTTTGATTGTGGCTTATTTCGCAAAGCCGGAAAGCCAGCAGTATTGCATTCCTAATGTTTTATTAAATTTATTTGCAAAAAGTCAATGTTGTAAAAAAAGCAAATGTCGATGATCCTTTTTATTGATTTTCATTTGCAGAACACAGGAACTTAATCAGGGCTATTTATAACGAATCAAGGAGAAAAATATAAACATAAACAACTCGACTCAAAGTTGACTCCATACACGCAATTTAATATGGTCGATAAATCTACCTGGAACTACTTTCTTCTTGTTATATTGTACTACATTTGCAAAACCACATGCCTAGCAGGTAGTGTGACCGGAGGTACCATAGAAAGCGAAATAACTTCAAATCGTTACAACACACATCAACATCAACCAGCAAATGATATACCACTCAGTATACATATCAAAACAGCATCCACGCCGTCAGTGGGAACAACAGCGGCACCTTCGATACCATCATTTTTAGCGTCGACGCAGCCTTATACCGGCAGTGGTGAGAATGTTCAATATATTGACCAACAGCACCATAGAAGTTCCTACAACTTGCTTAGCGAAGCTATGTCACAGGCGGTTAACAACGAGTTCAGTAAGTTTAGATTATTATAACATATTTTCCAAAAACAAGAATACTAAAGAAAAACTAAAAATATTTGCAGCCAGCTTTAAAATTTAACTTGATTTTTATTATTTAAAGTGATATTTTTAGAAAAAGTAACATTAAAATGTATTTTCAGCTTTGCATTACACATTATTTTTCTCCACCCATTCTCGATGAAAAACGGTACATATACCGTCCTCTATTCTTTGACTTTGACATTGTTTTTAATTCACTTTACTGTTATTCCTCGATTTATGTACCCAAAGCTCATTAAAAATGGGTATAAAGTGATTAATGTATATGTGCAAATGTATGAAATATGCAGAAGGAAGCATCAGCATCACTAGTCGAGTCGATTTAACCATGTCCGGCTGTCTGCCCGTATCTATGAGCGCGACAATCTCAGAAACTATAAGCGCTAGTGAAATTGTGAACGTACGTCCTCCGAGTGCCCGCACAATACGAATTTGTTTCCGATAATCGATAACTTGCCCCGTTTCATTAGCATAAGTAAAGATATTAAAACAAGTAAGAGGCTCTAGTCGGGAGCTCCCCCTCTTCTACCAATACCAAATGCTATTGCGCTACGCGCTTGTTTGCTTCAGCAGTAACAAAAATACATTAAAAAAAAAACAGTGTTTCATCGATGGGACTTGAACTCGTAACAGACCACACTATTTGCCGCTACCTCCACTCAACAGCCAAACCAACAACTGAGCGATACTGAAAAAAAAAACAACTAAAATGGCAGCACATTCACAAAGCACAGAAAACAATACCATCACAATTGCAATGCTGTTAATACAAATCAATAAAGACTCGTGTGAATGAAATTTTTGATTTCCGATCTTGATGAAATTTTCAGCATTAGATCTTATTGTGCTATAGAATATTTGTATATTCTCATAAAGTCAATTGCACTCATATTGTAGCTTAAATTGGTGGGTAACTCAAATTGATTTATTTATTTGATTAAGGCTATGTGGTGGTAGCGGGGAGATGGCGATAGCCATAAAATGAAAGATACTTGATATGTATATACTATTGTTTGCTTAAGAATTTGTTTCCAATAATCGATAACTTGACCCGTTTTTAATTAATCGATAAAAATCGATGTCGAAATCCTGTTTTTTTTTCTCCAAACTTGACGTGTAGCTGCTTGAATAGTGAATATGTATTTCAAGTATCTTTTATTTTATAGCTATCACCACCTCCCCGCTCCTACCTCATAGCTATAAATCAAGTAAATAAACCAATTTATGCTGCCCACCAATGTAAGCCACAATTTAAATGCAATTGGCTTTATGAGAATACACAAATATTCAATAGTACGATAAGATCTATTGTAGAAAAATTCACTAAGATCGGTTGAGAAACACAAAAGTTATTAAAGAAAACGTGTTTTGGCTGGCCTCGTACTCGCGGCAGCTGGCGCAAATTGCAGGAATTTCTGTATGCATGTATGTGTACACATTCATGAGCAATTTCTTCGAATTCTATAATCGTTGTTTTCTGACTTATCGTTTTTTTCTCATTAACACTCAATTATTGGGATGGCTGTTAAGTAGAGGCGGCGGCAACTAGTGCCGTCTGTTGCGAGTTCGAATATATTCTTATTACTACTTAAGCAAGCCAGCACGTAGCGCGAACTGCATTTGGTGTTGTCACTAGAGGGTTCAGGGTATCCCATAGTCGGGAGTTCCCGGCTAGAGCCTCTTACTTATTTTGATATTAACTTGTATTGTAATATATTTGTGTCAATGTGTAAATTTATTCTTGACAAACTGTAATTTTTTTTAGCGGATAAGTTAGCAACTAACACTCCGCAGTCCATATGGGTGGCAAGGCCGACGAACTCCAGCTCTTTCACCTGGCCAATTATACTGACGTCGGTCAGCAACCTTGTTTGAGCTAAGCGTAAAATGATACCCCACACAAGGCGCGGGCTTAGCGACTCTAGCTCTAGGAAATAATTGTCTTTAGTTTTAAGATTCGATTTTATCGACCAGAGCACGTCTGCCTGGTGTAAAAACGTTTCATTCCGTCCTGTCATACCTGTCTGAGCTAACACTACTCGCTAACGTGAAATAGCAAATTTATATACGTATGCTTAATACCCTTCAATAACAAGTAAAATAATGCAAGAATCGCCAATGGGCATTTAAATGTATTTTTTTTCTAAGTATGGAATATTTATTAGTATTGACCTTCAGTTTATGAAAGTTAATTGGAAAGTTAAATTATGAATCGTCCTTTGTCAACTCTTCTAATGCTTTAAAGGCACAGAAGCCTTCTTAAGGAGATGGTAACTACGAATCCTAACTTTCAGCTGCTGCAGTTTCAGTTGAAATTAGTTTATCAAATTTCGATTAACTTAACATCAGTTGTTTTTTCGATGAGAGCATTAAATAGCTTATCTTGTTTATAAAGTCCCGACCAAATTATAATATTATTATAACTAAAGCGTTAGTATTTTCGTTGTTATGCATAGAACGGTTACTACCTTTCTTAAAATAGTTATGATTTTTTGTTGGGTTAACCGGACTTCAAGCGTATTTTTAAAAGCGAAGGGTGTCTAATTAATTTTATTTTTATAAATGTTTATTGTATTGAATCAAAAATAGCATATATTTTTAATACAACAAGTTGACTTAGTTGGTATTTCGCTAAGCCTGATTGCGTCCTCAGGCTTTAATTAATTAATTAATAAAGCTCTATTATAGACTTGAAGACAGTCAATGCTTGTTTGTTTATTTTTTAAACTAAAAAACGTTTGTATTTACATTTGAAGTAGTGAATTATCCCTTCATCTAACGGGCCTAAGACAACTTGATCTAGTTTTTTCATTTGGTACTTCTGGTAACGTCGATCATTGTTTATTGTGTGGTCGGGATAGCAAAAGTACTTGGTCAAGCACATAAGAGAGTGGCTACAACGATCTCACGATTTGCTGCACTAAGCATTGAAACTTCGAATTCTTGCGCACTCAATAAACAAAGAAAAAAACAAAAATCTTAGTCGGAGCTGGAAAATTTCGTCTTCCGGGCCGGAAAGGCACACAGTTTTTTGTATACCTAGTTCTTAAAAGTTTCGTGTCTGCAAATGTTGAACTTATTTTCTTTCGTTTGTCTATTTTATTTAGTTAAAATTTAATTTAAAACGCCAAATTAATGTAAAATTAACAAAAACAAGTAAGTGGTTCTAGTCGGAAACTCCCGACTAGGGGATACCCTGAACCCTCTTATTCAAATACCAAATGCAGCTCGCGCTACGCTCTCTTTTGCTTTAGTAGTAATAGAGATAAATTAAAACAAAAAAGTTCCCTTGGTAGGGACCGAACTTGCAACTGACCGCATTACTTGCTGTCGCCTCTACCCAAAAGCCACACCAATTATTTATTCTTAATGAGAAAAAAACGAATTAAAATAGCAGCACAGAAAACAATACAATCGCAATTGCAATGCTGTTGACAGAATTCGAAGCAATCGCGTATTAATGTGGGTGTGTACATGTAAACAGAAATTCTTGGAATTTGCGCTAGCTGCCTCAAACACGTGGGCAGCCAAAACACATAACTTTTGTGTGTTTCTTAACCGATCTTGATGAAATTTTTAGCAGTTCATCTTATTGTATTGTACTATAAAATATTCGTGTGTTATCCAAATGTCAATTGCATTATGTGACTTAAATTGGCGGGTATTACAAGTTATTAACTCTTTTTATAGCTTTTCGGTGGTATCGAGGAGGTGGCGATAAAAGGAAAGATACTTGATATATAATATAATATTCTAGAAGCAACATATCAAGTTTGGTGACTCTAGCTCGTATTATTTACCCAATTTGCTAAAAAAACAGGATGTCGATATCGATTCGATTACTTGGAAATGGAATTATTGAATATCGAAAAAAAAAAAACGATCTGCGCAGGCAATAGGAAGACTTACAGCTAAAATTCTCTTGCTTATATAGGTTCTGAGATCCTTGCGTTCATTCATACGGAAGGACGGACAAACAAACGGACTCGACTCGGCTATTGATGCTGATCAAATATATATATTCTTAATGGGGTCTGAGATGCTTCCTTCTGCCTGTTACATACATTTGCACAAATACATGATACCCTTTTTACCCATTTTCAATGGGTTCAATAGGTTTTAAGAGCTAGAATCCGCAAACTTGACAACACTGCAATTGCGATTTTATTGTTTTCTGTGCTGTGTGTATGTGCTGCCATAATAATTGGTTTATTTTTTTTCAGTATCGCTCAGTTGTTGGTTTGGCTGTTGAGGTGAGGTGGCGGCAAGTAGTGTGTCTGTTACGAGTTCGAGTCCTATCGATGAAACACTTTTTATGTTTTTAATTTATTTCTGTTACTATTGAAGCAAACGAGACTAACTAATCTATCGGGCCTCGGCCACGTACCAACTACACTATCGGGCCTTGGCCACGCACCAACTACACTACCGGGCCTTGGCCATCGGCGATTTCCGATGTTTAGCACAAGTATCACCGCCCGAGAATACAAAGATTAGCATTTCATTTAATTATTGCGACTACATTCACTTTATTCACTAATTTCGTTATGTTTTACACGTCTACTCACCATGATCGTTGTTCCAAAAGTGCCCGCTCGCTCGCTAGATAGCCATGCGCTTGCCTCGGCCGCTCAACTGCGCCGCGAGCTTTCGCAACTTCGACTCGGAGCTTTCGCTCTTCGCCGCCGAATTGAAGCTGCGCTCTCGAAGGCAGTGTTGAACAACCGATCAGCAACGCACGGTCGGCGGTTAAATTCAGACTTGGCTCCTTACCCTTAACTTATTACTAATACAATGCTTATATACTATACAACGCTTATGGACTACGATATAATATATATATATATATATATATAATTATGAATTGTGGGGTGGCTACCCTAGTGGCCGCCTCACACCCCCCCCTTACTTCGACGACGATACCGTCGCTTCCTCGGCGGCATTCTTGGTGACGACTTCCTCGACTAACTTATTACTTATTCGTTGTTTATGTTATTCCCTGCCTTAACAGTGCAGCTCACATTATACTAAGCCTATTCTGATTACGCTATTCACTTGTGACTACTAAACTAAATTTAGTACAATGGTTAAGTTGGGCGACGGATGTCGCTTGCACTCTCCGCCTGCTTGTGGGCACCCATGTGCCCTGGGTCTTCCCCTTCGTCCTCTGTCGTCTCTCTGTGGAATGGTTTCAGCTGCGAGATATTGGCCACCCTCCTTTTCCGTACACCTGGCCTCACTAGGCGCACAAGGGTAGGCGACACGAACTTGGTGACCCGATAGGGGCCATCGAACTTGGGTGGACAGTTGGTGCTGTCTTAACAGGACCATCGAGTCCAACAATGGTCGCCACTCTCGTCTTCTCAAGTTATAATGTCTGCCCTGGTCCTTCGCGCGGGAGATTGCTGTGAACGATATAAAAGATTTCTTTTAACCTATCCGCCTTTGTCCTAGGGTCGAACGCACTAGTTGCGGACCCCGGAGTTACCTGATCGTACAGAGCGGCGGGCAACCGCGGCTCCCTACCCTGCACCAGGAAAGCGGGACTAAATCCGGTCGAATCCGCCACGCTTGTATTGACCGCCAGCGATATCTCGGGCAAGAGTTCGTCCCACGAACTCTGGTGGCCCTCGATAAATTGCGCTATCATGGTCTTCACAGTCCTGTTGGTCCTCTCGGTAGGATTTTCTTGCGGACAGTAAAGGGCGGTGTACTGGATCTCTACACCCAAGGACTCCAGAAAAGCCTTGAAACTCCGGCTTGTGAATTGTACCCCGTTGTCACACACGAACTTTTTGGGCACCCCGAATCGGCTCAAAATCCTCTCCCGGAACGCCGTTTGCAGGTGTGCCGCCGTGGCTCTCCGGAGAGGGACCAGCTCCACCCATTTCGAGAAAGCATCATGGAACACCAGTAACATGGTGTTGCCATGTTTCGACCGTGGGAGGGGCCCGACGAAATCCGCGCAAAGTATTGCCATCGGCTCTGCCACCTGCCTCGTCAGCATGCGTCCAGCCGGTTTGAGTTGCTCGCTCTTGAACTTTTGGCAGGTTTCACAACACTTCACGTACTTGGCGGCGTCACGGAACATACCCGACCAGTAGTACCTTTGGGCTAGCCTCGACACAGTTTTCCTCACGCCTTGATGCCCGGCCGTGGGAGCATCATGGCATTCCGCCAATACCCTCTGCCGTTGACCACTGGCCACACATAGCTTCCAAGGGATGTAATCTTTGTCGCCCGTCCGGTGGCCCAAATGCCTATACAGCTGCCCATTTTCTTCAGTGTAGTCCGGGAACTTGGCTGGCTCCTCGGCGATCCTGGCACGCATACTCGCGACCCATTTGCAGGGTGGCTCGACCACCACTGCTTGCTGACAGGTCTCTAGAGGATGCCTTGATAGTGCGTCGGCCACGACGTTGAGCTTCCCTCGTCGGTAGTGAACGTCAAATTGGAATTGTTGGAGTTCCAAGCCCATCGCGCGATCCTTCCTGACGGGCTCTCAATCGAATTAAGCCACTTGAGAGCCAGATGGTCCGTTATCACGTCGAACCGGTACCCTTCTAGATAGCAACGCAGCTTCCGTATCGACCAAACGATTGCCAGGCTTTCTATCTCGGTGGCGGAATAGTTCACTTCGGCCTTCAGCAACTTCCTGCTCGCGTACGCTATAATCCGCTCCTGCCCTTCAATCGTCTGCGTTAGCACTGCGCCGAGACCGTACTCGCTCGCGTCAGTCTGTAGGACGAATCTGGCGGAAAAGTCTGGACAAGCCAACACGAGGGCAGTCGTCAAGCTATCCTTCAATTGACGCAGTGCCTCCTCCTGTTCTTGATCCCATGCCCACTTCCGCCCCTTCTTTAAGAGCGCTGTTAGCGGCTGTACCTGAGTCGCGAAGTTGGGAACGAAGCGCCTGTACCATGACGCCATCCCGAGACATTGCCGCAACTCCTTACAATTTGTCGGGGTCCTCAGGTTACGTATCGCCTCCACCTTCTCTGGATCGGTACGTATTCCTTCCCCACAAATGACATTTCCTAGGTAGACCAACCTCTCCCGGAAGAAACTGCACTTCTTCCTATTCAGCCTGAGATTAGCCGCCCTTAACCGGCAGAACACCTCCCTTAAGTTCTCTACATGCTGCTCCTTCGTTGCCCCTATTACCACGATGTCGTCCAGGTAGGCGAACGCATGGGGCTCCATCTCCGGCCTTATGACCGTGTCTAAGGTTCGCTGGAAGGTCGCACACGCCGAGTGTAAGCCAAAGGGCATCATCCGCCACTGGAAAAGACCTCTTCCGGGGACTGTGAACGCCGTACATTCCCGACTATCGGCTGCCATCGGTATCTGCCAGTACCCGTGCTTCCAGATCCAGAAATCCAGAGTGGAGATGAACCGGGCGTGACGCAACCGCTCAAGGATGTGATTAATCCTGGGAACAGGATAATCATCTGGGACGGAATGCGTGTTGAGTTGTCGATAGTCGATACACATGCGCCACTCGCCAGTCTACTTCTTGACTAAGACGATTGGGGCGCTGTGTGGACTACGCGACGGCTCGATGGCACCTGCCTGGATCACCTCGTCCACCTGTTCATCAATCACCCTTTGCATGGCCGGGTTCTTCGGGTAATATATCTGCTTTAGTGGTTTATCGTCCTTAAGCCTGATCCTGTGCTCCGCGATGTGCGAGAATCCCTGCAGCCCCTCGAAGAGTGTCAGTTCCGACTCCAGGAACCCCCTAAGTTCCGGATCCAAATCCGCTGGCCACTCTGCCTCTTCGACGCTGGGTTCGCCCTGCGTCTCGGCTCCTCCAGGCACCAATCGGACTCCAAATAGGGCTCCTCGATCAGTCGACTCTGGCAGCCACTCCTGATTCACTGTGCCCGTGTGGATTCGAGCCATTGCTCCTAATCCCTCCGTTTTCTGGCACACTTCCGCCGTGCCGCCTGCATGGCCAGCGTAGATCTGCCCTCGCAGGTCTACGCGCCGCCTTTTGGGCTCCTCAAGCTCTCGGCCCAAACCCGAGTGAGGCCCATCTTTCGCTTCCTTTCCCTTGCCCTTTTCCGGCAGTTGTCGGGCTGGCACTCCCGTTCCCTGACGCGTGAGGCCTTCTTCCGACTTCTCTCTACTCTGTTGCCGAGCAGGTGCTCCCTTTTCATGACCTGGGAGGCCTTCCTTCGACTTCTCTCCACTCTGTTGCCGAGCAGGTGCTCCCTTTTCATGACCTGGGAGGCCTTCCTTCGACTTCTCTCCACTCTGTTGCCGAGCAGGTGCTCCCTTTTCATGACCTGGGAGGCCTTCCTTCGACTTCTCTCCACTCTGTTGCCGAGCAGGTGCTCCCTTTTCATGACCTGGGAGGCCTTCCTTCGGTTTCTTCTTCGTCTCTTCTGCCATCGGTTGCCGAGCAGGCACTCCCGCTCTTTTGGCTCTTTCCTGGTTCTAGGCCCCGCGGCCGGAGACGTCACCGACTCTAGGACCAGCTCCGCCTTGCCGCAGCGTATTGTAGTGCCCATTGCACCCAAGAAGTCCATTCCCAGGATGACGTGGTCCAGCATTGCGGGCGTGATAAGCATTAACATGCTGGCCGCCTTCCCCGCTAAGCCGACGTCTATCCTCAATGCCTTCTCTACTTCGAGCGTGGACCCATCTGCCAGACGAATGCGCGCCTGTACGTTCTCCACTCTCCCCCGAATCGCCCACTTGCGTACACAGTCTTCACTAATGAAGCTGCGAGTGGCGCCTGTATCGATAGTAGCAGGCATCGTCCGCCCGCCAATCTCCACCGTGGCGACGATCCGGCCACCCTCCACCTTACGCGGGTGTACTACTGTTGTCTAGGTCCCTGCTCGGGCGCCACTTGTAAAGGAGCTACTGGCCGGGTTACGAATCTCAGTCTTACCAGGTCCAGCGAGTTAGAAGACATTTATAAGTTAGCTGAGACAGAGGGCTAAAGAGGGGGGAAATGAATGTTTCGACCAAAGTATATCTCGCACTACTTCTATCCTACCTACCCTCCCGGGCCGCAGCCTCGTGCTACCTATTCTAGCGGGCTGGAGCCTCGCACCACCAACGCTATCGGGCCTTGGCCATGCACCAACTGCACTATCGGGCCTTGGCCACGCACCAACTACACTATCGGGCCTTGGCCACGCACTAACTACTCTATCGGGCCTCGGCCACGCACTAACTACTTTATCGGGCCTCGGCCACGTACCAACTACACTATCGGGCCTTGGCCACGCACCAACTACACTACCCCCCTAGGGTTAGGGTGAACATCGGCGATTTCCGATGTTTAGCACAAGTATCACCGCCCGAGAATACAAAGATTAGCATTTCATTTAATTATTGCGACTGCATACACTTTATTCACTAATTTCGTTATGTTTTACCCTAATGAACTTCCTAGACTAAGGCCCTGCCGCACTGTCTTGGAGCCCTAGCGCTCCGCTGTACACTTCACCGTTTTTGCTCACACTCCTTTTTCGGCACGTCTTCTCACCATGATCGTTGTTCCAAAAGTGGCGGTTAAATTCAAACTTGGCTCCTTGCCCTTAACTTATTACTAATACAATGCTTATATATTATACAACGCTTATGGACTATGATATAATATATATATATATATAATTATGAATTGTGGGCTGGCTACCCTAGTGGCCGCCTCAGAGTGGGCTAAAAAAATATATGCAATGAAACGTTTAATGAAAAAAAGGGTCTGATCAACCTGAAACAGAAAAAAAAAATTTATTTTGTTTTATTCTTCTAAGAAAGTTAAAAATAAAATAAAACGTAAATTCAAATATATTAAAAATAAAAATTTGTCAATGAACACAAATGTTAAAAAAAAAAAGGAGATAAAACCACTTTCAATACATAAATTTATTATAACTAACAAATTAATTTCTTTTTTAAAATTAAATACAATATATTAACACTAACACTAAATGACTACATGTATTACGTCATTTCTTTAAAAAGGGAGGTGTAGCATATCTACTCAAGTGGTCAAACCATACACAACATATGCATGCCTTCTGCATACATATGCATGTGCCAACATACTTATACATACATATTCCAACGGATACTCACGCGAGGAACTGTCGCAATCCGAGTATCCCACCATAATTTTTGATGCCAAGGATGCCATTAACTCCGACGAAGACTTTGTGTTCTGAATGGAGCTCTTGCAGGGGCAATATTAATGTCCGTGGAAAAAATTCCTGCGCGTCTTTAACCTACTCATGCACGGCATTCCAAGGTCGACAGCTGAGTGCAATTGCACTTTTGGACCGGTGTAGGGGCTACCAGACAGAACACGATATTGTGCAAGAGCTGGCGCAACGACAGTAATAAGCCGCCGAGAGAGTGGATCCACCATATGCGTCACCTGGCTTAACGATTCTATAAATCGTTTAGAGTCCGGCAACTGCTAAAAATATTAAAGCGGGGCTTGAAGGAGATCATGGCTAAGTACGTTTATACGATGAAGTGCAAAGAGTTGGAGTGTCACGTTGGTCGCAGTGCCGATGAAGATATGCGCAACCGTCGCTATATCAGCAGGGATCGAAGCGAATTTCATGAAGTTGAGTTTTCACCGTATCGTGTGGATACCCTGCCAAGATAGCTGGTGCAGGCCTTAGTGAGACCTTAGTAGGACCTAATCCCGGCTAGTGTGCTGAAACAGGAATACATGACAGCTCGAGTACATGTTCAGAGATTGCCCTTTTTAAAGAACGGAAAGGTACACGAAGCCCGACAGTCTGTGCACAAACTGTCCAGAAAATTTCAGAGGGATCTCCATGATGGCGGGATAAGCATGTCTATCTTTCACCAAGGCTACCAGTCTGTCAGTCTGTTTGGACGAGAATGCTGGAGTTGGTGGAGGAAGAAGGATGGGCAGCGGCAGGTGCCAGCAGTCCAATTTTTAGGCTGCGGAGTACTTCCTGTAGAATACGGTAGTAGAGGTTAAGAATTCGTATTTTACTTGTGTCGTAGATGCAGTGGAAAGGTTAAAGCTAACACTTACCATACCTCTTAATATCTATACCCAGGAGCCGTGATGTTGCAGATGGATGATGCGCAGCAAGTCTTTTTGGCGAAAGTCGATAAGCTCCAGATTATATATACGGTGACGGATCGCTTCCGGCTGCACGTGGAGATGATGCCGTTCACGGTGATCATGGTTCAGGCGAGCCTGTAGTGGTTTATGAGTCTCAAAGACTAATGTGGCAGACTGGCCAGGTGGTCATTGCAGCCGATAACGTTATCGCTGACACGATGTCCAGAAGAGTGGAAGAGATGTAAGTGACCCCGGAGGATTTGTTAGGATTGCAGACACTGAAGTTTCAGCCTGCCGAGTACCGGGAACTACTGAACGAGGTGACGAGTCAACAAGATTGGTGGCGTTGGAGACGCAAAATGCTATGTTATCAGCAAGCTTTAATGCGGCTTGTTGCCGGGCTTGTGATTTTCTGTTCTGCGTTGGAGACGCAAAATGCTATGTTATCAGCAAGCTTTTATGCGGCTTGTTGCCGGGCTTGTGATTTTCTGTTGTGTTTGTTTGCGTGCTTTTTTTTTTTTTTTTTTTTTTTTTTTTTTTTTTTAAGAAGGGTAAAGCAATAAAAGCCGGTAAGGGACTTGCACCCACAAAAAAAAAAGCCCCTACTTTCCGTATCCCTCTCATGGCACTACCGATATGTATACCTTCACGAGAGGGAGATGGCATGAAAGTCTTAGCTGGATTGTCATCTATGATTGACGATATCGCTAACTTAGGATAGATAGAATTTAAAACATTCTTGTCCCGTCAGTAATTGGGTCAGGTAAAAGTTAGTTGGACCGTGCTTCTTGCTCACCCAAGGTCGTAAATCTGGGATCAGCGATCGTGTCTAGCTGCCATTGGGAATAGCTCTCCACCTCGCCCTCCATGCTTCCATAGTTTCAGCCCTCCTTGTAGTTTGGGGGCTGTTGCTCCGTGTCTCCATCGACAGAAGATCTAGCGGGATCATTCCGGCTAGCACCAGTGCTGCCTCTTCGGAGTTGAGGCATCATAGTGCGCACCTTCGGTATGCTGCTTTGATGCTGCGGCCGTAAGCGGGTATCCTCAGTGATGCCGCCCAAACTGTTGCAGCATACAAGATGATTGACCTGACCACACTAGTGATCAGCCAGCGGCTCTTCTGCCGCGGGCTCACATTGTTTGCCATCATCCTGGCTACTGCGTTCCCAGCTTTCGCCGCCTCTTCCCCTACGAACTCCAGATGGTGCTTGATAGTAAACCAATGGTCATGCATTAATCCCAAGTGTCGACGCATATTGTGGCTGTTTCCACTACCTTCCTGCTGCCGACTAGTACTGTCTCCGTCTTGTGGGCAGCCAGTGTTGAGCCATTGGTCGCGAGCCAGCTCACCACTTAACGAGTAGCGGTCTTTGTTTTATCCTCTACCGCATGCAGCTCTTTGCTGACCGTAACAACCGCTTTGTCGTTTGCAAAGCCAATAATGTGTGTGCCTGCTGGTATTTCAAAGCGCAGAACTGCGTTGTACATTACATTCCACAATGTAGGTCCCTTGGGGAACGCCGCCAGTTATAGTGGTCTGACACTGTCCTGCAGAGGTACCATACAGAAGCACACGATTGGAGTAGTAGTCCGTAATTAAGCTTATCAAGTACTCCGATATCTGGAGGCCCTGAAGCGCGCGAATAATGCTCAGATTTTGCACAAAGGTTGGCATCTCCACTGGCCGTAAGTTGCATGCTCCCGACCATTAGCGTGTCCTGGCTCCATGTGTCCGGCTGGTTGAACTGGTCCTTGGTGGTCACTGTGGGTGTTTGCACCCAATTTCTCTGCAGCCAAATGCCATCATGTTTTGGCCGGTATGGTTCAATGACGATGGCGAAGTCAGCGTTCTCTTCCCGTGTAGTTTTGGCGAGTATGTCCTGGGCGGCTCTGCAGTGGTTCAAGTTAATTTGTATTAACTTAATTTTTTGTTGTTGCCCGCGACGCCTTGATGAGCCTCGGGAAAGCCCTGCTAAGGGTATGATGTACAATGTTGTGCAAATTTTGACTTGCAGGAGTACTCCTTGGATGAGTTACTTCGGCATCGTGCAGCCGTGCACCCAAAGTCCAGGCACTTGAAACATCGCCTCGGTTCCACTTTTTGGCGTATATGGCATACCGCCCAGGCAATGCGTATCTTCGCTACCTTCAGGAGTTCGTTTTGCGGCCCTCTTGGGTAGAAGCATAGTATTCGTTTGCGTGCCTCGACATGTTTTTCTTAGCTTAAGTAGGGTTACAGCCGGCAGATCCTCCTCCATCTTTGCGAAAACAGCTCCAAGCACGTCGTCGCTGGTTGACCAGTCGGGTATGTCACGTATCTGAATAGAGTCCTCCTATCCGAAATCGTTTTGACTCTTGCGAAATTTCTGACGGCTTCCTGGACGGCTTTCTGCAGCTTCGCCGTGCAATCATTTTAAGGTTTGCCCTTTCTTAAAAGGAGTTCCCCGGCTGCAGTGAGGCTGATGCTGCTAACGCTTTCTCTACATTGCTGAAGTTTCTAATTGTTCTCCGGATTCTTACATTTGACCAGTATGGCATCCGGTCTGCTTCTTTTTTGCGGCTGGGTGATGTTCTTTGTGCTCTTCTTGGCTCTTACTTTTTGCCATTAGATGTTCCCGGGCCCTTTAATGTTTTCTGACGACTCATTTTTTTCTGTTGTCCCGCATTTTGCTACTGAAATTAGCGCGTTGTCTTCTACGATAGCCAAGTGTGCCACCATCGAAGTAGTTCGGTTAGTAATGGTTGTTACGGCGTCCTAAATCCGTGCCCCGACCGAGGACTGTGCCCCGGTTGGAGTTTCACTTGCGTGACTGCCGCCTGGAGTTGTTTTTTTTTAAACGATCCATTTTCTTCAATTTTTCTGCATTTTATGCGTGCTGCCAGGCTTTTGCTGTTCATACCAGCTGTCAGGTTTGGATATACTGCCGGTCGATTCGGCGCAGACACAGACCATCAAGCGGTTCAATGTGAAGCAGGCGGTTGGTGGATTTGGGGTTGTGTGCGAGGTGCAGTCAAGTCTCCCCAGGTGTCAAGGTTTCCCTCAGCGTTAAACCGTTGGCAGTTATACCGCTTCTACTCGGTCACCAGAACCCTGTTTACCTTATGTAACTTTTCCGCTAGGAGCGTTGTGACTGTTAATTGTGAAAGTGCCTTGATTTGCATATCAGTTAATATTAAATATTGCGCCTTGGGCATATGCAATGTTTCCCGCTTACTTGTGGTGTGTGTCTCGGCTACAATTGGCAGCGCTGTCTATCGTTGGTTAACAACGGTTAGAAGCGCGGCCAAAATCTTCAGCGCCATCTACCGCCGTGCTAGGTGCCATCAGCTGTTTGGTTGACCATTTGTTTGATTTTTGCATTCTCGTCGTGAGAAAGCAATTATTGTGGGCGGCGGCTGTTTTCTCTATCTGGAGTAGTGTCATAATGTGTGTTTTTATTTTTCTTACAGCACTTAACTCACACACCACATATCCCTCGGGATCACCGCAGAGTATTACTTCGCGGGGATGAGTTGCCTATTTTATTCTGTCTCCATTCTTCGTCGCTCCTTTTCGCATCTTCTCAGATCCCTGGATGCCTATTATGAGCTGGCTTAGTTGTTCTCTCCTTCCAACATGAAAGTCACCAGTCCCTCAGGTGGGGGTATACAGAACCTTCTGCATCTCTGTACCTCGAGCATTGGTACAGCACGTGTTCCGAGTGTAAGTCCAGATTTGGGCACTCTGTAGTGTCCTCGTGCCTGAACATATATAAAATACTTCCTGTACCGGCCGTGCCCCGGAAAAAACTCTCCTAGTACATTGCTCCAGATTGGGGATAAGTTTGTGTGTCAGTCTCCCCTTTTTCGCAGCTTTTCATTTTTCCTGCCAAGTTGCCATTGATGCTGCACTCTCCGCCGTTCGGATGACGCCTACTGAGATGGCGTCGCCCATCGCTATTCGGCCATTTCCTTGGCCAATATATCTACTGGCGGTATTCCCGGAAATATTGTGGCTGCCTCGTCCGACATCGTTCGGAATCCAGAAATAGTGCAGAGTGTGCTGAGCCTATAGGGGACTGACGTCTTCCTTCTGAGGCCTTTCTGGTTTGGAACCGCTGATGCCCATATCGGCGCAGCATAGAGCAGCACGGAGGCAACAACTCTCGCGAGGAGTAGGCGTCTACCTGTTCTAGGTCCTCCTATGTTGGGTAGCATCCTCATTTTGGCTGCTTTCCGGCTACCATAATCTATGTGAGGTCGAAAGCTAAGCCTGTTGTCTAACATTACCCCCCGATACTTGATGGAAGCCTATGCCTCGATACTAAAACTGTCTTCCTGAAAGTTAGCGAACTCAACTATTTTACGGCTTGTGATAAGCAAGCATCCTGCTGGCTACGTTCTTCATGGCTACATTCGCTGCCGCTCCTACTTTTTTTATCTCTTTGCCCACCACTACGAGAGCTAGATCATATGCGAATCCTTTGATTGTGCATCCCTGGAGCAATTGCACTCTGAGCACCTCGTCGTACCGATCGGACTAGAAGTTGCATTTTTTTGTCGCATTTTTCTTGCACGCCGCTACCACTGCGTCTGCCGACACCTGCTGCACCAGCTCCGTGCGGCGTGAGCAGTTGACGACCTCCAGTCGGTGGTGTCGGGGGAACAGTGTCTTAACTATGGTGGCCGTGCGGTGGGGCAGTTCACGCAGGTGGTTCCCTGGCTGCGGATCTTCTTCGTTACAACATCGTATGCTGTTCCCCATGGGTTTACAACGGCCTAAACACATATTTTTGCAGGAAGCAGCTGGATTTGCTTTGTTTAATGCTTCTCTTGAGATCTCGATTGGCTGTTCGCAGGTCTTCCAGCAAAGATGCAACGCCTGGGGCGGCCTCGGGCTCGTTGAGAGCGCCTTCTCCTGGGCATAGATAAGTCGCACGCATCCGAGACTCTTTCCTTAAGCTGCCACGCCATGTCCTCTGCTGACTCTGTGGCCCATGTCCATTGAGCATGGCGTAGGGAATCCGCATGGGTTTCCTCGTCTAGGCAGTTATCCTTCCATTTGGGGCCTTTGTTTTGGACTGATGTTTTCCCCGCCCTCTCCCGTCCTTTCGAAATGAACTGGTTGGTGGTCGCTGAATTTGAATTCATCGCTGACTTTCCATGTGGTTAGCCTATAAAGTGACCTGCTGAGCAGGGTGAGATCAATAATAGATCCTCTACCAGCCTTGCAGGACGTGAGTTCCTGCCCGTCAATTGCCAAGCCCAAGTCGATCGCCTCTAACTCTTTTAGCAGGCTGGTCCTGCTCCCATTCCCGGCTATGACGAGGGGAGCCCTCTTGCAAGCGTCTTATGATATTTCCTCCATCATATTTTGGAACCTCTGCAGTTCCCTGCTTGGAGGTGCGTAGCAACTGTAAATGGTAATTCCATTAATTTTCGCTTTTATGAATCCGTCGTGTGCTGCTCTGACTTCCTGGAGCGGTGATTTCAGGTACAAAATGGCCGCTTTCCGCAATTACTTACCGCCCAGCCACTTCCAGCGCTAGGCTTGTATGGCTCGCTGATTATTGTGACGTCAGTCTTTCTTTCTCATATTGATTGCTTCAGCAGGGCCTGAGCAACCTCACAATGGTTGAGGTTCAGCTGTGCAAGCTTAATTTTCTATTAGCCAGGGCGCTCCTAAAAACGGGGAATCTGCCGCTGCCGGCAATGCGTTTGGAGACAGTATGCCTCTCCTTGCAGAGCATGCACTATGGCCTCCGCATTAGGAACATCTGGCCTACTTTCAGGAAACTTATTGAAATTGATTTATCGACGCCGCTTATGCTTGGCCTTACGCCTTTCGCAGGTTGATGTACTCTGGGGCTATGTCCAATATTTGGATTTGGACCTTCAGCGGCTCGCAGATGTCCTCTTTTGTAGTGATTTCGCCCAGGTCCTTGCACTTTATCGACACTCGCCTGTCGTTTCGCCCACCAGGCTCCTAAATGCTCGTCCAACTTCTCGTCCGCTTTAACTTTACGAAATATCTCCGAATATCTCGCTTCGCCTTTTGCTGAGATGACAACTGCATCCGCTCGCGACCATTCCTTCAGCAGGCCCTTGCTCTTTTTCCTGGTGTTTTTCTTGTGAGTGACCTCCTTCCATTTGCCGCCATCTCCTTTGGGCTCGGTGTCTCCTGCAAGGTTGTAGCTTGTCTACCAACTGGTCATCGAATTCTTTTTGTTTGGGGCGTTCGTACTGTGGCCTGCTTCCGTTTGGTTTGAATAATACTCATTTTATTGGGTCCCAACTCCCAGGCCGTTGTCCTTGATTATTGTACAGTCGCGTTATGGTCTCATGGTTGTCTTTATAAACAGTGAGGTCATGTGAGGGTTGACACTCGCCTACATGGGGTCGAGTTTTTGGAGAGATCCGCGTAGGTCAGGAATATTTCATCTGAGCCTGCACGGCCAACTGAATGGGGACGAATCAAGGAGTGTACTTGCAGATTTGCCATGTTTTGGTGTGTGTAGCGCCTATCCAAGGGATACCACTACCGGATAGGTATCGATCTGGCCATCGCCAGGATAATGACAGTCAGACCTTTGCGCCTGATATAGGCACCCAGCCGAGCAATTACATCCCCGTGTCATTTCAGACGCCTCATACGAAAAGCAATGAATAGCTGTGGTAGTATTCTATAGGCCGTTTTCCACACAGCGGTGTGTGTGTGTTTCTGAAATTGGGAAAAATTAAATGTTTAAAATATGAGCAAGGATGTCAACATGGTGATAAGTGGACGGAAGTCAGAGTGTTGTTAAAACAATGCTTAAATATTTTCTGGAAATGATAAGATTAGGGTATTTAAGTAGCGAGTACCACATAGATGGTATGTCAGTACCTCAACTCTAGTAGCTCGTTAAAATGGCACTATAATCATAATGTTTAAACGGCAAAAATGACAAGAAATCGCTATACTATGCGCAATAACCACTGGAATAGTAAGCCCTTCATCAAAATGCTGTTCAGCAACAGCTTTTAACTTCGAACTGCTTTTGTATATTATCCATCGCAGAGGAATGAGACGGCCATAGAAGATATGTGCACTATCCTACGCAGAGGAGAAGGAGGGCCATGGATGAAGAAGAGATACGTGATCTTCTAAAAGAAGAGTTTCTGGACAAGTTTTATATGAGCAATACCCTGATTGATTTTATGATGAATGCATTAGCCCCACGTATGTTTGAAAAGTTTAACACCAGGCATGAGGAGTATCGGGAAGAAATTCCCGAAGAAGAACGAATTGCCGGGTCCTCGCTGCACCCCCAATTGCTACCCGCCTGTGTATCCTCCAAACACAAGACATAATTTGGAAGGCTATATTGGATATTGGAGGCGGGGTATGCAAAGTTCAGGCTAGAGCTATTTATATTTCTGGGTGATGGGATGTATAAAAAAAAAACTATTGCTATGTAGACATTGTATATAATGTTTTTTATAACAAGAGTCTTTAACAAATAAAAGTTTATACTCTCTTCGGAAACAAAAATAAAATCTTTTTATTTATTAAGCATTCTGTTTTTTTTTTAATTTTACATATTTTGACATAATAGTTTCACACTTATGTCGTTGACATATGAATTTAAAGCAGCTACATTTATCGGGTCCTTCTGTTTCATCATCGAAAGACCAAGGAGAAGATGTATCCCAAATTGAGATTCATTTAGATCACAATATGACCGCTCCTGTAGGCAGCTTTTAATCGATTTTAGAAAATACAGCTCTCTATTTAAGATCATATCTTGAAATTTAAATTTAATTGAGCGGACTAATGAAATTGATACGTACATTGCAGCTTGCTGTGGAAGGATAACTAATGCATTGATAAATCGCAAATATTTTTAATTCTTTCAATGAGACAATTTTTAATTATATTGTATAACACATATTTTTTAATACTAGTAGACCTCATTATTCAACTCTTTAAGGTAGTGCGATATTAAATATTTCAAACACATGCTGGCATAATAGCTGCACACATTCTGATTTGAATGGAAACCTAACTGTTTGTACTCGCTAAATTGATCAGCCGTAAGCTTTGAGGCATTCATATAATCATTATAGTCCTCCACGATCGTTTTTAGCATATATTGTCAGATGTCTTTTTCCGAACATCCGTACGTTATTATACGTTGAGTTTTTTCGCGAAGCCATCTTTTAGTTGAATTGTAATCGTCCTCATCGTTCTCCGAGAATGGGTTTACTGAAGTTCGTTTAAGCTCCTAAAGGGGTATGGTGGTTCTATTCGAAATACACGAACAAGCATAGTGTCCGGTATAAGGAAGAAGGCGATTTCTCTGACGAAAATCTCGCAGTGTTTTCTGCGAGTAAATGTAAGATATATAACAGCGGTATTAATTTTCTTAGGAGCGCTAAGAATGCACCTGGTCGCCATTAAACTATACGTTGGACTAATGAGTTTAATGGAGAATACTCAACCAAGCGGTCACGGATAAGTAGACAGTAAGCATCAAATTCGAACGTTAATGGATCCAGTTTTAAGTGCCTCATTCTGAAATGCTTAATCCACAACAACAATCGGGGCACTTTGCTCAAATTCTTTAGGAGTTAACAGTGGTTGAGGCTCTTTTATATAAAAGCTTATTTGAAACTAAGCGTACATCTCTATATATATAACTGTTTGTCCTGATTGACTGACTGACTGACTGATTGGTGATCAATGCACAGCCCAAACCTTAAGAGTTAGGAAGCTGAAATTTTCACTGTAGTTACCTTATGTGATGAAGGTGCACGTTAAGACGGAGTTTCGGGAAATTCCACCCGCAAGTATGGAAAAATCGCGAAATACTTTGTATGAAACTTTTCTGTTTACCATCCGATCGGCCTCAAACTAATTTTCAAAGTTCTTTGTTCAAATTAATTTGAGGGGTGTTTCGCACTTCCAAGGATCTATATGAAAAATCATTTGAGACGTGTTTCACATTTTTCGCAGAATCAAAGCATCCTCGGCGAAATGTGCGATTCTAAGATTTTTTTGGTGCAGTTTTAAGTGGTGTCCAATTTGCTTCAAACTTATTTTCCGAGCTCTACATTAGAACTTAATAAATACGTGTTTCAGCGATTTGGGAAATTCCTCCCGCAAGTATGGAAAAATCGCGAAAAATGTTCGCATGAAACTTTTTTGTTTACCATCCGATCGGCCTCAAATTCAATTTCAAAGTTCTTTGTTCAAATTCAATTGAGGGGTGTTTCACACTTTTACAAAAATTTATTCCTCCTTGGTCAAAATGGGGGTCAAAGATTTGGTTGATGACGTTTGGCGCTCAAATTCATTTTCAAGGATCTATATGAAAAATCATTGGAGACATTCACAATTTTCGCAGAAGCAAAGCATCCTCGAGGAAAAGTGCGATTCTAAGACTATTTTGGTGAAGTTTAAAGTTTTTTTCGGTTTGCTTTTAACTTTTTTTCAGAGCTCTACATAAGAACCCTATAAATACATGTTTCAGTTATTTTGGAAATTTCACCCGCAACAGTGGGTAATTAGCGAAAAATGTTTGTATGAAACTTTTTTGTTTACCATCCGATCGGCCTCAAACTCAATTTCAAAGATCTTTGCTCAAATTAATTTGAGGGGTGTTTCACAGTTTTCCAAAAATGTATTCCTCCTTGGTGGAAATGGGGGTCAAAGATTTGGTGGTTGACGTTTCGCCCTCAAATTCATTTCCAAGGATCTACATAAGAAATCATTTGAGACGTGTTTCACATATTTCGTATAATCTAAACTCCTTCGGTAGAAAGTGCATTTCAAAGATTTTTTTGGTGAAATTTAAGTTTTGTCCGATTTGCAAACTTATTTTCAAAGCTCTACATAAGAATGTGATGAATACGTGTTTCAGCGATTTGGGAAATTCCACTTGCATCAGTGGTAAAAGGGCGGAGAACTTTTATATGAAAGTAGTTTGTTTACCTTCTGTTCAGTTTCAAAATCATTTTCAAAGCTTTTTGAGAACATTGATTTTATAACATACGTGAAACGTCCAAGATACCCGCTAGTATCATACAAATCAGCAAATTGTTCGCGCTAAAAATTAAATTTAAATCATCGTATGGATATGTTTCTGAGTTCAAATGACCGTTTAAATTTAATAAATAATTTGTAATCATTTTTCTTTCCGAAATAAATGCGAATAACGCAAATCGGGGGCGTTCTCTATTAGCTGCTAGCCTTACATTCCAAGAGTGTTGAGAGCCAGTTGTGAATGATGGATTCATATAACAGTCCCAGCTGCGGAATGTGATTGGGAGAGAACTTCCACTTTTAACCATATTATACATTTGAAGTTTTGCTTGATCATTTAGCTCTATATGTGGGATTTTCCAGGTTATCTTTGTAATTGCTCTCCTTGTTGACCCTCGCCCTACGGTGGAATATAAGCGACTGTTTCGTATCACTGGCTTCGACAAGCTTTTATTATTGTAAAGTATCATTCTCGTGGTCACAAATATAAGTGGAGAGTTACTTCTTCTTCACGCAAGTTAATCAAGTCGCCGTGTTGATCAATTATTTGCATTGTTAATGTATTTAGCTCTCTTGTGTTTAATGGCTAGTAAATGAGGTTATGAGGGATCTCTTTCATTTTATATTCTGGTGCAACGTTGAGAGCAAATTCATGAAGCGTATGCGATAAGATATTGTTTACATATGAACCGTTAATAATATTACACTCCAGTCGAATTGTATTCACTTTAAAAATATTTACCCCTAAATCTGAGGTATGAGCAACGTCCGGTAATAGAACTTGTTTTTTAAATCCAAGTAATTGCCCAATCGAACGATTTTTATTAAAATGTATTGCCAAACTTTTGCTCATCACCGTCACTTGAAGTGTATTGTTATTCCTTTGTGAGGTCAGATTGATGAGTAATAAGTTTTCGTTCCATCAAATTATCTATGATGAAATCAACAATGTTCTCAAGCTCGACAGGTATTTCAATTATATGTTCATTGAAATGAAATAGATTATTAGTTCGGTCAACATTTGGAATCGAATTGTAAATATGAAAATCAACTAGACAGTATTCGTGCTCTGTTGACAATTCAATGGGAGGAAAGTAATTTGCTGTGAAAATTGCCCCTTTCCAAGATAAAGTTATTGTTGTTCACATTTTGAGAAACGAATGTTAAATGACATATAGTTGTTTCGAGAAGATGCTGCTTTGCATCCCACTTCGGCCTTTTATCTATTTAATTTTTACTATTAATTTCAAGCAAATAAGACCCGAGTTTTAGTTCTGTACGCGTACTTTAAGCTGCTGTTTAAGAAGAATAGTGATGGTAAAGTACATGGATGATTAGTGATGTAAGTTTTAAGAATATTTACAAAGTATTTTAAAGTGACAATGTGGGTGCAGTGTAACATGATATTATTTATATAATACTAAATTAATTGACCTTCTGCTGCGAACATGCTCCCCTCGTGGAAGTTGAAGGCTTTCAACCGAAGTGGTCTCGATAGGCAGAACGGCGATCTTTGTGATAGCTCTCTTGACGAGTCCGCTTGCAGTTTGAATGATGCGCCACTTTCCACGCTCCTGCAGCAGTGAGAGGTAAGCGATGCTCCACTTCTTGCAAAAGGTCTGCTGCATGTGGCAAACACGTTACCAGCGGCTAAGGCGATCGATGTTCAGATGCGTCAAGTCGGACTCGTCAATAGAAGCGTTGGACTTGCCCCAGAGAAAGTGGCCAGGCGTAAGTACCTCCAAGTCGCTTGGATTTTCTATAATGGGACAGAGTGGTCTTGAATTTAACATGGCAGATATTTGGCAAATAAGGTTTCGAAGTTCATGACTTTAGAAACGACTTTAAGTCCTCCAATGGGCCCGTACCGTTGTCGCAAGGTCGCAAGCAGAAACTGCGGGCCAGCATGCAGAAATGTGTTATGGTAATGCATGATTAACGCGCAGGTAACTGGATGCTGTTTGGGTAAGAGAATAGGGTGCTTAGCTTCGTATTCAAGGTTGGAATTCTGAAGCCGACCACCAACGTGAATGAGTCCTTTGGGATCTAATATGGGATGCAGAGATCGGAGTTCGGAGTTTTAAGTGGCAGCTGCTTGTTGGAGCGGAGTGCCTTGTTATCCTCAATGAAATTTGTAGTCTGGATACTTTTGATGAGTAGATGTGTTCCTTGTTTGATTTCGTCTAGAGTTAAGAAATCTTTGGAACGAGGTGAGTTCGTTTGAATATTCGTAATAAATCGAAAAGTGTATCCGAAAGTACGCTGGAGCTTTCCAAATGAACTTTTAAATTTGCACGATGCGGTCAAATCCCTTTGAATTGATAAGACCAATGCATTGTGACGACGCTCTGGAAGCTCCAGTTGTTAAGCACTGTCTTCAGGCAATTCTGAGCTGCTGAAGCGTAGAAATGTCGGTCCGTTGTGCCAAAGCTGCGATTCTATGAGTTGCAGCGGCGTGCATCCACGTGATAAAATGTCAGCAGGGTTCTGTTGGGACGGCACATGATGCCAGGTCATGCCTTTAGTGCGTTCCTGGATTTGATAACCTATTGGAAACGAAAATACAGTATAATTTGCTTAGCTGCCTCGATACTTAGCTGCATCGGTAAGATAGCTGCCTGAAATTTTCTTTTCGCTGCAATAAAAGCCAATTTTCTATGAAATTCATTACATTAAGCGCATCTAACTTAACAGCTTTTTGCACTTATGCGCCTCCTATCGGCAGTAATTTTTTGCCAATTTCTATGAATATCATGTAAGTTAACTGCGCCATCTATGATCAGATGATTTGATTTTTGATTTGTTTTTCTTATGTATACAATAAACTATATTGCAATTGAATTAAATGTAATTTAAATACATAAAGTTAATAAGAACTATCAAATTAATTTATTTAATTTAGTACTACTAAAAAGAATTCAGTGCAACTTAAACTTAGGAAAAAAAAAAAAGAAAAGTTAAATGCCTCATTAGGATAGCTGCCTCTAATGTCCGTGCTAAGTACTCGAGGCAGCTAAGCACATTATACTGTATTAAAGTTAGAAGGCGTTTCTAGTATCCATGCCAGTGCTATATTTGAGTCAGTCCAACAATGATATTTGCTTTTGAACTGAATATCTGCGGCGACGTTGAAGATAAGCTCCGAAAGTATGAGCGCTGCTGAGAGTTCACGCTACGGGATCGTTAGCGTTTTAAGGGGGGCCATTACAGATTTAGAAGACAGCAGATGGGATACGACAACTCATTGCAACTCAGATCTTATGTAGATACAAGCGCCAAATGCAGCCATGGTTGCGTCGCAAAAACCATGTATTTCATAATTTGATAGAGGTGTCATAGCAAATCGTGGAAATTTCGGACTACGAACGATTGAGAGTTGTGATGTGAGCTGAGCCCACACTGAATGCAATGACTGTGGAAGGCTTTCGTCGCAGTTGACCTTCTCCTTCCAAAGTGCTTGAAGAAAAATCTTTAGTTTAGTGATGATGGGTGAGATTAATCCCAGCGGATCGTAGAATCCTGCAATTGTGGACAAAATGCTTCACTTCGTCCCTGAGCCTTTGGGTATTATTTCTGAAAAGTTGAACAGGAAATTGTCAGAGCTGCTTGGGACCCCCAGGTTAAGCCTAGAGCTTTAGCAATGCTGGTTCCGTTGTGGAACTCCATCAGTTTTTCCCTATCGGACTCAGAATAACCAGCACCATTTCCGTATTGAAAAGTGGCCTTTTGCTAATTTGACTGGCTTCCTTGATGGAATCACCTCCAGAGATCAAATCGTCGACATCATCCCTGCGGATGATCTTTGCAGCCAGCGGGAAATTGTGCTCCTCGTCGTAGGTAAGCCATTGCATCGTACGGATGGCTAGAAAGCCATCAGGCTTAGTTCCGTATGTAACCAAACAGTATGTTTTAATCCGGTCATGTGGATTTTCGCGACATAAGACGCATTGCAGGAACTGGTCTGGAGGTGTTATGCGCACGCAACGATACATCTTGCAGATGTCACCGCAGACTGCAACATTGAAAAGGCGAAATCTATCCAGTGTGCTGAAGATTTTTGGTTATATGGATGTTCCAGCTAATAGCAAATCATTTAGGGATGCGCCTGATGCCGACATAGCCGATCCGTCAAAAACGACGCGCAAATTTGTTGACGTGCTGTCGGGCTTCTCCATGGAGTGATGCGGCAAATAAAACTGAGGTTTAGTTTGGTTATTAGTAACAAGAGACATATGCCTCAGTCTTATATATTCTTGCATAAACGTATTCTTTAGTTGGTGATTATCGCTAAACTTGCATTCAAGAGTTTTGAAGCGTCTTAAAGCGTAATAATAAGAATCACCTAAATCATCGAAGTTTGTTTTCGCACGGAATATTGGCCTGAGATGAGGCGTGTGCAGCCATACACAAATAATTTTTTACAAAGAGCGTCTTCATCAGACGGAATGGGTGTGGAGCCACAGCAATTGTCGACCTCCCAAAAGCGTTGCAGGAAAGCGAATCCTCTGCTGCGCATGGGTTGGCTTCATTGTGAAGGACAGCTAAAGTAGTTTTACGCGAAAGTCCGCCAAAAATGATCCACCCGAGTTTTGTCTTCTGGAGTCTTGGTAAGTTATTCTCAATGCGAATCTGACCAACGCAAATGAGCTCGAAAAATAGGCCAGCACCAAGTAGTAGATCGATCGGCTGGCTCTTAAAGAACGATGGGTCAGCGAGTTTGATGTTTTTGGGAATTTTTCAACCGGCAACGTCGATTTCAAAACGAGGCTGATTTTTGGTTATTGTACGCGTTATGACGGTGGAAAATACTGTGCAGAATTTGGTGTCATGCGACTGAGCAGGAACATTAGCAGACAAGTTAGAGGTTAAGCTGCTTCGCCTCGCCAATGCCTGAAATCGAGACGTTCCAATGTTGAGTTGTCAGCTGAAGAGTTTTGGTAATAAAGTTGAGCTAAGAAGCCGAATCCAGCAATGCGCGGCAGGGTATGTATGCTTCAGATCGGCTCTTGGCGTATACGATAGCAGTGAGGAGCAACACGTACTCAGCAGGCTTTAAGTTCAAGGCTTAAGGTGCGAGATCAGAGGTAGTCGAAATGAGAGCTGGTGAGGTTTGAGGCAGCGTAGACGGAATATGAGAATGCATATCTCTAGTAGTCTGCGTATTTTCTGCACTATGATCAAACGTTTGACTTGAGTTTGGAGTCATGTGCAGCAAAGAGTGATGTTTATATTGACAATGTCTACAATGGCCTGATCGGCACTGCTGCAAGCTATGGCCCTTTCGTAAGCAATTCAAGCAAACGTGCATACGTTTGGCTTCCTTATGGCGAAGATTGGGTGACAAATTTAAAAATCGAGTGCATTTAGCGAGATAATGATCTTTTGATTCGCAAAAGTGACAAGGTCGTTTATTAGATGAGGCAATGAGTGTGTTGCAATTTGCTTTGGATACGTTTTTGCCCACCTACAGGCAAGGAGTATGTGCCGTAGCGCTCTTCAAGTTTTCCAACATGCGACATCTCTTTTCCAAATATGCTGACATATCCTGAAAGTGCCTCTTCCCATCTCTCTTGACTATCCTGATCAAACTTGCGGCCAATGATGTCAATGAGCAGTCCGTCAGCAAGCTCCTGGGCTGATGCCATGGTGCTGAGTGCTCGAAGATGTGCGTTGATTTTATCACTCAGCTCGCGTAAGCTGCCCGCAGAACCCTTCTCGACACCTGATAGCCCTAATATAGCCCGTACGTGGCCCTGAAAGTGCAAAAATGTATTATCAAATCGCTTTTAAGCAATTCCAAGGCTTTGTCGTAGTTAGCGTCGGTAGGTTCCAATGACCTTATCGTGTCGATAGCAGCGCCATCTAGACAAGAGCGTAAGTGTTGCAGTTTTTCAATCTTACTCAGATCTTCATTGGTCCCGATGACAGTGTTGTACATGGCGTAGAAATCAGGCCAATCCTCGTAGGCACCGCTGAACCTGGTGCAACTCGGGTAAACGAGACTTACGGCTAATCGATTGCGACATTGTATTTGTCTTCCAATATAGCCGCGGATTGTAGTAGAGTTTGGGCAGGTCATGCGCGTGTTGATTACAGAATGCAGATGACGAGTCAGCTTAGATTTTACGACCCAGTATAGCTGAGTAAGTTCTGCACGGGCGTCTAAGGCTCACTCCAGCAGGTCGAGGTTTTCGAGTCTGGACTGGGAGTTCTCATATGCTGACTTCATGTGGTCCACCGAATTCGTTCGAACCATTATATCGGTTTCATCGAAGCTTTCCATGTAAAAATATACATAAAATATACATAAATATGTGTTTACTGAACTTAGTCTTGCCGCCAAAATTAGCAAAAAAGGCGCAAAAGTGATCTGGATGCCCTTGACAAACAGCGAAAGTCAAACGGAGGCAAAGCGCAGAGCCGATTACTATTAGTTTCGAGAACGTAAATGTATGTATGTATTGCTAGCTCTGAGGCATCGATGTGCAATGAGTGAGTGTGTGTATACTTGGTTGAGGTTTTTTTTCGAATGCAGGAATGGATGTGTTTAGCACTGAACCGCACTAAACAGCTTTGTTATTATTGAGCCAACTTGCTTTTTAATAACGCGAAATAAAATTATTACATCGATTTGTAATAATTTTGGCACTACGAAAAAAGTGGCGCTCTCAAACTGATTCGAGTGCGTATGTGTGTGTCTGACTGCGGCGGCCAAGACAGCGACGTTTGATAAGAGAAAGAGATTACGAGAGAGAAAAAAGTGAACAGTAATAAAAATCACGTCGGAGTCACCAATGTTTCGAGGAGATGCTGCTTTGCATCCCACTTTGGCCTTTTATCTATTTAATATTTGTACCCTTGCAGAGGGTATTAACATTTTGTCTCGAAATGTGTAACTCATAGAAGGAGACATCTCCGAACCAATAAAATATATATATTCTTGATCAGTATTAACGGACCACTATATCATATAGCTGCCATAGGAACGATCGGTCGAAAAGTAAGTTGTTTTATGAAAAACAATTTTGTTTTTCAAGATATCTTGACCAAACTCGCCATTTATTAGTTTTACTATGCTCCTCATTTGTATGCAAAATCCTATTAAGATCGAACCACTATATCATATAGCTGCCATTGGAACGATCGGTCGAAAGTTAAGTTTTTGTATGGAAAACTTTTTTGTCATTCAAGATATTTCGTTAAACACGGAATTTAAAGAATTCACTTTGCTCCCTTCATTTTTCCAAAATCTTATTTACACCGGACTGCTATATCATATACTTATGTGCCATAGGAATGATCGGTCGAAAACTAGGTTTTTGATTAAAAACCTTTTTATTTTATCAAGATACCTTGACCAAGCTCGCCATTAACTATTTTCCCTGTGCTTCTTAGATACGGGCAAAGCACTATGAGCATTATGAAAAGGTTGGGTCTGCAAGGGTATTGGATCTTCGGATTGCCAAAAATAGCCTTTCTTTCTCGTTACTATTAATTTCAAACAGATGAAACCCGAGTTTTAGTTTTGTGTGTGTACTTTAAGCTGCTGTTTAAGAAGAATAGTGTAGGTAAAGTACAGTACAACTTCGTTCTAAGAAAACATGAAATATCCCATTCCATTTATTGGAGTAGCGAGATTTTTAAAGTATTCATTGTTCGGTTGAAATAATGATTTTGAGTATATTCGGTTGAAATAATGATTTTGAGTATAAGTTAATATTTTTAAATTTAAATCCATTTGGACTCCTTATTAAGCCGATTATGAGATTTGTCTTTCCGCAAATAAAGAGACATACAATTAATCCTCTAGTTTAATTTGGTAATAGCACACTGTGTCGAATATTATTTTTATTGGGTAAAAAATCAATGTTTCTCACTTCTACATTCTTTTTTTGCTTCATTAAACAGCAAGATTTCAGGTCTAAGATCGAAAAGTATTTAGCTTTATCTAGGTTTCCCAAAATCATGGAAATATTGGGCATGGAATGGTTCTTTCATTATGTTTTTGAAAGTCCATTACGAGGCGCATGTTTCGATTACCCAATTCATTCGTGCATTTTTTATCAACCACCCAAATGGGCTTGTTATAGGGAGAAACGGATTTCTTAATAATACCATTCTTCAAAAAGTCTTGAATCTCTTTGTTCACAAATTCAGCTGCACCCATTTGATACGGGTACAACTTGGCATGGATAGGTTCCTCATTTGTAGACCTTATGGTGGCTACTACAGAAGTGTTGTAAGGCAGAGCTTCATTAGCGTCTGCAAAGGTGTTATTTCTACCCTGTATCATTTTTAAGAATTTTTCTCTTATTGAAGGGGGTTGCGTCAGTGCAATCTACGTTAGTGAAATTGACGTTTACGCACTTATGGTACAGTGTCGGTTGTTATTGATTACCGCACTTAAGTTGGCTAGTGTTTAGACAAAGTTGAGCTCCGACTTATGTTAACAGGTCGAGGCCTTTGATCCCGTCGAATGTTAAAAGATCCTGGAGAAGGAAGAGCGTTTCTTTCTGACCAAATATTGATATATAACATTTCTGTGATATTTTGGAAGTGCCATGAATTGAATGGATTGTAAATGGTTCGACCGAGCGGACTCCCTTTAGCCCAGGTATGGGCGAATGTAGTTTTTGCCGCGCCCGTGTCGACAAGAATGTAGATCTGTGTCCCCGCTACTTCTCGCCTGATGAAGACAGCAGGGACTTACGCCAACAAAATTTATAGCGTCCGAATCTCCATCTGATTCATCAGCCATCTGCGCTTCCCTAGCATTCCCTAGCATCCCTATCGGCAGTTTCATACTCCCTAGGATCAACTTCTTGACTCTGAATAGTATGATTCACTCTCTGACGCCTCTGACCAGTTGATCGGCCAGAAGTGTTTGTTCGTTTATAAGCCTGATAATTAATGGATTTGACGTAAGCCGGAGCTTGTGACGGCATTAAGCATTTGGACATTGAAGGGTCAACTTCCATTGGTTTGGGTGCGTTGTTGTTGTTTTGGACCCTACCATTATGTTGACTGGTCTGACCCTGTGGTTTGTGCTGTTTATTGAAATGCGGGTTTTTTGCAACTCTTTTTGGTTGATCTGTTCGCTGCGCAGCTTTCTCCAGCTGTTGACCTTGCGCATTTGCGTTTGGCCTGCGCTCCCTTTCTTCCTGGCTTCGCGCAAAATTGGCAGCGAAAGCATATCTTTCATGGTTCGACTCGACCTCTTGGGCGAGAGCCAGAGCCGAGGGCAAGTCTCTGGGTATTGCCGCAAAAAGTACATCTGCTATACTGCGCTTTAGCCCTGATATAAATACCCGCAACGCATCATCGCGAGATTTTTCACACAGGCCTTTTGCTAAACTTGATTCGTATGACATGTTGACTTTATTAGTTAATAATGTCAGCTTCTTTTCAACCTCGTCATAGTGTTGAAGCAAGGGCAAGTCACCCAGCTTAAGATTGCCTAATTATTGCTCGATGACGTGTATTGGCCGCTTATCGCTATACGTGAAGTCAAGGCGATTTATTATTGCATCGAATGATAACGACGAGAACTGCCATTACATGGCTTAAATATTTTATATGCTGCCGTCGCAACTTGTCGCCAAGAAACATAGGCTTCTTGTGCCCCTGTAAATTCAGGCAGACATTTCACCGCATCCAGCGGCTTAACGCAACGAACATTGTCTGTGATTTATACTTCTTCGAAAACTTCATTAGGAGGGGCAGTAATTGCCGTATTTGCTACCTTTTTTGTTAACTCAGCAATTTGGCTCTCTAAGGCCTTGCATTGAAAGCTTCTGCCTGCGCTTGCAACGCAGCTGAGACCGCAGACTCTACTAAAGTTTTATTTAGTTGGGGGTCCATGCTTGGTTTGTTTATCAAAACTGGGATTCTACCAAGGTCGTTATCTGAACCCTCTGAATCTGTATTTCCCTGTTTGGGGTCGCTATATTCTTGGAATGCCCTATTCATAGATCGCTGTGTAACACAGTCGATCGAATTTCAAATCGCTGCCCAGTCTAGCTTGCGCGCTATTCTGGTGACACACCGTTGCCCGAGGAGCTCCTGCGGCCTCGGTGAACAAATAATTAATTATTGTGCTTTAACACACACGCACACTGACCAAATTGGCGTAGGTCAAGGGAGCGAAAACACACTGACCGATTTGATGCCGGTCATGAACACTTTGTCAGACGCGAATTGTGCTGACTGCTCTGTTTTTTTGTATTAAAGTTCACTTTTCACAACGGTGGCTTGTCGCGAATTTGTAGAATCACTTATTGACTTATTGTATTATCTAAGCATGTTTTTGTTTAGGATTCTTCACTTAGTTGGGCGCCAATAATGTATTTTTTGAGTGCATTTATTAACGGCTCAGTGCCGGAGTACCTCCGTGCTGGGTCAACGACGTTTATTTGATAACTATTTTTACATTATTAAAATTCTTAAGAGCTAAATACAAAATAGGAAGAGATGACAATTTGACAATTTATAAAAGCATGCAGCTACGGCGTGGTCGGCAAGCCGACCAAGCATATCCGCGATAACGGATATTGCACAACAGACGTATCCGATTATATAATTTTATATAATTAAAAACGAATATTCAACTCCGGCCACCATGAAGCGCTTGGGAGCTTCATTCAACGGGTTGCCGAGCCAACATGTGGATCGGCCTTTTAAATTTTCCGCCACTAGCCGTCCTTATCTCTGCCACTCTAACGACCACGTCCTCTCCTGCGTGCACTTCCGTCACTTTGCCGATTAGCTACAGCTGGGGCGGCAGATTGTCCTCGGCGACGACCACGAGCTCTCGCCGCCAAAACTGTTGATTGAGCAACGAGACAGCTCACCATCGATTCGAGCAGGTGAGACCCTTCTGGTCCGGGGTCCCCTCTCTGGCAGAGGCCTCGATGTCCCTGCCCCCAGTAGATGGCCTTCCGTCAGAGACTGTCTATCGCTTGGGTCCTCGCTTAATGCTCCCAGGGGCCTGGAATTGAGGACGGCTTCTACTACGTCAAGAGTCGTCTGCAGCTCTTCGGCCGTTAGCAACAGGCTGCCTACCCTCCGTAGCAGTGAGTGCTTTGCAGACTTCACACCTGCCTCCCACAATAGTTCTTGGCGGTATGAACACAAATTCGCAACCGCTTTTTGATGCGAATTCGCGAAAGTCGTCCACCTCTTCCTTGATTCGAGCGTGCAACTCCTGAAACTGGCGACGTGCTCCGAAGAAGTTCCTCCTCGACGGCCGATAAGTCAGATACTAGTTCTAAGTGAACCGCTTTGGAGGCGAAGCAAACAAATAATGCTATGTACGACTTATACATAGGCTTTCCACGTATTCGAAAGGTCGTGCAAATTTGGCCACAAAAATCGACGCCACAGATAGAAAATGGGCGGACCGTTTGGAGCCGATCTGCTGGTAAATTTCCCAAAACTTGTGTTATCAGACGAGGCTTGCATATAAAGCAACGGATACATGATCTCACTGTCTGACGAGAGACATCTTGAGCGTTGATTAGCCAAATTAGTTCACGAAATAGACTCACGAGTGCTCTTGGGCCAGCATGACAATTCGTCTAATTCAGGTATCCAATAACGCTTCTAGCAAACTGTGAGCTTTTTTTTTGGAGAAGCGGAAACTTGGCATCATGTGAAAGAGGATCATTAACAAGTCGTCCCCCTATACATCCATTATACTCATGCATTAATGGATTGAGACGCTGCAGGCTATGACCCACGCGTGTGCCCTTTCGAACTCTAGCTATGTCATCTTTAAATTTAACTAGTTGGATGACTTCAACTATTTTCTCGAAAGCTTCTTTCCTTTCGAGCGATGTAGGGATAGTCCCAAATTGTACTGCTAGATTTTTACATTTTTGAATAAAGCGGAACATATACATATATAGCATACCCTCTCAGCAGCCACGCATGCGATGAGAAACTATCGATAGTTTCCAAAATATCTGGTTGGTCTACCGTAGCTGCTTGTCCAACAGCTGTTTTGCGTACTTCTAGAGTTCGCATCTCATCTGTCATCAGATGCTGGTTAACCGGCCACTCGATTTGACACAAACGTTGCCAAAAGCGAATGATGTGACCGAATCCAATGAAGCGTGACTTCAGAATCAGACCAAAGAACCGTCCGTTCAATTGGTAATCTTGTGAGATTTTTGACTCGATGACAGAGATCTTCAAGAAAGTGAGCCGCGCACAACTCAAGTCGGGGAAGACTGTTCGTCTTTAGGGGGGCTACTTTGGATTTGGATGTCAACAACGAAATACGACAACCTTCTGCAATATGGCTGCGTATATATACGCATGCGCCAAACGCTTTTATTGAGGCATCGGCGAAGCAATGTATCTCGATCGGTGAAGTTGGCTCTGGTAACACGTATCGTGGAATCTGTATTCGTTGCAACTGAATCAAAGTAGATTTCACATTCTGCCACGAGTTATTGGAACTCTGACGGATAGATTCATTCCAGTCTAACTTCTGAAGCCAGCGCTGTTGAAGTAGGATTTTTGCCTTGATTATCAGAGACTTAACAGGCCAAGCGGGTCAGCCTCGATGTCAACGAGATAATGTTCCGTTTTGTCGCTCTAAGCCCTATGAATGAATCGTCTAGCTTAAATTGAAAGGCATATTCATTTGGCAACCACAACACGCCAAGAGTTTTGGCTGTGTCAGACTCTGAGATCGTTATCGGCTCAGCTGCGTTTGCTGCGGAGAACTCAGGAGGATTCGAATATCATTTGGTTAGTTCGAAACCTGCGCTTTTGAGAATTTGCGACACTGCAGACTTAACTGTTGAAGGTTCTCTACGCATGCAGCACCAGTTAGTAAATAATCGACATAAAAGTCATGCCTGATAACGTCAGCAGCTTTAGGGTGTGATGGCTCGCTCATCCCCAAAAACGGGGCAGGCGCAGTGCCGTAAGTTACGGTGTTTAACCTGAAGGACCTCAAAGAGTCAGATGGGTTCTTTCTCCACACTACGAGCTGGAAATCTCGATCTGCTTCATGCACCATGACCTGCCTATACATCTTTTTGATGTCAGCTGTCAACGCATATTTGTGGAGTCGAAATCGAAGCAGAGTCGAGTACAGCTCCTCTTGAATGGTCGGTCCAACCATTTAAAGGTCATTCAACGCAATTTGAGACGATGTCCGACAGGACATGTCGAAAACAACGCGTAACTTCGTCGACGTGCTTTGTGGTCTTAAACACATTGATGCGGAATGAAGTAGTGTGGAGTACTTGGAATCTGATCATCTATTTCTTACATGTGACCCAGCGTTAAATATTCCTCCATGAATTCCAAGTACATACGCTTAAACTCGGGATCTCGAGACAAGCGTCTTTCAAGCGACGAAAAACGAGCCTTTGGAACCTCGATGGAGAGATTGGGATCTGACTAAATGGCAGTCTTACTTTTAATCGACCTGACGGCAATATTTCCAAATTACCTAGAAAGTGTCTCTCACATAACTGCTGCTGCCCTGAGAAAGTCCAGACAACAAGTGTCTTCTGTGAATCGGACAATTCGGACCTTGTTTAATCTGACCAACAGACAAAAGCTCAAAGAACGTCTCAGCTCCGATGAGCATGTCGATATTTGATGGTGTATAAAAATATGGATCAGCCAACGGCAGGCTCTCAGGGATTTTCCGTTCTGACCGTATGGTCAGGCTGCTAACCCGAAAAGGTCTTCAAAATCCACAAATCTAACGAGAACTCGCTGCCATTGACTCGCGACTTCACCACTGTATGAATCTTCATTCTTACTTAAGTATTGCATTGAGCAATCACAAGTAAGCGGATACTAGCGTCTTATCCTCGTCACCTGATCGTTTCTTACACTAGCCACAGAGCACGATAACGAACCTCGATTATTGTTTTTGTAAACAGCCTTTGACTTTGACTTAGGGCTATCAGACAAAGCCTTGGCTGATTCTTCAGCAGTAAGGTGTTGATACCTACGATTCAAGGCTATTTCACAATCACTCCATAATGGAATGATTGCATAGTAGAGTTGATCCTCCCATTCGTCTGGTCATTGGGTATACTTTGTTCATAACGATGTGAATGAGAATCGCGATAGAAATCCTTTTGTCATCACAGGAGCGAGCCATAGATGACATCAGATCGGCTGATAGAATTTCTCTATGCTCGGGATCGCATGATCGTTATGAACAAGAGTTTCTAACAGGCTAATAACATTTTTAAACTCTGAGTATTTTCCCATAAACTTGGGAAGTGCTAGATGCGAAAGACGTGTGCGTGGAGCCGCAACGGAGAATAACTCAGGATCTGTGGAATATTACTATACCGAATAAATACGATTATACGATTTTATATAAACAAATAAATAAATAAAAAAAACATTGAAATATATTCAAAATCTCTTTTTTTTATACATATACTACATCTCTCTGTTTCAGAAGAATTAAATATTATTTATTATAAATATATATTTGGCTGGCTCGAGGTCCAGGTTTGTTTAAATGAAACAATGAAAACAATTTTGTTGTAGTTTGCTTCCAATATATTTCGGTTAAGGGCACTGACACAAGGTACAAAAAACAATTAACATTAAAATATATTAAATTAAACAATTTATTGACACATTTACCGTACATTATTTTACACGTCTGCGCTTTATGACGTGGAGATTCAAACTGAGTCTGTTTGGCTGTTCAATAGGTGTCTGTACAAGTGAGCGCAATTTTCTGGGTCTGTCTTGTAGTTTAGTCGTTTGTTTGTTGGTGTGTTAATTATGTGTAGCATTTCTAATATTTGTCATTTGTTGTATTGTTGTTCTTGTTGTAAGATTGCTGTTACATCAAAATTTGGTGTGTGGTTGCTTCTCATACAGTGGGTCATAAGACCCCTTATTGGGTGTATCAATTTGTTAAAAAACCAAGATTTCGATATCGATTTTTATCGATTGCTTGGAAACGGAGTAAGTTATCGATTATCGGAAACAAACTTGATCTGCGCATGGACTAGCTAAAATTTCAAGACTCTAGCACTTATAGTTTATGAGATCTTTGCGTACATACATACGGACAGACGGACATGGCTAGATCGGCTCGGCTATTAATGCTGATCTAGAATATATATACTTTGTCGGGTCGGCGATGCTCCCTTCTGCCTGTTACATACATTTACATTTTGCACAAAAACATTATACCCCTTTTACCCATTTTTAATGGGTTCAGGGTATAAAAATGCCAACATTAGGGAGTCAATTGCATTTTTGAAAGGGTGACTTAAGATAATAGTACTATTAAAAATATAATAAATATTCAATAATATTCAACTATTCACATGTCATTAGACAAGTTTGGTCACTTTTCAAGTGAAAAAACAATACTGAAAATTTTAAGAAAAATGGAGCTAAATTCTAGGGGCTGCGGATAGCGATCAAACATTGATAACCAGAGTAAACGGCTTAAAATCGTTGGGCACCCGATTATAAAAAAAAGCCGTAGTTAATTATTGTTTTTGGGAAAGTCATTGCATTAGCACAAGACTAGTAAACGCTCATCAAAAAGAAAATACACTCATTAGAACAAATAACTTAAAAATAAAAGAAAAAAGTATTATCATTCAGTCTACTAATAAAGAGAAGAAGCTAAAAGAATACTTTGATAAAATAATAGCTGAACTAAATGAAATAAATGAAAAAATAACGAACCTCGAGGATTTGGTATTTAAATACTATGCTACTCCAAAAAATGCATCAAAGAATGTAGGAACTCAAATTGAAGGACAGAAAATATCATTAATGTTTCGAGACTAATCGACATTATCTAGAAAACAACAAGGTTCTCAAGATTTTTCGAAAAGTTATGCAAAGGAGAAAGAGATGCACATCAGTGCGCAAAGCAATGAGTGAGAGAAGAATTTTAAACTAACATACATATATTAAGAAAAAGCATCAGCCGCAGCGACGTTATCCGCTCAGCGAGATGCGGCTTCATATTGAACGTTCGGCGCTCGTGGCCGGCGTTCTGCTGCCACTCTCATTGATTTAATTACATATATTTATTTTTTTATTTCACTTGTTTATTAACTACTACCCTACTGTGTTTTCTGGCCGCTCAACTTAGCCGCGAGCATTCGCAACTTCGCCTCGGAACTTTCGCTCTGCGCCGCCGTTGCGCTCTCGAAGACGGTGTTGCGCAACCGATCACGAACGCACGGTTGCAGCGGCGGCCGGCGGTTAAATTCAAACTATGCGCTTCTTCTAATCTTATACACGATATGAACTATGCGCTTAACGGCTCCTTGCCCTTTACTCAACAATACTAAATAAATTAATTATAATATCAACGGCTCCTTTTGCTCTTTACATTAATAATAATGACTAAATTAATAATAATATGGACGGCTTCTTGCCTCTTACTCAAATAAGATCTTAACCTAATACAAATAAACTATTAAAATCATTCAAACATTCTGCCAACGGCTCCTTGCCGTGATCTTGGCCATAGAGATGCTGGCTCCTTGCCGTAGATTCAGAATTGTGTGGTGTCTAATCTTGGTAGCCGCCTATAGGAGCCATCGTACTTGGGTGCCAATTTCGCAGCGAAGCCCTTAGCGGCGTTAGACAGTTGTTGCTGCCTTAGCAGGACCATCGAGTCCAACGAAGGCCCCCACTCTCGTCTCCGCAGGTTGAAGTGTCTGCCCTGGTCATTTGATGCGCGCTGGAGGTTGCTGTGGACGATATAAAATATTTATTTTAGCCTATCCGCCTTCGTCCTAGGGTCGAACGCAAAAGTTGCTGACCCCGGAGTCACCTGATCATATAAAGCAGCCGGCAACCGCGGCTTCCTTCCCTCTCGAGTCCGCGACGCTTGTGTTGACCGCTAGCGATATCTCCGACAAGAGCTCGTCCCACGAACTCTGATGGCCTTCGATAAATTGCGCTATCATGGTCTTTACTATCCGGTTGGTCCTCTCGGTAGGATTCTCCTGCGCACAGTACGGGGCGGTATATTGGACCTCTACACCCAAAACTGAAACTACGGCTCGTAAACTGCACCCCGTTGTCGCACACGAACTTCCTAGGGAATGTAGTCCTCGTCATCCGTCCGGTGACCTAAATGCTTATATAGTTGCCCATTCTCTTCTATGTAGTCCGGGAACTTGGCTGGCTCTTCGGCGATTCTAGCACGCATACTCGCGACCCACTTGCAGGGTGACTCGGCCACCACTGCTTGCTGACCGGTCTCTAGAGGATGTCTTGATAGTGCGTCGGCCACGACGTTGAGCTTCCCTCGTCGGTAGTGAACGTCAAATTGGAATTGTTGCAGTTCCAATGCCCATCGCGCGATCCTTCCTGACGAGCTCTCAATCGAATTAAGCCACTTGAGAGCCAGATGGTCCGTTATCACGTCGAACCGGTACCCTTCTGGGTAGCAACGCAGCTTCCGTATCGACCAAACGATTGCCAAGCACTCTTTCTCGGGGGCGGAAAAGTTCACTTCGGCCTTTAGCAACTTTCTGCTCGCGTACGCTATAACCCGCTCCTGCCCTTCTATCGTCTGCGTCAGCACTGCGCCGAGACCGTACTCGCTCGCGTCAGTCTGTAGGACGAATCTGGCGAAAAAGTCTGGACAAGCCAACACAGGGGCAGTCGTCAAGCTATCCTTCAGTTGACGCAGTGCCTCCTCCTGTTCTTGATCCTATGCCCAATTCCGCCCCTTCTTTAAGAGCGCTGTTAGCGGCTGTACCCACCTTCCCTATCACCACGATATCGTCTAGGTAGGCGAACGCATGAGGCACCATCTCCGGCCCTATTACTGTGTCCAAGGCTCGCTGAAATGTCGCACACGCCGAATGTAAGCCAAATGGCATCACCCGCCATTGGAAAATACCTCTTTCAGGGACCTTGAACGCCGTACACTCCCAACTATCGGCTGCCATCGGTATCTGCCAGTACCCGTGCTTCAAATCCAGAGTGGAAGTGAACCGGGCGTGACGCCACCGCTCAAGGATGTGATTAATCCTGTCCAGGATAGGCATCTGGGACAGAATGCGCGTTGAGATGTTGATAGTCGATGCACATGCGCCACTCGGCCAGTCTTTTTCTTGACTAAGACGATTAGGGCGCTGTGTGGACTACGCGACGGCTGGATCAGCTTGTCTGCCTTTGCAGTTCTACGCGCCGCCTCTTGGGCTCTTCAGGCTCTCGATTCGAAGATTGCCTCGCTTCCTTCTCCACATCCTTTCCCGTCAGTTGCCGAGGCCTTTCTTCGGTTCCTTCCTCGTCTCTTCTGCCATCGGCTGCCGAGCAGGCACTCCCGACCTTTGGCGTGTGAGGCCTTCTTTCGGATCTTCCCTGGTTCCAGGCCCCGCGGCCGGTGACGTCGCCGCCTCTAGGACTAGCGCCGCCTTGCTGACCGCCTTCCCCGCTAGGTCGACGTCTACCCTCTACGCCTTCCATACTTCGAGCGTGGATCCATCTGCCAGACGCATACGCGCCTGCACGTCTTCCGCTCTCCCCCGAATCGCCCACTTGCGTACACACTCTTCGCTCATGAAGCTACGAGTGGCTCCTGTGTCAATTGTTGCAGGCAACGCTCGCCCGCCAATTTCCACCGAAGCGATTCGGCCACCGTCCACCTTTAGTGGGTGTCCTCTTACTGTGTATCGGCGCCGACCCGATCCCGGCCTGGGCGACGCCGTTGCCCGTTTCCCGCCTCCGTGCGGCGAAAACAATCCTGGCTACTTCTGCCCCGGTTCCCACATACCCAAGAAAACAAGACGGGTGCGTTGGGACATTCCCTGGCGAAGTGCCCCTCCTGTGCGCACCTACGCCATGCCCGTGGCGGATCATACCCGGTTCCGGCCTCTTGGCTCATCATTTCGTGGGCCACTTCCGCAGGGGCCGTTGCTGGCGGAGCCGGGACCCTCCTGTCCACAACGGTCGTTCCGGATCCGCTGGGAGTGGACCGGAATGGGTTGAGGTGTCCCCCCGTGGGCTGTAATGTCGTACCCATGGCCACCTAATTCCCTGATTTGCTTCCCGAGTATTCCGCCCTCTGCCTCATAACCGTCTCGTATTCCCCGGCTAGCTGGGTTAGCTGAGACAAGGTGGAGAAATCCTGCCGCCGTACGTAAAGCCTGTAATCGGGGGCAGCGTTTTCGTAGATTGGGTGCAACTCCTGGGCCGGTCCATATCTGGCTTGATGCATCAGGGCTCTCAGCTCTATCAGGTATTTCTTGCACTCTTCCCCCACGCGTTGCCTGCGGGACCGGATTTCGTCCTCAAGCCTTTCGAAGTAGCGGGGAGGCAGGAAGCACTCCAGGAAACCTCTCCTAAACACTGACCATGGCACATCGCTAAGAACCATCGAGCGGCCCTGTCGCAGAACACCTCGCTCATTGCCCAAGGCAATCGATCAAGGGCAATACACGCTCCTCTAGGTGCTCTAGAAACCCAAGGGGGTCGGAGCGGCCATCATACCTCTTACCCCACTACCGTACTTGCTCCGGATCGTTTGCAAGCGGCCCTACTTTCGACTGAGGGCGTGGCCTGCTATTGTAGGGAACACTGACAGGCTCGGCCGGGTTCCGCCCCACACCTACGTTGGTCACGATTGCTCGGCGATCTTCATTTACCGCGGAATTATGAGCCTCGTCCACACCCATGACGGCTAAGCTAGGGATAGGTGTCTGCGGACGCCCGTACAATTATATGGTGAGGCGTCCCAATATAGCGGTTCCAACGTTTTCGAGTACTGAGACTCCAGCTCGGCTAGCCGAGCAAAGATTTCAGATGAATGGCCGCCATCCTGCACGTAGGTGGATAGCCGCCTACTCAGCTCCTCCACACCCCCTTCCTTTTCTAGGCCGAACTCCTGGGCGATGGCCACCAGCTCCTCCTTGCGCCGCTGGTGGATCCAACGCACGCCTACCCTCGGGTTTTGGTACTCACCTGATTCCATTTTGAGCTTTCTTTGCACCACTCACTCTGAGTACTTGTTTTGACTTCCCTCTTTGATGGACCGTAACTTGGGATCGGTGGACACAATTCCCGTTCCGTAGATTTAATTGTCTTTATGATTTCTCGACTCTTCCCGTCGATTTCACGAAAGTTGACAGCCAAGAAACACACTTAATATTTTTCGAACTTTAACCGTCCTTCCTTTATTATTATTATTGTTGTTCTTTATTATTATTATTTTTTTTTTTTTTGTTGTTGGTTACTTCACCAAAAAAAATAAAACAAAATAATCCACCGATTATTATCAATAGTTATTATTATTATTCCGGTTATTCCGGTTATAGTTGTTAAAAGTCGTGTTCATAAAAATACTCCACCGATTATTGATAATTATTATTATTATAAAAATTTTGAATCTTTATTGTTTTACTTTATTATATTTTTATTATATATTCCGGTTGGTCACTCCACCAAAACAAATTTGCGAAGTGAATGTTCCGACCAAACCGTACCTCGCTCTATGTCCACAACGCCTACTCTATCGGGCCGCAGCCTCGTACCACCTACACCATCGGGCCGTAGCCTCGCACCATGTACACTATCGGACCTGGGCCTCGCTCCACCTACACTAACGGGCCGTGGCCTCGCACCATCTACACTATCGGGCCGTGGCCTAGCACCACCTACACTATCGGACCGTGGCCACGCACCAGCTACACTATCGTACCACATGCTACCACTCTAGGTTAGGATGAACAACGGCTATTCGCGGTGTTAGCACAAATATGACCGCCCAAAAACACAAGGATTAGACATTTCCTTCATTGATTTCGTTACATTTATTTTTTTTTTATTTTACTAGTTTATTAATTACTACCCTACTGTGTTTTCTGAACTAAGGCCCTGCCGGACTGCCTTGGAGCCCTAGCGCTCCGCTGTACACTTCGCGTTTCGTGGCTCGCGCTTCTTTTCACTACACGTCTACTCACCCTGATAGTCGTTCCAAAAGTGCCGGCACTTTCGCTAGCGAGCCATGCGCTTTCGCAACTTCGTCTCGGAGCTTTCGCTCTTCGCCGCCGAGTTGAAGTTGCGCTCTCGAAGACGGTGTTGAGCAAACGATCACGAACGCACGGTTGCAGCGGCGGCCGGCGGTTAAATTCAAACGACATGAACTATGCGCTTAACGGCTCCTTGCCCTTTACTCAATAATACTAAATAAATTAATTATAATATCAACGGCTCCTTGGCTCTTAACTTAAAAATAATGACTAAATTAATAATAATATGGACGGCTTCTTGCCTCTTACTCAAATAAGATCTTAACCTAATACAAGTAAACTATTAAAATTATTCAAACATTCTGCCAACGGCTCCTTGCCGTGATCTTGGCCATATTGGTGCCGGCTCCTTGCCGTAGATTCAAAATTGTGGGGTGTCTAATCTTGGTAGCCGCTTCACAATGTATGGCAAATTTGTCGAGACTTGGGTAATACGCACATTTTATACAATATACTACAGGAATGTGTTCTTGAATACTTATCACATTCTTACTCACATTCGTGTTCATGGGCTTTAAAATGCACTCAATGTCTGCATAAATGACGAAAGGAATCTCTAAACTGCTTGCATAATTCATAAATTTATTACTCCACACTGCTCACTATGCAAACACTCGTTATGCGAATAGTTTAAGCACACGTTACAGAAATGTAATTTCCTTGTATGCAAAATCAGTAGATGGTGTGTAAGCCTCAAGGAAAACATATGAATGATGATAAAAAAAAATAAATGCATATATGTTTTTGTTTTATTAAACTTACCTTGATAGATTCTTTATCCAGACAAAATGCAAGATATTATTTTTTTCCAAAAACAGTAAATTTATTTGGGCTTTTCGGTTATGGGTGGCTAAATATAGGGGTCCAATTATATAATTGATTTCCTCATCGTACTCAAAGACATTTATACTCTGGTTGGCATTTTGCACTTCAAACCTTATTATGTCTTTGAATTTAAAAATGGAAGTCCATGTTATGAAACTTAAGTGAGAATGTCTAGTCAATTTTAATCAATGGACTTCTATATCAATGATATTATAAGATACACAGTGCATTTTTTTTGGGCTGAAATCAATGCCCACTTAAAGGGAAACTCATTTTCGTTCTTAACAATAATTACTTTTTTCAAACTCAATTTCTGTGGCAACGAAATTAAGCTTAAGCCTCAAGTCCTTAAATTTTTATAAGAGTTTAACCACTTTTTCATTCTTGGTATTCATCCATCTTTAAACTTATAATGGCTGAAATATTTTTTCTAAATCAGAGGGATGGGATTTTATAATTTTCTCTATCAGCATCAGACTTTATCTTCATGCCCTCTCCAAAAACTCAAAATTAACTTTGAATTAAAATACCAGCTCAGAAAACAATACAATCGCAATTGTTTGCTGTTGATAGGTTTCGAAGAAGACGCGCATGAATGTGTGTATGCATGTATACAGAAATTCTTGCAATTTGCGCTAGGTGCTAGGTGCAAACACGAGACCTGCCAAAACACATTTTCTTTAAAAACTTCTGTGTTTCTTAACCATCTTGATGAAATTTTCAGCGGTATTCTCATAAAGTCAATTGCATTTAAATTGTGGCTTAAATTGCTGGGCAATAAAAATGTTTATTTTTTTACTCGATTTATGGCTATGAGGTAGTAGCAGGGAGGTGGTGATAGCTATAAAATGAAAGATAATTGATATATATATAGTACTCTAGAAGCTACAAGTCACGCTTGGTGACTCTAGCTCTTATTATTTACCAATTTTTTATAAAGAACAGTATTAAGTAACAATTTCGTCGGTGTCAAAACAAAAAGGGGAAATAATTTGTGCGGACCCGAAATTTAAAAACTGTAAAATAATTCAGAGTGATTCGCAAAACTAAAAATTTTATTAGTTTTATCCGCTCGCATTATCAGACCCTTCGGAAAATAAACAAGCATTTGTAACGGCCCATTACATGACCGATGCACCGTATGGGAAAATGGCCAAGCTGGATCTATAGCCCTTAGCCTCAATGTCTGTCGATTCAGTGGAACACCTAGCCGTTAGTACGCCGCCGCCTAAACAACCTAGTCTCGGACCATATACTCCTTCCGAGGAAGTTGAGGATGTCCAGGCCCCTTTGCCCAGCAGCCGCCGCGGGTTGATCAAGCAGCCATACGACGAACCTTGGAGCACCTCGTTGAAAACCCGTTGTCGCCTAAGCCAACCTACGCCGGACTCTATGGTCCCATGCTCCGCCACCCGGAATGGGTGCCCCTGAACCGCGAGCTGAGCTCCCGGCTAGTGCGTCTCGGTCGGGTGATTCCCCGGAGCCCCTCGCGTGTACCCGACGACACCAAACAAGCCTCTGTCGGATCTCATTCCCCTTCACAAAAAGTTGAAGCAAGTTGGTATTTTTGTTTGATGAGTCGCCGCCGGGAAAGAGAGCCCAGGAGCTGTCATCCACTCAGCACGGATCCCCGCGCTCAATCCCAGTGGCTGACCACCATGTGAATTGCGTCAAGGATAAACCTGCCCAACGATGAAACACCTCGTCAAAGAAGCTTTCGACTCACTCAAAGCAAAGTTGACGGAATCGTTCGTTCTCACCTTTCCGGACCCAAGCGGCCTTTTTATTTTAGATATCGACGCATCCAATCATAGCGCTGGAGCCGTGATTAGTCAGAACCAGGGAAGACAAGAACGCGATTTGGAATATAACAGTAAGACTTTCAGTTCAGCGGAACGAAATCATTGCGTCACCAGGAGAGAATTGCTGGCCATAGTGCTTGCAACTTAGCATTTCCATTACTACCTATTTGGGCGAAGGTTTGTGCTCCGTACCGTTCGCTTAAGTAGCTTCACAACGTCCGGGAACCCGAAGGCCAAATTGCTCGCTGGATCGAATGCCTCCAGCAATATGACATGGATATCCAAAACCGCAGTGACAGACACCACTGAAACACAGTCAGCCTTTTTCGTCGGCCCTGTGGTGAGTGTCGCATATGCGAATAAGCCGAGCAGAGCGTCAATCGTCGTGTTCCTTCAAATTTAGTAAATCGACTATGCTAAGCGGGAAAACGAGGATCTGTTTCTGACGATGCTTTTGTCTTGGCTGAGTAAAGCAGAGCGGCCATCCAAAAGTGCCATCTTGGGCGAGAGCCCAAGCTTTCATAATGCTACCACTGGAGGCCACTTTGGTGTCAGTATTACGTTGACCAAACTGAAGATGCGTTTCTATTGGATTGGGTAGAGTGCGGACGTGGTAATCTGGTGCGCTCACTGCCCGCAGTGTTACGCCAGAAAAGCACTCTTGCGTCACACGTCGGTCGGCTGCAGCCCAGTTCCATTAGTACTCTGCGAGCGTATTGCGATCGACATTCTAGGCCCCCTGCTTACCAACACTTTTGGCAATCGGTATTTTGCAGCTTTCATGTGCTACATTACCAAACGGTCAGAGCGCATCGCCCTCCCTAATCAGACGACAGAAACCGTAGCACGTGCACTTGTACAAGAAGTATTTTGCCGCTATGGTGCGTCGTCACACCAAGAACGCTGACGCTGGCAGCCGTCTAACACAAACAACAACAATTACCGTGGCGTACCCTTGTCACCGATGTACCCGCTCACTGATGCGAGTAAATCTCCACAAGTTGACATTGACGAGGAGCACCTGTACACCTCTTGGGGGTTAATACAGACGCACCAGCTACTAATCCAACAATACGGCATTGTGAGCACAACAACTACAACTACAGCCACCGTGTCCTTCAGTAGCGGCTGCAGGTACAAGCCGTGTCGCACTGGAGCTCATTGGAACACGCCCCAAAACCACCAATGAGGCTTTCCAGCCCATCCCGGTCGCTACAGAGCTCTTCCTCGGCAGCCGCGTTTTGCAGCGCTCATAGCAGTCAAAACTCAGCTCTGCACCCTCTAAGAAGCGAAGGTATTACGCCAGCCTTCCAGGAGCCGCTGGTCTACTGGCAAACGGTTGGCTCAAAAAAACGGTGAGGGACAACACTGGCCGATGCCGTCAAAAAAGGAAAAGAACCCGCAACAACCGGATAGCTAGCAATGCAGGTGGTAGCTTCACTGCTCAAAAAGAAAAGCCACAGACCATGCTGGGGGAAGCAACGACAGACGAGAGCTTCAATTTCGCGCTGTGGAAACTAACTAAACAGCAAGTTGCGCCAAAGTTCCCCGACCGACATCCCGAATGCACCTGGGCTAGGTAACCTGGACGAGTGTTTCAGGCCGTTTGACACCGCATCAGCTAGGATACAGCTTGTTGCACAAACTCTGGGGGCGCCACTCCAAATGTCCTTTCCCGTTTCTCCAATCACCTTCCAAGAAAAGAAGCAATAAATAAAGAGCCTAAAAACAACATAGCCCTTAGAGAAGATTGATTGGACAACCATACAATCAAGCTACTACCGTATAAGGCGGTGCTTTTCCTCGTTGCCATTTTTAATGCAGCTCTACGGCTACCCAGCTTGAATCTTATCGCCATAGACTAAGCATATGCCCTTAACTTTTGATAAAATCATTCTCATGAAATCATTTTACCAGCACAGACGTGCTTACATGAACTTTTATAATATCTTAATACTGATAACATTACACTTCTACTGTCAAAACACAAAATCAAGAATTAAATAAAAATTTTCCTCAACAATTTGCTAAGAAGAAACCTTTACCTTTAAATTTATGGGTGACAAGTTCCCACTTCCAAGGATAGAAAAAATTTTTAATCAACTAGGACGAGCAAAATATTCTTCAAGTCTCCACCTAATGTCTTGATTCCACCAGATTGAACTTCATAAAGATTCTCGAAATGTAAAGACTTTTTTAACTTTAAAAGGCTCCCACCGTTTCACTCGATTACCACACGGGTTAAAAATAGCTCCAAACTCACTTCAACGAATGATGACAATAGAATTATCAGGTCTAGAACCTTCTCAAGCTTTTGTACTTATATAGGGATGACTTGATAGTTATTGGTTGTTCCGAAAACCACTTGATTAAAAACCTAACAAATGTTTTGATATGTGTCGAAAGCACAACCTCAAACTACATCCAGAGAAATGCTTATTTTTCATGCACAAAGTGACTTTTCTAGGACACAAGTGCTGACAAACATATCTTACCAGATGACAAAAAATACGATGTAATTGAGAAATACCCAATCTCAACGCCGATAACACTAGAAGATTTGTTGCATTTTGCAATTGTTACATACGGGCAGCTGAAAGATAATTAATTAAGCCATCATAGCTACAATACCCCGATTGATACAAAGAATTTTACAACTGTAAGAAAGCTTGTGGAGCAGTTCACACAAGAAAATAATGATACCACTAACCATACAATGCATAGATGCGTCAAACAGCCAAAAAATCGAAACATGATAATTTGATGCGAGTAAACCCCATGAGGGCTTGCGACCATTTTGTTATGCCCAGAGAAAGTAAGACTCCTGAGATTGGCAGCCGAACGCCGGCCTCGAAAGCCGAACGAGCAGTATGAAGCCGCTCAGCGTACAACGTCGCTGCGGCTGGTGCTTTTTCTTAATAAATGTATGTTAGTTATAAATCTTTACAGCCCAAATCATGTATGTAGTGCAGCGTATGCCTCGCTCTCACTCATTGCCTTGTGCACTGATGTGCATCTCATTCTCCCTGCATAACTTTTCGAAAAACCCCGAGATCTAAAAACATATATGTGTTTGTGTTGGTGGATATGCGCACAAGTAGAACACAGCGTTCGTCGCGAGCTAGAGCCTTTTTCATCAATTTTGTGTCTTTTGTGCCTGTGTTAGCAAAAGGCACACACCTTTGTGCCTGTGTTAGCAAAAGGCGCACACATTCAAATTAGAGAGCTGCATGGCTTCACTCACAACATACGTTAAATTGAGTGGACTCGAATTGAATTGAATTGAGTGAGTGCGAGGCACACAATGAAACGCATGAGTAGCAATGTGAGTGCATGCTGTGTCTTATACCAGACGGCATTTAGTGAAATGAGTGGGAATAAATAAAGCATAAAGCGTCTCTTTCTTTTTTCGTCTCTTTCTTTTTGCGCGACAAGAAAACAACAATTAAAAAAGCGGTTGGTCGTTCGAATGCATTCGAAACGCAACCTCTTATTCCAACGCATTCCCACTCATTCAATTCGCTTTCTTTCGTTTGAATGTTGTGCGTCCGAATTCTACGTGACCGGCTCAATCACTCAAACGTATTCGGTTCGCATTCAATTTCACTCAACTCATTTTTGGCATTGTTTGTGCTTTTTGCTACGACAGGCACATTAGGGTCTACCAAAAAAGCGTAGACAGCGGCAGCCCATTGAAGAAAAATCTCTGGCTCGCGACAAACACATGATCTAGTTGGGCGCACATCCACACAACACAAACATATGTATGTATGTGTGTAGATCTCGGGGTTTTTCGAAAAGCTATGCAGGGAGAATGAGATACACACAATGACTGAGAGTGAGGCATAGTCTGCACATACATACACACACATTTTTTTGGGCTGTAAAGATTTAAAACTAACATACATAACATATGAAAAAGCATCAGCCGCATCGACTTCGTGAGCTGAACGAAACGCAGGCGTTCGGCTTTCGAGGCCGGCGTTCGGCTGAAACTCTCAGCAGTTTTATTCTCTCTGCGTATAACAAAATGGTCGCAGGCATCCATGGGGCTCCCTCGCATGAATTAATCGTGTTTCGATTATTTGACTGTTTGACGTATCTATGTATTGTATGGTTAGTGCTCGTACTGCGCGGGCACTAGGTAAACCTTACGTAAATTTCAAGTCTCTAGCTGTTAGAGGTTCTGAGATCCTTGCGTTCATACATACGGACGGACAGACAAAAATGTATATGTATATACTTTATGGGGTCTGAGATGCTTCCTTCTGCCTGTTACATACATTTGCACAAATACATTATACCCTTTTTACTCATTTTTAATAGGTATAAAAACCTTAATCCTTTTATCTACACTCAAGAAAAATTTAATATTTTTTGTTAAAAATTAATTCATTATTATTTTTACAAGAAGAGGTATATACATGCACTGTGCATATATGCATTGCATATATAAAATATATAAATGATTGATTACATAGCGCTCTGTTAGGCTAAATCAATTCATTATTTCTTTAATAAAACACTTTCAATCTTTTGACCTTCAAGATCGGTTTGTTTAAATTGTGTGCAGCCGTCCAACTCTTTAATTATTTCATATTAGTCGTCCATTTGTGTGCATTGTTTTCATGTGCAGACACATATACCATAAATAAATTTAAATGATTCTTAGAAATTAATAAGAGAGCATTGAGAGTAAGCCTCTTACTCTCTTGCTCTCTAAGCAAGTGAGCGAGTTTTGGATCCAAGCAAAAACGAAGTCGACGACGGACCAGATCTACAAAAAGTGTAAGGCTGCCAATAAAAATAATTGTTAACCTTTTTTTTCATCGGTGAATAGCAACAGCCTTTGGTAGTGTTCTTTGCTGTTATTTTTTTGTCTGCATTAAATTGTTGAAAATGCGATCTGTTAACAAGTAGTAATTTAATAATTAATATTCATTGCCATAGTTATAAGAATATAGTAGTCTCCGGTTGGGCGGGTACGCCTGGGTCCGGAGTCGGGATTCTATCTGAGTAAAATTAAAGTGGACCAGTGATGTCTTTTATATTGTTGTTATTAAAGTCTCATCTTCGTTGTCATTTGTTTTGTGTTGCTTTCAGCCCGCATCAACACGACTTTGTTTTAAAGCATTAACTTTTTTATACGGACATGCACACTTCAGAACCCATGATTAAAATTACCATCGCGAAAATAATCGACAGGCGCATGGTAGGTGTCGCAATACATTTAAAGTTTACCAACAGGTGGCGCATTAAAATTTATTTATTTAAAAACAAAAATAAGGAGTTTCGTGAACCATACAAAGGCAATTAAACTTTTTAAGCAGCTATGTATGTGCAATGCAATTCAAAAAAAAAATAAAACTTCAATGTATAACTTGATAGTTTTTAATTAACAGAATATTTTCGGTAATTATTTTGAATATGCATTTAAGTTAACTGCATACTTAAATAACGTTTTATAAAATGAAAAAATATATATGTATGTGTCAGAATAATTTACTTTATTCGAGTACATTTAGCGCGCTCCCTTGCCCCACCGCTCCCACTCATTTTTAATTAAGCAAATAGGAAGAAACTAAAAACAGCACCATAATTTTCGCTGATATATATTTGTATAGAATAAAAAGAAAATATTACCTGTTTCAAATTATTCAATTTTCTTAATTTGAAGCTCTATAGGCCATTATGCACTCTATTTATTATTAATATATTACAATCGAAATTGAAAACGTAAAAACTAATATGCCCGCTTTTAAACCACTTTTTCACTTTGTTTGGTTTTAAAGCATTCCACGTCCCTATTGCAGACCAATCGACAAGTTAGGTAAGCTAAGAAACTTATCACTGCTTTCATTGCTCATATTAATTTTCATTTATATGAATTGGCTCACCTCAATTGCACAATTGAAAAATGTCTGATTTCTGTTTTCTTGTGGGCTTGAACCCCAAAACTCATAACACTTACCATACATACAACATATAGTTGGGACAGCTAGCGCAAAAAAATTGGCAGCCTTACACTTTTTGTAGATCTGGTCCGTCGTCGACTTCGTTTTTGCTTGGATCCAAAACTCGCTCACTTGCTTAGAGAGCAAGAGAGTAAGAGGCTTACTCTCAATGCTCTCTTATTAATATCTAAGAATCATTTAAATTTATTTATGGTATATGTGTCTGCACATGAAAACAATGCACACAAATGGACGACTAATATGAAATAATTAAAGAGTTGGGCGGCTGCACACAATTTTAACAATTTTGTCTGTCCGTCCGTATGTATGAACGCAAGGATCTCAGAACCTCTAACAGCTAGAGACTTGAAATTTACGTAAGGTTTACCTAGTGCCCGCGCAGTACGAGCACTTACCATACAATACATAGATACGTCAAACAGTCAAATAATCGAAACACGATAAATTGAAGCGAGGGAGCCCCATGGATGCCTGCGACCATTTTGTTATACGCAGAGAGAATAAAACTGCTGAGAGTTTCAGCCGAACGCCGGCCTCGAAAGCCGAACGCCTGCGTTTCGTTCAGCTCACGAAGTCGATGCGGCTGATGCTTTTTCATATGTTATGTATGTTAGTTTTAAATTCTTACAGCCCAAAAAAATGTGTGTGTATGTATGTGCAGACTATGCCTCACTCTCAGTCATTGTGTGTATCTCATTCTCCCTGCATAGCTTTTCGAAAAACCCCGAGATCTACACACATACATACATATGTTTGTGTTGTGTGGATGTGCGCCCAACTAGATCATGTGTTTGTCGCGAGCCAGAGATTTTTCTTCAATGGGCTGCCGCTGCAAAAAGCACAAACATTTAAATGCTCTGTTATGAATTTGTTCGTCCAGTCAGGCACAACGAATCTGATTTATTTTTATTTAATAAAAACTTAAATGACCTAAATAATATATTTATATTATATATTATAATTATTTTTGTGCTTGGCATGGAAAAACGAAATTTTACACATGGACTGGCTAAACCCTTTAATATTTTTACACAACTGCGCACTCTCAGTGCTCTTATTGATATCTGTTAAAATAGTTACAATAAGCTGTTAAGCTTCTTTATAATCTGGCAACATTGTATCAGCATAGTACTCATTCTGTAATTGAGTACTTGTTCAGATTTGTGTACTCATGCTTTGAAGTTCATATTAAACGTTTAACCGAACCACTGCGTGTGATTTCTTTATGTGCATCTTAGGCACACCAGAAATATCCCAACATTGGTTATGGGCCCAGGTCTCGTTGTTTCGGTTAAATAAGTACACAAAGTGTCTACGTTTTTGAAAGCTTCCTTTTTTGTTAAATTTTGAAAAGTTTATTTCGTGCGAAGAATAACGTGGTAAAATTGTCAGAATGAACATGTCGCATCAAATAGAAAAACTTGGTGAGGACAATTATGACGTATGGCATATGGCCATGAAAAGTGTCTTGGTGGTGGCGGACCTATGGAATGTTGTGTGTGGAAAATATGTTAAGCCAGAAGGAAATGGTGAGGATATCGAAAAATGGGTTAGTGTCGACCAAAAAGCGATGGCTTACATAATTTTAAATCTGAAGCCAACACAGTTGATGCATATCAAGTCATGCCCAACATCTGCAGCCGTATGGAAAAAATTAAAGGATATTCATGTCTCAGTTGGACCGATTAGGAAGGTCCAATTATATCAAAAATTAATACGTTTCAATATGCAGCAGGGTGACGATGTAGTCGCATATGTCAATTCATTTGTTGAGACAATTGAAAAGCTGACAGAATTAGACATCAAACTCAATGACGAGTCGCAGGTCATCATGTTTTTGAGCAGTTTACCAGACACATGGGAAAATTTTGTAATAGCGATTGAGACACGCGATGAGCTGCCCAAATTCGAAGTCGTCAAGGTTAAACTGTTAGGCAGAGACGGCATAGAAACACTAGAAGCAGTGTATACACACAAACATAATGGACCGCGGGACAACAACAGTGTCGCAAGCATAGGCAGAAAGAATAGCAGTAAGCAGCCATTCAGAGGCAAATGTTTTAATTGCGAAAAAGTAGGGCATCGAGCGAGCGATTGCCGAAATAAAAAGAAGGGTGATAAAAAGAGCCAAAAGGACGAAAAGTCTCCATTCTTAATGCACAGTTGTGTCAAGGAGAAGCAAAAGAGTTTTTGGTGCGTTGACAGCGGTGCAACATCGCACATGTGCTGCGACCGCAGCATGTTCCTTACGTATGCTGATAAAAATACGTTGATAATGTTGGCCGCAAATAAGTTCATCGATTCACCCGGCAGTGGCAGTGTTGAATTGCACTGCAATAGAATAAAACTAAAGCTGCAAAATGTTTTATATGTCCCTGACTAAAGCTTGAATTTTTTATCAGTAAGTGCTGCAGCAAAGTTTGAGAATTCTACCATATTTGAAGGGAAAATTGCGCTGATAAAAGACAAAGAAGGCAACGATATAATAAGAGCAAGACACGAAAATGGTTTGTATGTGTACAAACATAGTCTTGATCAGGTTCATATGCTAAATAGTTCTGATTCATCTTCCATAAAATGGCACAATAGATTTGGCCACCAGAATTTTAAGGATTTGAAATTGCTTAATGATAAGCAACTGGTGCGTGGTATGAAAGTTGAAAATATACGATTAGAAATAAATTGCGTTAGTGCATACAGACGTATGTGGTCCACCCAGAGCAACCTGCCGAGGTGCAAGAGTACAACAGTGACTCAAATGAAGAAGAAGAGGAGGATTTTGTGAGCGCAAGCGATCCAGAAGAAGAGAGCAACGATGACGACAACGACCAAGTAGCGGTGCCACAAGTTGAAGCTGTAGTACAACATGGGCGTGGCAGGCCAAAAATCATACGTACAGGTCAGCCAGGCAGGCCCAGAAAGCAGTACCAATTGATCAATAGTCTTAATCAGATTGAAGACATTGAAACTCCGCAGTCAGTTGCAGAAGCATTACATGACCAAAATGCGCAGGATTGGGAAAAGTCTATGCAAATAGAGTACGACGCTCTACAAGCAAATGAGACATGGTCAGTGTGTGAGCTACCTCCTGGACAAAAGGCCATTGGTTCAAAATGGGTTCACCGAATCAAGATGGTAATATTGAAAAATTTAAGTCTCGACTAGTTGCACAAGGTTGTGGGCAACAATTTGGTGTCAATTACTGGGAAACGTTTTCTCCCGTAATTCGATATGAAACCATTCGCATGTTATTCGCAATAGCTGCCGAAAAAGAGCTGTATATGCATCAGGTCGACATTTCAAACGCATATTTAAATAGTAAGCTTAATGAAACTGTGTACATGAAACAACCGCCGAATTTTATTGACAAGCAGCACCCAAATAAAGACCTCAAACTAGAAAAGGTACTTTACGGACTTAAGCAATCCGGACGAGTTTGGAACACTACGCTCGATGAGGTATTAAGAAGCATGAATTTTAAAAGATGCAAAAATGAAACATGCTTATACGTCAAGCAAAAGCGACAACAATTCAGCTACATCGCTGTCTACGTCGACGATTTAATCATAGTGTGTCCCCGCGAAGAAGACATAGCCGTGATTAAGAAGAAGATTGCATCGCATTTTAAAATGCACGATGGAGGCCCCATTAGCTATTTCCTAGGCATGGAAATCCAACGCGACGGCGATCGAGGCTCCGTTTCGCTGTGCCAGAAAACGCACATTCAAGGCCTATTGGACAAGTATGGCATGAGCAATTGCCGTCCAGTAAGCACACCTCTTGACCCAGGTTTTCAAGTGGACTGCAACGACGATACTTGTGTAAAGGTAAATATAACGCAATATCAGTCATTAATTGGTTCGCTTATATACTTAGCAGTTTTGAGCCGACCAGACATTTTGCATGCTGTAAACAAATTATCACAAAGAAATGGTTATCCTCATGCAGAACACCAGTCTGCAGCAAAGCACATTCTAAGATATCTTGCGGGTACAAAGAATATGAAATTAGTATACCGTAAAAATGGCAAACCACCAAAAGGCTATGCAGATGCAGATTGGGACAACGATCGGCTGGACAGGAGATCCTATAGTGGCTACGCATTTTTCCTGGCAGGCAGTGCGTTCTCTTGGACTTCATCAAAGCAAAGCGTTGTCGCATTGAGCAGCACTGAAGCAGAATATATTTCTTTGTCCATGGCTGCCAAAGAAGCAGTTTATCTACGCAGGCTACTTAGTGAGATGGGATGGTCAAAGGCTACAGAGCCGTTGACTATATGTGGCGAAAACCTAAGCGCGCAACATATTGCGCAAAATCCAGTCCATCATAAGCGCACTAAGCAAATAGACATAAGGTATCATTTTATACGTGAAAAGGTACAATGTAATGATATTGCATTAGAATACGTACCTACAAATAATAATGTTGCAGATATACTAACAAAATGTTTAAGTAAGCAAAAGCACGTACGCTTTGTAAAAACACTTGGATTGAATTAAATTTGTTTTTTTTTGCAACTGATTATAATTAGCTTAAGAAAAAGTGTTAAAATAGTTACAATAAGCTGTTAAGCTTCTTTATAATCTGGCAACATTGTATCAGCATAGTACTCATTCTGTAATTGAGTACTTGTTCAGATTTTTGTACTCATGTACACCGAACCACTACGTGTGATTTCTTTATGTGCATCTTAGGCACACCAGAAATATCCCAACAATATCATATCGCCGAAATAAATGTTTCTATGTGTGTTTATGTGCACAAGTAGACAGGCGCAAAAATTTAACATTACTTTAAGCAAATATAATATAAAATATAAATATTTTATTTGGGTTATTTAAGTTTTGATTAAATAAAAATAAACCCGATTCTTCTCATTATGCCTGACTGGACGAAGAAATACACGATACAGCATTTTAATTAGAGAGCTGCATGAATGGCAAAAAAACCACGTTCAAATGAACAATGCCAAAAATGAGTTGAGTGAAATTGAATGCGAAGCCGAATACGTTTGAGTGATTGAGGCCGGTCACGTAGAATTCGGACGCACAACATTCAAACGAAAGAAAACGAATTGAATGAGTGGGAATGCGTTGGAATAAGAGGTTGCGTTTCGAATGCATTCGAACGACCAACCGCTTTTTTAATTGTTGTTTTCTTGTCGCGCAAAAAGAAAGAGACGAAAAAGAAAAAAGAAAAGAAAAAAAAACAAAACAAAAACAACTAAATGCGCATGCAAAATACATACAGACACGTCGCCGTTTTTTTCTCCGTCCATTTCTTTTGACTGCTGGCGTCGGTTGTATCGAACGAAATGAAGGCACGCATTCGAGTAATTCGAGTTTCTTCGGCTGTGCCAAATTTTTCATTCCGCTTTATGCTTTATTTATTCCCACTCATTTCACTAAATGCCGTCTGGTATAAGACACAGCATGCACTCACATTGCTACTCATGCGTTTCATTGTGTGCCTCGCACTCACTCAATTCAATTCAATTCGAGTCCACTCAATTTAACGTATGTTGTGAGTGAAGCCATGCAGCTCTCTAATTTGAATGTGTGTGCCTTTTGCTAACACAGGCACAAAGGTGTGTGCCTTTTGCTAACACAGGCACAAAAGACACAAAATTGATGAAAAAGGCTCTAGCTCGCGGAGAACGCTGTGTTCTACTTGTGCGCATATCCACCAACACAAACACATATGTATATGTTTTTAGATCCCGGGGTTTTTCGAAAAGTTATGCAGGGAGAATGAGATGCACATCAGTGCACAAAGCAATGAGTGAGAGCGAGGCATACGCTGCACTACATACATGTTTTTGGGCTGTAAAGATTTATAACTAACATACATTTATTAAGAAAAAGCATCAGTTCATAAAGATAATGTGTTTTGGTTGGCCTCGTGCAAAATTGCAAGAATTTCTGTATACATGTACACACTCACATTTATACGCGTCTTGTCTGATTTCTATCAACATTGTTATTGCGATTCTATTCTTTTCTGTGCTGCTATTTTAATTGTTTTTTTTTTGCTTGGCTTGGCTTGGCTGTTGAGTAGAGGCGGCGGAAAGTAGTGTGGTTTGTTGCGAGTTCGAACCCTACCGAGGGAACGATTTTTTTTTTTTAAATTTTTGCACCTTCCAGTGCTTTGGTAAATTGTTCTATTTCTTGGGTATAAACGTTCGCCATTTTATGCTCCTGCTGAAGGTTCATCAGTTTCGTTTTCAGTACATCCGCTAATTTGCCTTTTACTAATGATCTTAGCTTTCTTGACATAGCTGTAATTGTTGATACTAAATTTTCGTGTGTTCCATTAAACGAATCAACTATTTCGAGTGCGTCGATAACGAACTGCCTCCAGATGCTCGATCTCAGAGAACAGTTCCACGACTGTGTTTTAATTGGAGGGCTTGGGAGTGTCGGAGCTTTTAATTTAGCCTGACGGATTTTAGTCCGACGTTGTACGCCACCACGTCGTTTGTGTCCTTTTTTATTGTCGTTAGCCGATTTTAAGGCAGTTAACTGGCTTCGTGGATACTCATCTAATCGTATCGACATAAACCGTTTGTTTTCAAACAAAATTTGTACACTCCGAGTCACCCAACTCACTCGGATTTCTCAGTTTCCTTCCGGGGTCTTTTTGTTTCTGTTATTGTTATTGTTGTTGTTTTTATATCGGTTTCTGGTTCTCACATCTAGGTCCATCGATCCTTTGCTGGTCCTGTCACGGACGCCATGTAAATATGCTAAGCGAACTTCCTGAAATTACGTCATTTGGAACTCAAGTGAGCTAATCGTAGCTTACAAATTAATGTCAATCTTCGCTGAGCCACTTAGCAGACGTTTAGCTAGAATCGCATGGCATCGGACCATCGCTGGTCTATTGGCGTTGCTGCTAGTGCAGTTGCTTCGTTTGTAGTATTTAAAACACTTAATTTTAGATCCGCTACATACGAGACAAATAAAGTGCTTCCATTTGTTTCAGATATTAAAACAGTTCTTCAATCTTTCAAAAAGTGATAGCTTGCTTAATGAAATAATCGATACATTCCTTCAGCTTGTAACGATACTTCGATTTCATTTAAAAGAGTTACAGATGCATACTTATGGATAACTAACTTTAAAAGCGGATTTATTGGAATTTAAAAAAATTACCGTTTTGAGTTTGAGAACTTCATTGTTGCATTCAACAAATTGTCGAAAAGAAAAGATCCTTCTCCACGTAATTCCATTGAGATATTTAAATTTGCCAGTAATAGTGATATCGAACTAATTTACAATATAAAATAGCATTTTTGTTAAAGGAACATTATACACTAGCGGGTATAGCCCGGCCTTGTCCGTGGCACGTATGTTATAAAATCAATGTTTTCAAAAAGCTTTGAAAATGATTTTGAAACTGAGCGGACGGTAAACAAACTATTTTAATATAAAATGAAACACGTATTCACCACATTCTTATGTAGAGCTTTGAAAATAAGTTTGCAAATCGGACAAAACTTAAATTTCACCAAAAAAATCTTTGAAATGCACTTTCTACCGAAGGAGTTTAGATTGTACGAAATATGTGAAACACGTCTCAAATGATTTCTTATGTAGATCCTTGGAAATGAATTTGAGGGCGAAACGTCGATCACCAAATCTTTGACCCCCATTTCCACCAAAGAGGGATACATTTTTGGAAATGTGTGACACGCCTCAAATTGATTTGATCAAAGATTTTTGAAGTTGAGTTTAAGGCCGATCGGATGGTGAACAAAAAAGTTTCATACAAACATCTTTCGCGATTTTTCCATACTTGCGGGTGGAATTTCCAAAATCACTGAAACATGTATTTATAAGGTTCTTATGTAGAGCTCTGAAAATAAGTTTGAAGCAAATCGGACTATACTTAAAACTGCACCAAAATAGTCTTAGAATCGCACTTTTTACCGAGGATGATTTGATTCTGTGAAAATTGTAAAACACGTCTCAAATGATTTTTCATATAGATCCTTGGAAATGAATTTGAGCGCGAAACGTCACCCACTAAATCTTTGGCCGCGATTTATTCCAAGGAGGGATGGATTTTCCAAAAAGTGTGAAATTCCCCTCAAATGAATTTGATCAAAGATTTTTGAAATTGAGTTTAAGGCCGATCGGATGGTAAACAAAAAAGTTTCATACAAATGTTTTTCCCAATTTTTCCATACTTGCTGGTGGAATTTCCCGAAACCCCGTCTTAACGTGCACCTTCATCACATAAGGCTCTTACGGTTTGGGCTGTGCGTTGATCACCAATCAGTCAGTCAGTTAGTCAGGACAAACAGTTTTATATATAGAGATTATATTATATTATAAAGGTACATTATACAAGTTAACTATCCTGATCTTGAAATCATGAATACATTTTGCAATGTTTATTCTTAGGTTCCCTAAGCAGTGTGCCCGATGCCGCATGTAATGCAGACGACTTTGACTGTGAAAACGAAAACGTACAAGATCGACTCGGCATGGAGGCTATCGCCACATTGCATCGTCAACTAGATGACGACGATAATGGAAATATCGACTTGAGCGAATCGGATGATGTATGTAAATTAACAGCCACTTTTAAGATTTGATCTTATCATTTCTTGTTTAAAATAGTTTCTTCGTGAAGAATTGAAATATGACTCCGGTTATGAAAAACGTCAAAAGGCATTTCATTTTAATGATGATATGCATATTTCGGTTAAAGAGCTATGGGATGCATGGCTACGCTCAGAGGTACATAATTGGACCATTGAGCAAACCACTGATTGGTTGGCACAGTCAGTTCAACTGCCGCAGTATGTTGACCTTTTTAAATTACACAAGGTGACCGGTGCTGCTTTACCAAGGTAGGTATTGTTGTTGCATAGAAATGGTTAAGCTATATACATATAATAATGACTAGCTCGGAAATTTGCCTGCGTTTAAGCTTGTGCATTATTCATATTCAATCGCAAAAATGGAAGAATGATTTTTAACGGTGCGACTGACTGCGTAATACTTGTTCGCTTCCCCAAAGTCTGAAAGAATATCACCCAAATTTAAAGCGATGTAACGCAAATTCCGGGTTGCTATGCCTTCAGCAAGGGACGCAGGGATATACGAGTGTGTAATTCATGTTACATGTCTCGAGGTGTCGGTGATTAAAAGGCACACAAATATATAAAAATTACGCAATTGCCTACATGCGCCGTTACTTCCTCGAGGAGTTGTCGTCGCGGGAGATTGCAAGAGTTCAGAGACAGTCCAGAGGCCGAGTCTCTGAAAATGAAGTCCTCCAGGGTTATTCCAATTGCAGGATTACTAGAGTAAAAGTTGGTGGCTTGAAGCTCACACTGCTGGCCTCGGCGCAGCAATGAAATAGTATGAGTAATGTATAGCAGTGCGCTTGTTGAATGTGTGAACAGAACTGAATCTTAAGAACTAGAAGCCACAGCGGCTGGTGCATAAAAAAAAATGTAGCATTTGCAACAGAAGTCGGCAAGCCGACTACGCATAAGCGATAACGCTGCTTTTGCTACAAAGACAAGGGCTCAGGTTACCAACGCTGTCCATTTCGATCAGAGCACTGGCCTCCAAGAATCCACTGTGTCACTGCACAAACGCAAACTGTTGCGGGCGAGGGGCACTCGTTAACTTTCATACATATAAAACTTGTTGATATCAATATTTTAATACCCTGAACCCATTAAAAATGGGTAATAAGGGTATAATGTATTTGTGCAAATGTATGTATCAGGCAGAAGGAAGCATCTCCGACCTCACAAAGTATATATATATTCTTGTTCAGCATAAACAGCCGAGTCGATCTAGCCGTGTCCGTCTGTCCGTCCTTCCGTCTGCCCGTATGTATGAACGTAAGGATCTCAGAACCTATAAGAGCTAGAGACTTGAAAGCTGTAGGTCCTCCTAGTGCCTGCGCAGAACGAGTTTGTTTCCGGTATTCGATAACTTCCTCCGTTTCCAATTAATCGATAAATATCGTTACCGAAACTTATTGTTACTTTTCTTTGAGCAGTTTTGGTAAATAATAAGAGCTAGAGTCACAAAACATCCAGCTTCTAGAATAGAATATATATATCAAGTACCTTTCATATTATAGTTTTCACCACCTCCCCGCTACTACCTCATAGATATAAGTCAAATAAATAAACCAATTTATACTGCCCACCAGTATAAACCACAATTTAAATGCAATTGACTTTTTGAGAATACACAAATATTCTATACTCAAATAAGAACTAGTGTTGAGAAGTTCATCAAGATCGGTTAAGAAAAACATTGAAGTTATTAAAGAAAACGTGCTTTGCCTGGCAGCAAGCACAAATTGCAAGAATTTCTGTATACATGTACACACTCACATTTATGCGTGTCTTCTTTGAATTCTATCAACAGCATTGCAATTGGCATTGTATTGTTTTCTGTGCTGCTATTTTAATTCGATTTTTCTCATTTAGACCCAATTATTAGTGTGGCTGTTTAGTAGAGGCGGCGGCAAGTAGTGCGGTCTGTTGCGAGTTGAACCCTACTGAGGAAACTATTTTTTTTTTTAAATTTATTTTTATTACTTCTGAAGCAAACGAGCGGGTAGCGCGAGCTACATTTGGTGTTGGGAGAAGAGGGTTCAGGGTATCCCCTAGTCGGGAGCTCTACACTAGAGACTAGAGCCTCTTACTTGTTATATAAGTATGCAGCACAACTAGTGCATAGGTCTTTATATTTAGGTTTCTTAGAGGTTCTTATGATTGTTGTGAGTGTACCCTGGCTTATAGATATGCTTTGAGATCAAGGTATTTTTGAATTGATATTTTGAAACTATTTTCTGATCATAGCTGCATGAATAAAATCATATGACGAATTGCGGACGGAACCCAATGTGTCAATGAAGGCTCCCAGTATAATTTGCTAATCGATAAGACCTTTGTCGGTCGTAATCGTTATGTGTAGCAACTTCAGTAGATTTGGCAGTTTTGTACGCGTATTGGTACTTTTGTATATGTGCATTGAAATATTTATATCCACTTGCACACAGAAAAGAATTCAATACAATCGTAAATTCAATGCTGTTGATAGAGTTAAAAAAAGATGCGCATGAATGTGTGTGTGTATATGTATACAGAAATTCTTTAAATTCCTGGAATTCTCGAAATTCCTGAATTGCACAATTTGTGCAAATTGATGTAGCATGCTGAAGGAACCATCTCCGGCCCTACGGGGCCTATGGGGTATACATATATATTCTTGATCAGCGTCAATAGCCGAGTCGATCTAGCCATGTCCGTAGGTCCGTCCGTATGTATGATCGCAAGGATCTCAGAACTTGTCAGAGCTAGAGACTTTAAATTTTGAATGTCAGTAATTTTAGTGCCTGTGCAGTACGAGTTTTTTTCCGATAATCGTTAACTCGCCCCGTTTCCAAGAGATCGATAGACATCGATATCGAAATCCTGTTTTTCAACAAATATCATATTAAACAAAACGGGTTCTTCTTATATTGCAACGTGTTTGCGGCAGCTAGCGTTTAGTGCAAGAACTTCTGTATACATACACACATTAATGCGCGTCTTTATTAAATTCTATCAACAGCATTGCATTTCCGATCGTTGCTGCTATTTTAATCCTTTTTTTTTCGAGTCTCAATCGTGGTGTGGATGTTGAATCGAGGTGTTGGCCAGTAGGGTGATCAGCTACGAGGTCGAGGGAACTATTTTTTATTTATTTTAATTACTGCTAAAGCGAACAAGCTCGTAGCAAGAGCTGTATTTGGTGCTATCCCCTAGATAGGAACTCCCGACTAGAGCCTCATACAAGTTACACATTTTCAATGGGTTCAGGGTATAATTATATTTAGTAGTTTTTTTCCCACTGATAATTTCTGTAAACTACCTATAACTAAATATTACAGTTTGTCAATGTTTTCTGGGTTGACTTCTGCATAATTTTATCGCTGTTGCTGCTGCGAATGTTGTTTTCTGGCAGGCTTAATTTTTATTCAATTAAGTTATTGTTTCGAGTATATTTAAAGGTTACTTATTCACGTCGGGTGCCAGCTTAGCTTTTTAGGTTTTTCTTACGTGTGTGATGTAACTAAGTTATAAGAGGTAAAAGGCTTTTAGGTATACACGCATTTATTGTTTAAATTAAACTCAAGTTTTTAAAGCGAAGCTAGCCCTGTGACCCATATTTGCTGATACAGCCCGTAGTCCAAGCCAATTGTATTAAGGACAGCAATGCTTGGGAACGCTGAAGACAACATTGTTGCAGACGCGCGACAGTGCTGTAGCTGTACATGCGGCGTAAGCTCCATGATCATACACAAAATTGTTCTTCTTGTGCATGACCGAACGGCCGTTGACTTATAGCTGGCCGGATGTGTTTACATAAATTCACAAGACCCCGGTGTGGGAGATAGATAGATAGAGACGTAGCTTTCTTCTGGAACGACTTCTTGCCAATGTATTAGGGTGAGCAAAAAAGGCGGGTCACGTAGCTGGTGGGCTACTGTCATAGGAGGTCGCCCAATATGGTGACTTTAGAATCCCTTGCCAGGCCTCGGTTGCGGATGTTCCAAGGTTCCCCATTACTTCGGCTGAAAACCTTGGCTTGGAAGACAATAATTGTTTTCCAATGCTATTTTGGTGCTGTTCTTAAGATGCTGCTTACATAGCGCCAAACTGGAATTACAATATTAGGAAGAAAAATTAGGGTTTTGCACAGCAGAGCTTTGTTGCTCAGAGTAACCCTGATTTTTGCCTTAAAAAGCCGTCTCTTTAAATTTTTGTCGTAGACTGTCACATGCCTACGTGTCAGACTCGCGCACGTATTCTTGCAAATGGTCAGGAGCTTGGTAAACACAGTTGGCTTATCGGGATCCATCATCTGTCCTTATAGGTCTCTTACGAACGGGCTGTCATTTTAAGTCGCCAGTGCGCACGTACTATATACATTGCGGCCTTTTGAGTGCCAGAAGGAGAAGTGATATCTGATTGGGGTCTATCGGATGTGCAGCAAGTTGACCTGCTTGCTGCTCGAATCTTGGCGACGAAATTATCGACAGCGCTCTCCATGTCCTCAGGGGAGCTCAAGATCTTGTTAAGATTGATTGAACTATTAAGCTCAGCATGAAATATTTCAATATCCCTATTTTACGTTTGTAGTCTTTTTCCTTTTGGCTGTTACACAAGGTTAGTGGGGCGAGTAGCTAAAAGGAGGAAATGGTCCCATGAGAGCTTAAATTTAATGACTCCGGTTGTCAAGACATGGTATATATACATTTTTATGTAATCATGCTTGTTCTGTAACAATTCGAAAAACAAAAAAAGGAAACGGGCAAACAGTAACAATAAACTTGAGGTTGGCGAAGCGCCTAATTACTTAAAGCTTGAAGTAAAGCATTGCTTAAAATACTTACATGTTGGTAAATTTTCAACCAAAACGCAACCAGAGGCGGTGTTGAGATATTTTGCTAACAATCTTTAAGTTTATATTAATGCGCTTACGTGTTTCAAGCTGGTTAAACTAAATGCGCACTTATCATCAATGCGATCAACTTTAAGCTGAGGGTTCCTAAACCGTTATTTACAAAAGTCTAAAACACCTCGTTTCGGCCTTTATATATAAGTAATAGTGTCGAGATTCGTGCACAGGACAAACGCGGCGTACGATGATACCGCAATAAATCTGGAAGCAGCCTTTCGCCCACGCACGTCTTCGCCGATCGAGCAAATTTTCGCTAACATTTCGCCTATCACAAAAAATCCCCAGTGATTGACGTCAGTGGCGTTACTAATGCTGTTGTTGTAGCGGCTAATCTAGAATTGCTTTTTCATGAGACCAGACTACCACGCACGCTTTACACTGCTTCGTCATTACAACAACTTTTTCGTCTAATTTCGCTGCACTCGGCTCCCTTCGATAATTGCAGCACCGAATGGATGACTTACCTGTTGCGTACTACAGCTACTCTTCACTCACGCTATTTATCAGAGTGTTACTTTCGTTACCCTTACTTTCGAGCTGCGCTCTCTTCACCGGACTGCGTTTTGATAATCGGTAAGAGGCTCTACGATCATCTTATAAGGCCATCGACTCCCTTGCGTTGGCCACTCTCCTCGCTTGGATTATTTGTAATTCTGGTTCGCTTTGTTTGGTCTACGATCTGCTGTTCTTTATCGGCGCCAGTGCGGCAACTAGTAGCTAGTCTAGCTAGTCGCTCATCTGATACCCTTCACGTCTTGGAAAATAATCCCTTGTTGCCATCACACCATTCACGCGCCTGCGTTATTGCTGGATTTAGATAAATCTACTGGTAGTCTCTGGATTTATTATCAGAACGTATCTGGAATGCGAACTAAATCTCAAATGCTTCACATGGCAACATCCCAATGTGATTTTGATGTTATAGTACTTGTTGAGACTTGGCTCAACTCGGATTTCTATGACTCTGAATTTTTTGATACCAGAACCTTTCGTGTCTTTCGTAAAGACAGCGACGCTGTGAAATTAGAGCGCTCGAGAGGTGATGGTGTTATAATAGCTATGAGACACACATTGCGCTGTGAAATGCTACGGCTAAATTTCGATGACTCTACACTGGACCAGTTGGCCGTGCTTGTGGTCGGCGGCACTGGCTCTATTTGTATATGTGTCTCATATATACCGCCTAATAGCCCTTTCGACCTATACAAATCGCATGTGGACAATATGCGTAGCATACACTTAAGTCTGGACTCCCAATGTTCGCTATGTGTTATGGGAGATTTCAACCTTGGCAAACTGACATGGTCGTCGTTTCCTAATTCCATATCCTATCTGGCTTCTAATGTTCATCACCCACACGTAATTGTTCTAATTGATGAATTATGTGGAATGGGCTTATCCCAAATTAATATAATTTTCAACCAATTGCATGCAATATTATATCTAATTTTTCTTAGCTTAGCTTTTTAGGTTTTCCTTACGTGTGTGATGTAACTAAGTTATAAGAGGTAAAAGGCTTTTAGGTATACACGCATTTATTGTTTAAATTAAACTCAAGTTTTTAAAGCGAAGCTAGCCCTGTGACCCATATTTGCTGATACAGCCCGTAGTCCAAGCCAATTGTATTAAGGACAGCAATGCTTGGGAACGCTGAAGACAACATTGTTGCAGACGCGCGACAGTGCTGTAGCTGTACATGCGGCGTAAGCTCCATGATCATACACAAAATTGTTCTTCTTGTGCATGACCGAACGGCCGTTGACTTATAGCTGGCCGGATGTGTTTACATAAATTCACAAGACCCCGGTGTGGGAGATAGATAGATAGAGACGTAGCTTTCTTCTGGAACGACTTCTTGCCAATGTATTAGGGTGAGCAAAAAAGGCGGGTCACGTAGCTGGTGGGCTACTGTCATAGGAGGTCGCCCAATATGGTGACTTTAGAATCCCTTGCCAGGCCTCGGTTGCGGATGTTCCAAGGTTCCCCATTACTTCGGCTGAAAACCTTGGCTTGGAAGACAATAATTGTTTTCCAATGCTATTTTGGTGCTGTTCTTAAGATGCTGCTTACATAGCGCCAAACTGGAATTACAATATTAGGAAGAAAAATTAGGGTTTTGCACAGCAGAGCTTTGTTGCTCAGAGTAACCCTGATTTTTGCCTTAAAGAGCCGTCTCTTTAAATTTTTGTCGTAGACTGTCACATGCCTACGTGTCAGACTCGCGCACGTATTCTTGCAAATGGTCAGTAGCTTGGTAAACACAGTTGGCTTATCGGGATCCATCATCTGTCCTTATAGGTCTCTTACGAACGGGCTGTCATTTTAAGTCGCCAGTGCGCACGTACTATATACATTGCGGCCTTTTGAGTGCCAGAAGGAGAAGTGATATCTGATTGGGGTCTATCGGATGTGCAGCAAGTTGACCTGCTTGCTGCTCGAATCTTGGCGACGAAATTATCGACAGCGCTCTCCATGTCCTCAGGGGAGCTCAAGATCTTGTTAAGATTGATTGAACTATTAAGCTCAGCATGAAATATTTCAATATCCCTATTTTACGTTTGTAGTCTTTTTCCTTTTGGCTGTTACACAAGGTTAGTGGGGCGAGTAGCTAAAAGGAGGAAATGGTCCCATGAGAGCTTAAATTTAATGACTCCGGTTGTCAAGACATGGTATATATACATTTTTTATGTAATCATGCATGTTCTGTAACAATTCGAAAAAAGCAAAAAAAGGAAACGGGCAAACAGTAACAATAAACTTGAGGTTGGCGAAGCGCCTAATTACTTAAAGCTTGAAGTAAAGCATTGCTTAAAATACTTACATGTTGGTAAATTTTCAACCAAAACGCAACCAGAGGCGGTGTTGAGATATTTTGCTAACAATCTTTAAGTTTATATTAATGCGCTTACGTGTTTCAAGCTGGTTAAACTAAATGCGCACTTATCATCAATGCGATCAACTTTAAGCTGAGGGTTCCTAAACCGTTATTTACAAAAGTCTAAAACACCTCGTTTCGGCCTTTATATATAAGTAATAGTGTCGAGATTCGTGCACAGGACAAACGCGGCGTACGATGATACCGCAATAAATCTGGAAGCAGCCTTTCGCCCACGCACGTCTTCGCCGATCGAGCAAATTTTCGCTAACATTTCGCCTATCACAAAAAATCCCCAGTGATTGACGTCAGTGGCGTTACTAATGCTGTTGTTGTAGCGGCTAATCTAGAATTGCTTTTTCATGAGACCAGACTACCACGCACGCTTTACACTGCTTCGTCATTACAACAACTTTTTCGTCTAATTTCGCTGCACTCGGCTCCCTTCGATAATTGCAGCACCGAATGGATGACTAACCTGTTGCGTACTACAGCTACTCTTCACTCACGCTATTTATCAGAGTGTTACTTTCGTTACCCTTACTTTCGAGCTGCGCTCTCTTCACCGGACTGCGTTTTGATAATCGGTAAGAGGCTCTACGATCATCTTATAAGGCCATCGACTCCCTTGCGTTGGCCACTCTCCTCGCTTGGATTATTTGTAATTCTGGTTCGCTTTGTTTGGTCTACGATCTGCTGTTCCTTATCGGCGCCAGTGCGGCAACTAGTAGCTAGTCTAGCTAGTCGCTCATCTGATACCCTTCACGTCTTGGAAAATAATCCCTTGTTGTTGTTGGATTTAGATAAATCTACTGGTAGTCTCTGGATTTATTATCAGAACGTATCTGGAATGCGAACTAAATCTCAAATGCTTCACATGGCAACATCCCAATGTGATTTTGATGTTATAGTACTTGTTGAGACTTGGCTCAACTCGGATTTCTATGACTCTGAATTTTTTGATACCAGAACCTTTCGTGTCTTTCGTAAAGACAGCGACGCTGTGAAATTAGAGCGCTCGAGAGGTGATGGTGTTATAATAGCTATGAGACACACATTGCGCTGTGAAATGCTACGGCTAAATTTCGATGACTCTACACTGGACCAGTTGGCCGTGCTTGTGGTCGGCGGCACTGGCTCTATTTGTATATGTGTCTCATATATACCGCCTAATAGCCCTTTCGACCTATACAAATCGCATGTGGACAATATGCGTAGCATACACTTAAGTCTGGACTCCCAATGTTCGCTATGTGTTATGGGAGATTTCAACCTTGGCAAACTGACATGGTCGTCGTTTCCTAATTCCATATCCTATCTGGCTTCTAATGTTCATCACCCACACGTAATTGTTCTAATTGATGAATTATGTGGAATGGGCTTATCCCAAATTAATATAATTTTCAACCAATTGCATGCAATATTATATCTAATTTTTCTGAATTTAGACGTACATTTAATTCAAGTAAATGTTTAAACCCTCTAACTTGTAGTAACATGTATCATGCTCCTATCCTATTGTTAGTCAAATTTTATACATTCTTGCCTCTTACACAGTGGTATAATACATATGACCATAATCTTACTCACTGCAACTTTAATAGTATCAATAACTGTTTTTCTACTCTCGATTGGCAGAGAATCTTAGCATAGCAATTTGGACTACTGCTTTGATAGCTTTATTTCAGCTCTTCATAATGTTCTGCATGATCATGTCCCACGGAAAAGGGTTTGCATGGTTTGCTTTGGTACACAAAGGATCTAAAAACACTTAAAAACCTACGCAACAAATTTGTTAAAAAATTCTGTAAGTATCGGAGACCCTCCGATTGGGAAAGATATTCTCACATAAGCGAGAGTTTGAATTTTTAAACAAATTTTTCTAAAACCAATATATACTCAATATCGAGGATGGGATTAAGACTTGCCCAAAAAAGGTCTGGTCGTTTGTTAATTCGAAAAGAACAACCTCATCGATGCCGTCAACTATGACACTTGGGTCGCTATCAGCTAATTCGGATTCAGGTATAGCAGATTTTTTTCACCAAATCCCTCTCTGCAGGAGTATTTTTAAAAAAGAGGAAAAATGCTAGAATCACGCCAATTGTTAAAGATGGTAGAAAATGCGATATTCGTAATTATAGGGGCATTGCAAAACTAAGTAGTATCTCCAAATTATTCAAACGTATGGTCTTCAAGCATATCTCCTTTGTCATTAAACCATATATGGATCCTAGACAGCATTGGTTCTCGCCGGGCAGATCTACAGTGACCAATTTAGCGATATTTTACAATTTATATACTGACTTTTCTAAAGCCTTCGATGAGGTCAGTCACGTCGTTCTCATAAAGAAACTGTCTAGGCTAGCTTTTCACTCTTCTTTATTAAGCTGGATAAATTCTTATCTGGCTAATCGTTATAATCGCGTACGCATCAACAATACTTTGTCCGCACCTTATGTCGCATCTTCGGGGGTACCTCAGGGGGGTGGTCTTGGTCCGCCTCTATTTAACTTGTTTATTATTGATATAGGGAGTTGCTTCCGTTCGTCCGATTATCTATTATTTGCCGATGACCTTAAAATATTCAAATGCATTTCGTCTCAGCATGATGTACTGGTTTTGCAGAAGGACGTACACAACTTGCCTGAATGGTGTCGACATAACCAGTTACCACTGAACTTAGATAAATGCTATCACATCACATTTAGCAAATGTGTTTATGGCATTCTGTCATCCTATTCCATTAATGGGCAAAAACTTACTCGTAAATCAGAAGTTTTGGACTTAGAAGTAATTTTCGACTCTAAGTTCTTATTCATACAGTATAGAAACTATACTATGCCTCAGGCGTATGCGATGTTTGGGTTTGTCAGGCGCAATTCTACCCAGTTTAAAGACCCGTTCACAAGATTATCTTTATTTTCGGCCTTTGTGCGGTCAATATTAGAGTATGCCTCTGATATTTGGAGCCCATCCGCACACAAATAGAATTGAAAGACTGCCAAAACAGTTTTTAAAATTTAATCTGCATTGCCTTAACGTTGCTGACCCCTTACCATACAGAGCTAGGTGAAGATAGAAGAGTGATATCAGCGTTGCTTTTCCTAAACAATTTAATTGTAGGAATTATTGACTGCCCTTAAAGCTTTATAACAGCCTTCCAACTGAAATGCAATTCGATTTTTCTGCCAATAGAGCCCTAATTAAACATATGCTTAAAGAATTATTTTTTTAATACTAATTAGTTTTACATTTTGTTTAAGTTTATATTTTCTGTTTACTAGGTTAATTATTTAAGGTAATATTTTTATATCCTGAACCCATTGAAAATGGGTAAAAAGGGTATAATGTATTTGTGCAAATGTATGTAACAGGCAGGAGAAAGCATTTCTTTTTTTTTTCAATAATACTCAATTATTAGTATAAATGTTGAGTAGAGGCAGTGTCAAGTGGTGCAGTCTGTCGCGAGTTCGAGTCCTACTGGGGAAAGTAAATATGCGGTCAGTTGCGAGTTCAAACCCTGCCAATTGAACTTTTTTTTTAAATTTATCTTTATTAATTTAAACGAGCTCCATTTGGTGTTCGAATAAGAGGGTTCAGAATATTCCCTAGTCGGGAGCTCCCGACTAGAACCTCTTACTTGTTATATTATATTCTGCCCCTTATTATCTTAAATTAGTCATTATTTTATTTAATTTGTATTCTTCCAGGTTGGCTGTAAATAATCTACATTATGTTAGCAATGTCCTAGGCATAAAAGACCCAATACATAAGCAAAAAATATCTCTAAAAGCTATGGATGTTGTTCTATTTGGACCGCCACGAGGTAAATAATAAGCACTGTTCTGCATGCTTAAACGTCGGGTAATTAATTGGGAAATCGATTGTTTTTGGCAGAAACAGGCACTCGCTGGAAGGATTATATTCTTGTCACTCTTTTATTAAGTGCTATAATAGGATGTTGGTATGCCTACCAACAAAATAAAAATGCTAAGCGGCACTTGCGTCGCATGGCACAGGATATGGAAGGATTACAGCGGGCTGAGCAAAGTCTACAGGAAATGCAAAAGGTATACTAGTGAATTGGAAATGCCAGAATACAATTTTTTTTTATAAGTATAAACATTTTATTTAGGAATTGGAGCTAGCTCGTATGGAGCAGGAAAATGTTGCAACGGAGAAAATGGATCTTGAAAGGCGCCTTAAAGAAGTACCTTCACTTAGTTCGTCTAGCTCAGATCTTGAGGTACAGCAGCTAAAAAAAGAAATTGAAATGTTGCGCAATGAGTTAACACGTGCTGAGTTCGAGCTGGTTGATAATTGCTGGGCGCCCCCTCAGCAGCTGCAATCATGGTTACAATACACGTATGAGCTAGAAAGCAAGAACCATCAAAAAAAACGCATAAGTGCTGAGAAACAACTTCAATCAGCGCGCGAAGCATGTGAAAAATTACGTAAAAAGCGATCAAGTTTGGTTGGCGCTTTTGTTTCAACCCACGGTAAAAGCATTGATGACGTTGATCGCTCTATTGTCGAAGCACGTAACGCTCTTGGAGAAGTAACCAACGAGTTACAGGAACGCCTACACCGTTGGAAGCAAATTGAAACGTGCCTAGGCTTAAATATTGTCAATAACAACGGATTAACATACTTAGAGAATGTTCTCTATAGTCGTAATGGTGGTATTACTGGCAGCATCAGTGGTGTCAATTCCACAAAGGGTTCTAGAGGTACAAATTATTAATTCTTTTTTTTTATTGATTTTAAAAATATCTCTCATATGTTTGGACTTACAGCGCGGATCACATGCAGCACAGACGACTTGGATGATGATTCAGTACAAGGTAAGATGCATTTTGAGAATTTTTCACTGCTTGCCACGGAGTAACTTTGTTGCGTTTGACTGGAAAGACAGCAATGGAAAAATCTACCTTGCGGACCCAATATGTGATTGACCAACGAACATATTATTTTAACAGTTATATTCACCTAATTACTTTTTAAAATTGTCTGTTATATATGGATATACTTATATACATATGCATATGAAATACAGTTCGTCTCGTCTCGACTATTAATGACAACATTATATTATATAATTTAATTATGAAATCAAGGCTGCAAACCGGTAGTTGGGAAACATACATCATTCTGGAGATCTTTATACATTAAAACATATATGTGTGTGACTCTATATAAATATAAAAAATATTGAGCGTCGTTAACCACCAATCAATTTGTTTATCCCATATCTCCTTCTTGGTTTGCAGCTTTCATTTACTCCCAATTTTAGAAACGGTTACTGTCAATGTAAAATGTAAAAAACGTTTCCCGGAAGATACATAAATATTATACTATCGCATAAAATATATTTATATTATTCAGCTAAGAGCAGTCATTCTTAATATATCATAAACTGCTCTACAATTGTTTTACAGTATGTTAGTATATATAATAATTATCATATTATATACATACTTAAAAAGAGTGTCATGCTGCTGCTTTAGAAAATATGGTACAAATGTATTATGAACACGCGAATTGTGTTGCCGAAAAGTTAGCTTCACTTAAAAAAACACTAGTGAAACTTTTTTTTAATAACGACTGCTTGTAATTGTTTTAATTAAACAAGAAAATTTTGAATTACGTGCGTACATAAATACATATCGCTTAGTTAATTGACGACTGTCATAATTCCAAAAAAATTTTATTTTGCAGAAAATGCGTTATAGTTTTCTATTCAGTATTAGTTTGCTGAAAAAAAATGTATTATCTATTGTTATCACTTGAAGGGTATAAAAGATATGAACCTTGCATATACACAACATAAGAAATGGTATAACGATGCAAAAATCGAGTTAATTGAGTTATGACAATCCTCAAGTATATGAGCGATATATGTATTTATGTTTGTTATATGATGGAGCTCGATTTGAATCTAAATTGTAAGGATATATGTGTTAATAAATATGATTTATCCCTGCATTTCTTTATGCCCTTATCTTTCATTGTTACCTTGTAAAATACATCTTTATAAATCTTTTACTTTAAATAAACACTGGGTTGATTTTCTCATATTTTTTTCCCTCGAAAATACTTATTTTGTTTAATAAATTGGGCGTTCTCTTATCTGGAGCTTGTTCGTCATATTAATAAATGTAAATGCATATATGTCAATTTTTGTAAATTGTACAATTAATAAACGTTTTATACATGTAATTGAACGAAAATTAAAAAAACGGGCAAAATATACAAATAAAATTTTGTGAGACCTATAATTTTTGTAAATAATAATATAAATTTATAATTAAAAAAAAAATACAGGTCATTTAATGAGTTTTATTGATTTTCTATATAGGAATATTTTATTACCACGCCCAGCAAGGATTTTGAAAATCCGTATCTCACACCGTTTTTTTTAAAGCTAGAGAACCAAGTGTTGCAGACAAGCTACTAGCACAAGGCATACAGTACATAGATAAACCTGTATCGCAGCACGTTTTACAGCTAGAGTCATCAGGATGATTTATTTTATAATTGAGTTAACTTTTATACTGTTTTAAATAGTTTACTTTTTTAGCCCGCTATGCTTTGTAGTTCTCAAAGTGTATTCGTATTTTTCAACGTTAGTAAAATGGTATATATAAAATAATACTTAAAGATGGTTTATTACTCAATAATGTAACTAATTTTAATTAAATTGACTGCCGGATCTTGATTATTAGTATATGTTAACTTATTAGTCTTTGCTGTTGCATAGGCGCTCCGCAAACATTAAATTCTCCCTCTCTCTTTGTTTCAAACACCTCGATCGCAGCTTCTTATAAGCTGGGCCTCAATCTCCAAAGTGGCTAGCTTGCTTGCTGCCATTGAGTAATAAATATACAGAGAGGGCTTTTGGATCAAAAGCTCTTTTTCAAAAATTCTGAAGTCAGATACCGAGGTTGCAAACACAACATCCGGCTGTCTGCAGCAACTTCTGCCGATGCCGAAAATTCAATAACAACTTCAAAACATTTTCTATAAGAACCAACAACAACCGTAATCAAAACAAATGACTCGACAATGAAAAAAGCACACCACAAGTTCTATCCTTGCTATCCCTTTTTGTTTGAGGCTACAGCCTATGATCTTAGCTTCTGCACCCTTCTAACTCATTGTTGTGGTTTCTAAGCACTGCTATGCCTATAATTCGCAAAGTCATGTCTTCTTCTTCTCCACTCACTTTCAACTGGCAAGCAGCTCGGCAGATTTTTATAATGTTTCATTTTTCGAACAGCAAGTCACCCTTTCTCAAAATAGGGAATTTTAACTATTCATAAGTGGTGTAACCAAATAGCACAAACCTTCTTAAATATGCAATGTCTGAGAAAAATATAATTTCGTATTTAGTGTGCAATTATTAGTGCAATAATTATTAATTTTTTTTCTTGAAACATTATATACCATTTCTATAAATAAGGGTATCAAAGCCGCGACGCGCCTAATAGTTGTTGTATGTGTGTCTCATCGCACACATATTGGTGCAAATCTGCACATATGTATGTGTCTGCTAAGCCAAGGGAAGTCTATGAATTTAAGAAGATTGCAACATTCTGTTGCGCAAGTGACGTCACAGTCTAAGGTTTTTTGCGTGCGATCATTCGTATTTAAAATGATTACATACATATGTCAATCAATTATTTACTATAAAGGACCCTATTCATAAATTATTTAAATGTACGTAATAAAGGTAGAAATATATATTACTCAAGAGTAGAAATAGAATTCCATAAAATGTGACGTCATAATTTCTTATGTTAACGCGCCGTGCGCGTAACCCTTTGATTTGAATGCCATGGCCTGCTGGCACTCAAATTTTCCACCTACTTGCGCAGGGGCTCGGCTTTGCAAAAACAATTTAGTACCCAAATTGTGCTGTTGTTGTTTCTACGCGCTGCCTTGTAGGAATGATAGAGAAACCCGCAAAGAACACAGTGGCATTATTTGTCCCTATTCTTTGCACTGAGTTTCCTATGTCCTCTAAATCTGGCTTCAGAATTTCATAGATCACAACGGGGGACGAAGAAAAAATGGGTTTTCGTGAGCACTGTTGGTGCTTTGCTAGTGATTTGTTGTTGCTTCCTATGGTAAATGAGCTTAATTTCTTGAGTTTGATTTTGCGTTTGCGGACCAACCTTAACCAGCTTGCTTCAGAATTACAACGGTAATAAAAGCTCGGAGCGAATCTTCCGCTCTTTGTCTGTTTATTACTCTATGGCTTGCTGATCGAAAAATGAAAAATTATAAAATCTGCGGGCTGCTTGCAAGTTGAAAGTGAGTGGAGAAGATGAAGACATATCTTTGCGAATTATAGGCATAGCAGTGCTTAGAAACCACAACAATGAGTTAGAAGGGTGCAGAAGCTAAGATCATAGGCTGTAGCCTCAAACAAAAAAGGGATAGCAAGGATAGAACTTGTGGTGTGCCGTTTTTATTGTCGAGTCATTTGTTTTGATTATGGTTGTTGTTGGTTCTTATGGAAAATGTTTTGAAGTTGTCTTTGAATTTTGGGCATCGGCAGAAGTAGCTGCAGACAGCCGAGCGTCGTGTTTGCAACCTCTGTATCTGGCTTCAGAATTTTTGGAAAAGAGCTTTTGATCCAAATGCCTCCTCTTGGTCTGTTTATTACTCTATGGCTTGCTGCCAAGCCATGCGCTGGCGTCGGCCGCTCACTTTCTACAAAAGAGCTTTCGCAACTTTACCTCGGAGCTTTTGTTCTTCGCCGCCGAAGTGAAGCTGCGCTCTCGTAGGCAGTGTTGGCCAAGTAGGTTTGTGCAGTGGCAGGAAACAAGCGGCAGAAGGAGAAGAACAAGCACAGAGACTGGGTCAATCCATATCTGCTTGCGTATATTGAAATCGTAATGGATAATACCGTTTGTACAATATTAAAATATCAGTTAAGACCCTGATGTTGGAATTGAAAACTATCTCATGAGTTGTATTTGCTTAGGAAATCCTGTCGATATTTAAGAGGCTCTACTAACTGCCGAAGGGCAAAACTCACCATATTGCTTACCACAATAATTAAAATTGGGATTTACTTTGGAGTGAGTATTGGTCTCGTAGTGATTAGATCAGTGCGTTAAATTTCTTCTACTCTTTTGTATGTAATTTTTGTCGTTCTGTGCGGGTGCTTGGCTTATAACTAAAAAGTGTGCAAATCCATTAGGTGCAGTATCCCCCATGCCCAGAAATAATAAATAATGTAATCAGCAATCATTTTTATACGACCTTCAAACTATGATAACTCTATTATGCATAGACCTGTTGCCAATATAGCACATTTCGATGCGTTGAGTAGACATTCTCAAGTGACAGAGTTAAAAATTATAGTAATAATGCAGATCATAGAGTAGTAATGTTCTGCATCCCACCTACCGCCGAACTGACCGTGGGGCGCAGTCGTGTAGCTTACGACACGAGTCGCGAAGTATAAAAATGAATACAAACTAAGACTATAGACTAGGACTATTCACTTGCTTAATAGTTTAAAATATATGAGTATACGAAGTTCACTTCTTCTTCATGGAGAATACACTATAATTATTGTTTTAATCATCACAGAGTACCCGGAACAGTTCATGCAAGGCCTAATTGGTTGAACAAAATTTAAGCGGATGGAAAACTTTACTTGTCTAGTCAGCCCAGAAAAGGCGACTTCTGTAATATGCATATATATCGAATGCACACTGTACTCCATACATTGTTGCATATGTATAAACAAACAGAACCGAGCCGGTCTATATACTTTGGTCGGCTAACGGAAAGTCCCATCGC
>JAEIGF010000636.1:0-35434 GCA_018903485.1 Drosophila littoralis
ATATGCATATATATCGAATGCACACTGTACTCCATACATTGTTGCATATGTATAAACAAACAGAACCGAGCCGGTCTATATACTTTGGTCGGCTAACGGAAAGTCCAAGTCGGCATAATTGTCACATGCAGACCTCGCGTGGACATGAACTCAAGTGTATGTGCATATACCCTCGCGCTCCAGCCTAAGCGAGCATAGCTATATACCTAAGAATACATAACCGTCTCTCCGCTGCCGCTTCGCTGTTGGCAGCGCAGCTGCGAGACTTAGCCTTCCTTAGCTCCTAAGATATATTTGTAAAATCAGAAACTCTTGAGAAGTGGAAGCGGCACCTTCGCTGCTCCACTTAAATAAAAGAAATCCTACTTCTACAAAACTACCTCTACATGGCGACCGTGACAGATGTCACAGGAAGGGCAGCCTGGACAGCCGACAAATTTCGAAAAAAAAATATCTGAGTGAGTAATGTGTAAACGCGGAGGCATAAAAAATAAATTAAACAAAAGAATAGCACACATTAAGTGGCTATTCTACACGAAAACGCCGCCTCCCGCGTGGTCAACTGAACAAAAATTGCAGGACGAGCTTGATTTTCTAAAAACAAGTCTCGAAAACAGACACTAAAGCCGCAGCTCACTCAGTTAAAATACAAATAATAAAAGAAGCAAACATAACCAAACCTCCATCTCCCAAACCATTACCAAGAAAGCCGGTCACCTGCCCGAACGACTGCCCTGGACCCCTCAATAGCGTAGCATGCAAATCAACGTGTATGAAACCAGCGACCAGTGCGAAGACCGGCACCGGCCCCGCCTAATCCCAAAGGCCCAGGACATCTGCAGCTGAGAAACAACAAGCGCGAGAGGCAAACCTCCACTTGCGCAATCGAGGGAGCGTCAGCGTACCCAAACCGGCGACGACCAGCTGACGCGCAGGAGAAGTGATACATGGAGAACTGATGGCAGCTGAATCATTAAATTAATTAAAAATTAAATATAAACTAAACTAATCAAAAAAAAGTATAAATTTATATGAACAGTAATAGTATAAGTAAATTTGACAATAATATAGATGATACACCCAAAATGGGGTTAATAGATACCAAATCAGTGGACTCCACTGCCAATGTCATTAACAAAATCGAATCAACAAATATTGATTCAAAATTAACAAATATATTATTATCAATAATTGTTTATATTATGTGCGCATACATTCTGTATAAAGCTTATATGCTCCACAATAAGTGTGTAACAAAAAGGGCCTTAAGCCAAGCTAACGATCTAGACAAGATCTAATTTGATAATAGCGGAAATAAAATAAAAACAAAACATTAAAACTTATTATGGAATGGGAGCAACTAACTCGCCATATCCGTGAAATAAAAGAAACTTTTAATAAGTCTTACAAATGTGTAAGCCAGAATAGGGCAATACAGAAGGATACAGTAAATAAACATGCAAAGATTCTTGTCGATTCTTTTAGAGAAGCAAGAATATTAGTGCATGAAAATAGGAAAATAATAAATGAAACGAACTGGTCAAGAATATCAAAATTATTGATCAAGTTACGTTCGAATTTATTAACTGTCAAAGAGAGGTATCATTTAGATATATCGATACCAACTATCTTAAATACCCCTTTGACAATAAATTTTAGCGAAGAGCAAAAATCAGCAGAACAGAAAGCAATAGATTCAACGGAAGAGGACAATTCCGATTCAAGCGAAGAAATTAAATTAAAAGAAAAAGATCTACACGATCTGACAATTCCTGCGGTAATAACATTACCGGAAAAACAAGACGAAGGAGAATTTGATACAGGTACCAGCGTAATAGAAACAAAAGAAAACATAATGGAAGACCCAGTTGCTCAAAGGGCATACATAACGGACATATCAAATGCCATACCCGAATTCAATGGCCAAAAATTGAACCTACAAAGATTCATCACAGCACTCAAATTGGTTGATTTGACAAAAGGACCACTTGAACGCTTGGCTATTGAAGTAATTAAGTCAAAAATAGTAGGCGCAACCTTATACAAGGTACAAAATGAAACATCTATTACGGCGATAATTGCGAAACTACAAGCCACAATAATCGGTGAAACATCCGACGTAATAAAGGCAAAACTGACGAAAAATTTACGACAGAAATCGATAACTCGCGGAAGCTATTGGAAGCTTCATATATCGATGAGGGTTTATCGGCTGAACACGCTGATAAATTCAGTACAAAAGAAGCCATTACTACAATGGTTAAAAATTGTGAACAAGGAAAACTCAAAACGATTCTTGAGGCAGAAATTTTCACAACAATGAACGAAGCCATCACAAAGTACTTACAATGTAGTACTGAAATGACGGGCAATGCAAATACAATATTTTACACCCGAGGAAGACAAAATTATCGAGGTAATAATTACCGAGGTAATTTTCGTGGTAGGGGAAATGGCCGTGGTAACTATCAGTACAACGGTCACTACCAAAACAATGGCTACAACCCAAATAACGGCCACAACTAAAATTATAATAACCAGACCAACTATAATAATAGAGGTCGTGAAAATTATAGAGGAAACAACCGTGGCGGAGCCAATAATGGTAACAACATTTACAACAATAATAATAATAATAACAGAAATAATAATAATAATGTCCGACAAGTACAAACAACGTCGGAAAACCAATAAATACCCTTAAGATACAAAACACAGTAAAACAAACAGTTCACACTATTAACCTTAACTTCAATCTCTTTGTTTCACTTAAAAATGAACAAACTAAAAAATTATATACACTATTAGTTGATACTGGTGCAGATATTTCATTAATAAAAGAAAATTCAGATTCATTTCATGAGATTGATCATCATAACATTACTCAAATATCAGGTGTTGGTGAAGGAACAATAAACTCAAAAGGACTAACTTCAATAGAACTTCTTTCAAATAACTATGCCATTCCACATAATTTCCACTTAGTAACATCAGATTTTCCAATTCCATGTGATAGAATAATAGGCATCGACTTCATGAAGAAATATAATTGTCAAATAGACTTAAAACCAGAAAACGATTGGCTTATACTAAGGCCCGACAATCTCGATCACCCAATAAACATTCCAATAAATCATACACTTCAAAACAATTTGACAATTCTACCAGCAAGGTCCGAAGTTGTCCGAAAAATTGCGATAAACGCAGCAACCAGGTATATATTTATACCAAACCAAGAAATCCAAAACGGAGTATTCATTGGAAACTCCATTGCAGATTCAAAAAATACATTGGTCCGAATTTTAAACACTACAAACAAAAACGAAATTATCCACTGAAACGAATTAAAAATTGAACCATTAGATGACTACGACATAGTAAAAACAAATAAAGATGAAAACAATACAGACATCTTAAATAAATTGAATAAAAATTTCCCTTCCCAATTTTAAACAATACTTAATGAATTATACACAAAATACATGGACATATTCGGAATGGAAACCGAATCGATATCAACAAATAATTTTTACAAACAAAAAATAAGGATGAAGGATGATGAACCTGTATACATTAAGAACTACAGATTTCCCCACATTCAAAAAGAAGAAGTAGAAAAACAGGTTGAAAAATTAATTAAAGATAATATAGTAGAACCTTAAATTTCAGAATGCAACAGTCCATTATTAATTGTTCCGAAGAAATCATTACCAAATTGCGATACGAAAAGATGGCGTTTAGTAATTGACTATCGCCAAATAAACAAAAAACTCTTATCTGATAAATTTCCACTACCAAGAATAGATGATATTCTTGATCAATTGGGTAGAGCTAAATCATTACCAAATTGCGATACGAAAATATGGCGTTTAGTAATTGACTATCGCCAAATTAACAAAAAACTCTTATCTGATAAATTTCCACTACCAAGAATAGATGATATTCTTGATCAATTGGGTAGAGCTAAATATTTTTCATGTCTAGATTTAATGTCAGGTTTTCACCAAATAGAACTCGAAGAAAACTCCAGAAATATAAAGTCATTTTCCACGAGCAATGGCTTCTACCGCTTCACGCGATTACCTTATGGTTTAAAAATAGCACCAAATTCCTTTCAAAGAATGATGACAATCGCATTTTCAGGTATCGAACCTTCACAGGCATTCCTATATATGGATGACCTAATTGTCATCGGTTGCTCAGAAAAAAATATGATTAATAACCTTACAAACGTCTTTGAGTTATGTAGGAAGCACAACCTCAAATTGCACCCGGAAAAGTGCTCATTCTTCAGACACGAAGTAACCTTCCTAGGTCACAAGTGCACCAATAAAGGTATTTTACCAGACAGCAAGAAATATGATGTAGTAGAAAAATACCCAGTCCCAACAGACGCAGACAGTGCCAGAAGATTTGTTGCATTTTGCAATTACTACAGACGATTTATAAACAACTTTTCCGATTACTCACGTCATATAACTAGATTATGTAAAAAGAATGTTAAATTTGAATGGACAGATCAATGTCAAAAAGCCTTCGACTATTTAAAAGTTCAATTGATGAAACCCACTTTACTACAATATCCCGATTTCAATAAAGAATTTTGTATCACAACAAACGCAAGCAAACAAGCATGTGGAGCTGTTCTAACTCAAGATTATAATGGAATTCAAATACCCGTAGAATATGCATCAAGATCGTTTACCAAAGGTGAAAGTAACAAAAACACAACAGAACAAGAGTTAGCAGCTATTCATTGGGCAATTAAGCATTTTCGACAATATATTTACGGCAAACACTTTACAGTTAAAACTGACCATAGGCCACTAACCTATTTATTTTCTATGACTAACCCAAGCTCAAAATTGACAAGTATGAGATTAGATTTAGAAGAGTATGATTTTACTGTGGAATATCTTAAGGGAAAAGACAACCATATCGCGGACGCATTGTCCAGAATAACAATCAAGGATCTACAAAATATCCAAAGAGATAATAAAATTCTGAAAGTCACTACCAGAAATCAAAGTAAACAGAAAAATTCCTGCGCAGGAAAAGAACAAAAACTATTAGATTTGCCAAGGCAAGTCATTGTAAATGATGAGGTACGAAAGATAGTGACCTTGCGAATAACAGATTCGATATGCTTACTAAAGCATGGAAAGAAAGTTATAGCAAGAATTGACGTTAGCTATATGTACACCAATGGAATTCTCGACTTAGGTCAGTTCTTCCAAAGGCTTGAAAAGGAAGCCGGTATACTTAATATCAGCCAACTCAAAGTGGCACCAAGCGAAAAGATCTTTGAAACTAGCTCAATAGAATATTTTAAAATAATGGGCAATAAAATATTACAATTTCTAAGAGTAGCGCTACTCAAGCCGGTGACCCTATTAAATAATGAAATAGAGAAAGAAGCAATACTGTTTACATTCCATGACGACCCAATTCAGAGACACTATTATTGCAAAAATATGTCTAAAGACATAAAAGAGTACATAAGAAAATGTCCCAAATGCCAAAAGTCTAAAACGACTAAACATACCAAAACCCCATTAACTATAACTGAAACCCCACAAATGGCTTTCGATAGGGTAATTGTGGATACAATAGGTCCAATAGCAAGATCGAACAATGGCAACGAATACGCAGTAACACTAATATGTGATTTGACCAAATATTTAGTAGCCATACCGATACAAAACAAAAGTGCAAACACCGTAGCTAAAGCTATTTTTGAAGAATTTGTTCTGAAGTACGGACCAATGAAGACGTTCATTACGGACATGGGAACAGAATATAAAAATTCAATAATTAACGACTTGTGCAAATATCGAAGAATCAAAAATATAACATCTACTGCACACCACCACCAAACAGTTGGAACAGTCGAAAGAAGCCATAAAACATTTAATGAATTCGTTCGATCCTACATTTCAGTAGATAGAACTGATTGGGACGTATGGCTCCAATATTTCGTATACTGTTTCAATACGACACCCTCTATGACACATGATTACTGTCTATATGAGCTAGTATTCGGTAAAGCAACGAACTTACCAATACATTTTAATAGCATAGATAGAATAGCACCACTCTACAATGTAGATGACTACACTAAGGAAACAAAGTATAGGCTAGAAATAGCTTATAACAGAGCTAGAATAATGATAGAAGATAATAAACTAAAAATAAGGAATTGTATAAAATAAGGAAAGTTAGTGATATTCAACTCAAAATAGGAGACCAAGTTTTGCTTAAAAACGAAGTAGGACATAAATTTGATTATAAATACACAGGTAGATATAAGGTAGGTAGGTATAAGGTAGAACATCTAGGAGATAGAGATAACATAACAATATCAAATAACAAAAACAAAAAACAAATAGAACATAAAGATAGTTTAAAAATTTTATATTTCATAAGCACTTTGTTTCTCTTACAAATATATTAAGTACATCCATACATAGAATAAGATCCATACATAAGTATATACATATACAAAAAAAAAAAAAAATTATAGTTTAACAATTTTAGTGTAGCCATGAGTTGAGCTACACACCATGGTTTCTGTATGTATTAGAATTTAAAATTTTGCTAATAATGAGCCCATATCAATTTTGAAAACTGTGAATTTTTGCTTGAACCTTGAATGTTTCATAACTTTACATGTCTTATGCTCGTGAGGCCGAGGTTCTTAGCCGATTTAATCGCCACAACTTGAGTGCTGTGCCGCTTGGCCGATTCTTGTTTGAACTCTTATTCATTCAAATCATGTTACTTTTATTTTTACAAAAACCATACCTAAATTCTTTAGTTTAATAAAAATATATACATTGGAAAATAACTTCATTATATTACGTTATTTTTCAAAAGGAGGGAGATGTAATATGCATATATATCGAATGCACAATGTACTCCATACATTGTTGAATATGTATAAACAGAACCGAACCGGTCTATATAAGTTCACAACGAATAAATTCACACCGTCCCAATAAGAAGCATTGCAACACCTCATAAGAAGTGTAGCAAAATGCTGACTTGGTGATTGTGCCATTTCCTCCACGCGCCGATTGGCAACCGCCGAAAATTCCAAGAAGAATTGCCCAACGGGCCAACAACATCAGCAGCGTCGCCGCTGCCAACACCGCTGCCGCTCAGCTAGAGCTAACCCTAGCTAGCTAGGGCTAGAATTAATTTAAGTTTATTCAGTTGCAAATTGACATTAATAAAAGGAAGACTTGCATCCCCAAAGAAAACATATTTTTTTCATCGTTTAATAAACCTTGGAATTAACTGGCGCCCGAGCAGGGACCGGCTCGTGATACAAAAGAACAAAACGCTTCTACGTGCGCGTTAGTCGGTTATGCGCGAAAACAAAACCAGTGCAACTCTCGTTAATTAAATTCAACGACTGGTGAAATTCGCGAAAGGCAATTAGAACTTAATTGTTTATTTGTCCATCGGTGGACAACACATCTTGTAAGGCCCGCCCGCAGGATACTGTCAACGAAGACTGGTCGCAGGATCCCCAGTAGATACCCAAAGGCTTAAAAAAGGATGAAATCCGGACCGGCAGGGGAGGTTGCCACATCAGGAATAGTACTGTAAGTTAGAAATTAAGTGAAAGACAAACAAACAAACAACTAACACAAAAAGTGAAATAGAATTATAAGAAAAGAAATATAAAAATATTGTAGCACAATATACAAGATAAAGAAGTGTAAAACGATAAACAAACATAAAGACTACAAACGTAGTATAACTAAATTCCAACATTGCGATTCCCAAGGGACCCTCCAAAGTCGAAGGAAGAAACCAGCCACTGGTTTTAAAAAGAAAACGAAAACGATTAAAATCAATTAATCAAAATATAGAATAAGAAAACTAATACTAGATTTAAAAATATTTCAAAAATATCCTAAAATACACAATACTAGTAATATCTCTTGCTTATGGCTAATGAAAGCAATTTAGTTAGGCCCCCAATAGTATCAGATCAACCACAGGTAGGCGGACATAACTTGAACAGACAACAGCAACGACATCTCGACAGACAAAACGAACATCTACAAAATAGAGGCATGGCGAATAACGCAGAGCAGGTGATAGCAGCTACGGTTAGCCAGATTTTGGCACAACAATTGCCGACGTTAGTAAGGCAATTAGTGAACCCCTCTAGGGAGTTTAGTGACGTAGACGACCAAACGATAACTGCCAACCACAACTTGAACGACTTGGACAGAGTTCCGGACATAGTAAAAAGCCTTAGAGAATTTTCCGGTAATCCAGCGGAATTTAGCTCATGGAAAAAGAGTGTAGATCGTATACTCTCAGCCTATGCAGCTGAAGCTGGTTGGCCGAAATACTTCGGCATATTGCATACAGTGAGAAACAAAATCACTGGCAATGCTGACACGGCCCTCGAGTCGTATAATGTTCCCTTAAATTGGAGCGCTATCTCCAAATGTCTCACGCTGCACTACGCGGACAAAAGAGATCTGGGAACATTAGAATATCAGATGACAATGTTAGTGCAGGGTAACAACCAGACAGTAGAAGATTTCTATCAGGTTGTCTACAACCATTTGTCGCTGATATTAAATAAAGTAGGCTGCATGGAATTGAATAGGGAATCCGAAACCCTTATGACAAAAATATACAGAGATAAAGCATTAGATACCTTTGTAAAGTAGCTACTGGCCGGGGTATGAATCTCAGTCGCACCAGGCCCAGCGATTCACAAGACATTTATAAATTCGCTGGGACGGAGGGCTAAGGGGGGAGGTGAGGGTTTCGCCACAAATCTACCTCGCACTGCCGCTGTACTACTCAACATACCAGGCCGCAGCCTCGTGCTACCTCTTCTAGCGGGCCGGAGCCTCGTACCACCCCGCTATCGGGCCTTAGCCACGCACCAACTACACTGGCGGGCCGTGGCCACGCACCAACTACACTAACGGGCCGTAGCCACGCACCAACTATACTGGCGGGCCGTAGCCACGCACCAACTACACTAACGGGCCGTAGCCGCGCACCCACTACACTGGCGGGCCTTAGCCACGCACCAACTACACTGGCAGGCCGTAGCCTTGCATCAACTACACTGGCGGGCCGTAGCCTCGCACCAACTACACTGGCGGGCCGTGGCCTCGCACCAACTACACTACCGGGCTTTGGCCACGCACCAGCTACACTGTTCCCCCCCTAGGTTAGGGTGAACATCGGCTAACTCCGATGTTTAGCGCAAAGGTATCCGACCGAGATTACAAAGATCAGCATTTAAGTTAGTTATCGAGGTTTTTATTCACTTAGTTCATAACTTTTATCCTACTCTACCCTAACGCACTTCCTAGTCTAAGGCCCTGCCGCACTGTCTTGGAGCCCTAGCGCTCCGCTATGCACTGCACGTTATTCGTTCGTACTCCTTTTTTTGGCACGTCTACTCACCATGATCGGTATCTCACAAGTGCCGGCTCGCTCGCTAGCGAGCCATGCGCTACCTCGGCCGCTCAACTTCGCCGCGAGCTTTCGCAACTTCGCTTCGGAGCTTTCGCTCTTCGCCGCCGAATCGAAGCTGCGCTCTCGCAGGCAGTGTTGAGCAGCCGATCAGCAACGCACGGTTGCAGCGGCGGCCGGCGGTTAAATTCAAATAAATGACTGGCTACTTGCCTATAACTATGCCCCTTATCCTAATAATACGCAGACTATGCGGTTAACGGCTCCTTGCCTTTTTACTCGATTCCACTATCGTCGGCTTCTTGCCTCTTACAATTCTATTATCTTACGCTACTACATTTAATACTTATAAACTATACAAATTATACGGCTCCTTGCCGTGAGTTCAAAAACTGTGGGGGGGCTGGTCATAATAGCCGCCTCACACCCCCCCCTTACTTCGAGCAGGTGACGGTAACGTCGCCTCTGGCGTTTAACGTCACGCTGTATTCTGCCTTCCCATCAGACACGCGGAAACGCGTGCGCCGGCACCGGAAACGGCGGACCCGCGCCTCCCCTGCGATGAGTTCCACCACTCCTGAGGATAACGGCGTCCCGCGGGGAAACACCCTCCAACCTGAAGGGGTGAAATCTGCCATGGGCTTCCTGGCGGGGCTCTTGACAACTTCTGTCGGCGTGAGGCTCCTTGGCGCGACCTCAGGCTCGGCGTCCGTCTCGGCATCGATGTCGGGCTCCTCGTCGAGCACCGACTCCAAGCTGGTATCCCATCCGTCGATTCCATCGAATAGGTCCACAATGTCCCCCACAACTCGCTGTCGGTGGGGGTCTTCGGGACACTTGGGGAAGGGGCCTCGGTCGCAACACCCGACTTGGGTGATGGAGGCGTCGCCATCGCGTCTTCGTCCTCGGACCATGCTTCGCCCATGCCCGCCTGGCGAGTGGCAAAAGATGCCTTTTCGAATGGCGTTTCGCTCTCTCGGCCGAACCACGCTTCCTCCAATTCCCTCCGAGAAGTGGTGTTTGGGGTTTCGGCGCGTGTTACAGGCACGAGTGTGGGCATTGCTTCCTCGCGGCCGAACCATGCCTCCTCCAAATCCTCTTGAGGGCCGGAAACTGGCTGCCCGGTCCCGGTCATGGGTGCGAGTGGTGGTGTCGCCTCCTCGTTTCCGCCTCGTCGCTCTTCCACGACCATCTGGCAGATTGAGATTGGGGTCAGCCAGGGCTCGGGATGTCCTACCCGACGACTGCTCATGGCTCCGCAGCTGTGGTTATCCTTCCCGGGCTGGGAAGGACCCTCCTGGCGTTCGCGGGGCGAACGCGGCACGCGCAGCTGCGGGCCTCCGGGCTTTTCGGTCTCGGAGCGGGGTCTCTTCTGTGCCGGTGTCGACGTCCCCTCTAGACTGGGCTCGCGCCGACTCCTGCTTCGACGACGCTTGCTAGGCTCAACCGTTTGTCGGCGGCGACGGTTTCGCCGGCGTTTTCCCTCAGGGCCTTCCCCTGTGTTCGCGCTTCCCCGCTTCGAGGGCCCAGGACGGGGCGCCTTAACCTCCTCGGGGACCTTCGGCAAGTAGCGCAACGTCACCCGGGGGAATTGGCTCTCGGGGTCTACCTCTAGCCGATGGGTAGTGAAACGGCGGCGGAATGCCGGTTCGTCGTCCTCGTCTCCCGTCAGCGGCTCATAATCCGACATGGGCTTTGGTTGCGTCGGGTTCCTTTCCGCGGTGGGGTCCGGGCTACGGCTGATCCAGTCCGCTTCCGTGCGGGCCACTGGGACGTTGCTCGCTGCCTCCGTCGGGGACGCTTCTGTCTCTGGGGCCGACGGGGAACTTCCCTCCCCCTTTGCGCTCGTCACCGTGGATCTCGGCACCGATGGCCCAGGCCTGCCTGCCTCGAGCGATGGGAGTTCCTCCTCGTCCGCGAGATCGTCCACTTCGCCGGTTGTTACCGGGGTCGTCATTCCGGACGGCCCTGGCGAGTGGGATGCAAGCGGAGGGGACGGGGGCTCCTCCGCGTAAGGTGGAGAATTCTGCGCAAACGGCGCCTCCACGAACATCGTTGTGATTTCGACCGCCATCAGCATGACCATCCCGTCCAGCCTCTCCACGACGTTGGTACGCTGGGAGTATAGGGTATGGCGGAACTGACGCGGCCCTTCTTGTTGTCCTCTTCGGCAGTACTCGCGTCCCTGGCGGGGGTCGCGAGGACGGCCTCCGGCTCCCGGCCCGGGGAAGGGTTCGGTGTCTCCGCTGCTGACGTCTTCGTCGGATGAGATGCTGATAATCTCGGGTTCCATCTGTAAATTAGCTTATTCATTAACCTACTCGTTACTTATTCGTTAATGCCCTATCTTCTCAGTGCGGCTCCCGTTTTACTAGACCTATTCTCAATTATGTTATTAATGTTAGTCTTATCTAAATTTTATTCTAATGGTTTCGTTGGGCGACGGGTGTCGCTCTCACCCTTCGACTACTCGTGGGCATCCCTGTGCCCTGGGTCTTCCCCTCCGTCTCGGTAGAACGGTTTCAGCTGCGAGATGTTGGCCACCCTCTTCTTATGTTCGCCTGGTTTCACCAGGCGCACGATATTGGGGGATACGAATTTGATGACCCTGTAGGGGCCGTCAAATTTGGGTGCCAACTTTGCGGCGAAACCTTCGGCGGCGTTGGATAGTTGGTGCTGTCTTAACAGGACCATCGAGTCCAACGAAGGCCGCCACTCTCGTCTCCTCAAGTTATAGTGTCTGCCCTGGTCCTTTGATGCACGCTGGAGATTGCTGTGAACGACATAAAAGATTTCCTTTAACCTATCCGCCTTTGTCCTAGGGTCGAACGCACTAGTTGCGGACCCCGGAGTTACCTGATCATATAAAGCAGCCGGCAACCGCGGCTCCCTTCCCTGCATCAGGAAAGCGGGACTGAATCCGGTCGAATCCGACACGCTTGTATTGACCGCCAGCGATATCTCGGGCAAGAGTTCGTCCCACGAACTCTGGTGGCCCTCGATAAATTGCGCTATCATGGTCTTCACGGTCCTGTTGGTCCTCTCGGTAGGATTTTCTTGCGGACAGTAAGGGGCGGTGTACTGGATCTCTACACCCAAGGACTCCAGAAAAGCCTTGAAACTCCGGCTTGTGAACTGTACTCCGTTGTCACACACGAACTTCTTAGGCACCCCGAATCGGCTCAAAATCCTCTCCCGGAACGCCGTTTGGAGGTGTGCCGCCGTTGCTCTCCTGAGAGGGACCAGCTCCACCCATTTCGAGAAAGCATCATGGAACACCAGCAACATGGTGTTGCCATGTTTCGACCGTGGGAGGGGCCCAACGAAATCCGCGCAAAGTATTGCCATCGGCTCCGCCACCTGCCTCGTCAGCATGCGTCCAGCCGGTTTGAGTTGCTCACTCTTGAACTTTTGGCAGGTTTCGCAACACTTCACGTACTTGGCGGCGTCTCGGAACATACCCGGCCAGTAGTACCTTTGGGCTAGCCTCGACACAGTTTTCCTCACGCCTTGATGTCCGGCCGTGGGGGCATCATGGCATTCCGCCAATACCTTCTGCCGTTGACCACTGGCCACGCACAGCTTCCAAGGGATGTAGTCTTCGTCGTCCGTCCGATGGCCTAAATGCCTATATAGCTGCCCATTTTCTTCTACGTAGTCCGGGAACTTGGCTGGCTCTTCGGCGATCCTGGCACGCATACTCGCGACCCATTTGCAGGGCGGCTCGGCCACCACTGCTTGCTGACAGGTCTCTAGAGGATGTCTTGATAGTGCGTCAGCCACGACGTTGAGCTTCCCCCGTCGGTAGTGTACGTCGAATTGGAATTGTTGCAGTTCCAATGCCCACCGCGCGATTCTTCCTGACGGGCTCTCGATAGAATTAAGCCACTTTAGGGCCAAATGGTCCGTTATCACGTCGAACCGGTACCCTTCTAGGTAGCAACGCAGCTTCCGTATCGACCAAACGATTGCCAGGCACTCTTTCTCGGTGGCGGAGTAGTTCACTTCGGCCTTCAGCAACTTTCTGCTCGCGTACGCTATGACCCGCTCCTGCCCTTCTATCGTCTGCGTCAGCACTGCGCCGAGGCCGTACTCGCTCGCGTCAGTCTGTAGGACGAATCTGGCGGAAAAGTCTGGACAAGCCAACACAGGGGCAGTCGTCAAGCTGTCCTTCAATTGACGCAATGCCTCCTCCTGTTCTTGATCCCATGCCCATTTCCGCCCCTTCTTTAAGAGCGCTGTTAGCGGCTGTACCTGAGTCGCGAAGTTGGGAACGAAGCGTCTGTACCATGACGCCATCCCAAGGCACTGCCGCAACTCTTTACAATTTGTCGGGGCCCTCAGGTTACGTATCGCCTCCACCTTCTCTGGATCGGTACGTATTCCTTCCCCACAAATGACGTGTCCTAGGTAGACCAATCTCTCCCGGAAGAAACTGCATTTCTTCCTATTCAGCCTGAGATTAGCCGCCCTTAACCGGCGGAACACCTCTCTCAAGTTCTCTACATGTTGCTCCTTAGTCGCTCCTATTACCACGATGTCGTCTAGGTAGGCGAATGCATGAGGCTCCAGCTCCGGCCCTATGACCGTGTCTAAAGCTCGCTGGAAGGTCGCACACGCCGAGTGCAAACCAAATGGCATCACCCGCCACTGGAAAAGACCTCTCCCGGGGACCGTGAATGCCGTACATTCCCGACTATCGGCTGCCATCGGTATCTGCCAGTACCCGTGCTTAAAATCCAGAGTGGAGATGAACCGGGCGTGACGCAACCGCTCAAGGATGTGATTGATCCTGGGAACAGGATAAGCATCTGGGATGGAATGCGCGTTGAGTTGTCGATAGTCGATACACATGCGCCACTCGCCAGTCTTCTTCTTGACTAAGACGATTGGGGCGCTGTGTGGACTACGCGACGGCTCGATGGCACCTGCCTGCATCAGCTCGTCCACCTGTTCATCAATCACCCTTTGCATGGCCGGGTTCTTCGGGTAATATCTCTGTTTTAATGGCTTATCATCCTTAAGCCTGATCCTGTGCTCCGCGATGTGCGAGACTCCCTGCAGCCCCTCGAAGAGTGTCAGTTCCGACTCCAGGAACTCCTTGAGCTCCGGATCCAAGTCCGCTGGCCACTCTGCCTCTTCTACGTCGGGCTTGCCCTGCGGCTCGCCTCCTCCAGGTACCACTCCGACTCCAAATAGAGCTCCCTGATCGCTTGACTCTGGCAGCCGCTCCTGATTCCCTGTGCCCGAGCGGATTTGAGCCATTGCTCCTAATCCCTCCGTTCTTTGGCACGCTTCCACCGTGCCGCCTGCATGACCAGCGTAGATCTGCCTTTGCAGGTCTACGCGCCGCCTTTTGGGCTCCTCAAGCTCTCGGCCCAACCCCGAATGAGACTCATCTTTTACTTCCTTCTTCTTCTCCTTTTCCGACAGTTGCCGAGCCGGCACTCCCGTTTGCTGACGCGCGAGGCCTCCTGCCGACTTCTCTCTCCTCTGCTGCCGAGCAGGTGCTCCCTTTTCATGACCTGGGAGGCCTTTCTCCGACTCTCTCTGTAGCCGAGCAGGTGCTCCTCTTTCATGACTCGGGAGGCCTTCCTCCGGCTCCTTCTGTGGCCGAGCAGGTACTCCCCTTTCATGACTCGGGAGGCCTTTCTCCGACTCTCTCTGTAGCCGAGCAGGTGCTCCTCTTTCATGACCTGGGAGGCCTTCCTCCGGCTCCCTCTGTAGCCGAGCAGGTGCTCCCCTTTCATGACTCGGGAGGCCTTTCTCCGACTCTCTCTGTAGCCGAGCAGGTGCTCCCCTTTCAGGACCTGGGAGGCCTTTCTCCGACTCCTCGCTCTGTTGCCGAGCAGGTGCTCCTCTTTCATGACTCGGGAGGCCTTTCTCCGACTCTCTCTGTAGCCGAGCAGGTGCTCCCCTTTCAGGACCTGGGAGGCCTTTCTCCGACTCCTCGCTCTGTTGCCGAGCAGGTGCTCCCTTTTCATGACCTGGGAGGCCTTCCTTCGACTCCTCTCCATTCTGTTGCCGAGCAAGCACTCCCGCTCCTTGACGCGTGAGGCCTTCTTTCGGCTCTTGCCCGGTTCCAGGCCCCGCGGCCGGAAACGTCACGTCCTCTAGGATCAGCTCCGCCTTGCCGCAGCGTACCGTAGTGCCCATGGCACCCAGGAAGTCCATCCCCAGGATAACGTGGTCCAGCATTGCGGGCATGACAAGCATTAACATGCTGGCCACCTTCCCCCGCTAGGCCGACGTCTATCCTCAATGCCTTCTCTACTTCGACCGTGGACCCATCTGCCAGACGAATGCGCGCCTGTACGTTCTCCACTCTTCCCCGAATCGCCCACTTGCGTACGCAGTCTTCGCTCATGAAGCTGCGAGTGGCCCCTGTATCGATAGTGGCGGGCATCGTCCTCCCGCCAATCTCCACCGTGGCGACGATCCGGCCACCCTCCACCTTAAGCGGGGGTACTACTGCCGAGTCCCGTGTGTGTCGGCGTCGACCCGACCCTGACCTGGGCGACGCCGTTGCCCGTTTCCCGCCTCCGTGCGGCGACAACACTCTTGGCTACTTCTGCCCTGATGCCCACATACCCGACAAAACAAAACGGGCGCATTAGGACATTCCCTGGCGAAATGCCCGTCCCGTGCGCATCTGCGGCATGCCCGTCGCGGATCGTACCCGGTTCCGGCCTCTTGGTTCATCATCCGGTGGGCCACTTCCGCAGGGGCCGTTGCCGGCGGAGCGGAGATTTGTCTATCCACACCGATCGCTCCGGATCCGATGGGAGCAGATCGGAATGGGTTAAGGTGTCCCCCAGAGGGCTGTACCGTCCTTCCCCACTCCGCGCTACTTGAGCTCGTGGCCGCCTGACTCCCTGCCCTGCTTCCGGAGTATTCCGCTCGCTGTCTCATCACCGTTTCGTATTCCACAGCGAGTTGAGTCAGCTGGGACAAGGTGGAAAAATCTTGCCGTCGCACGTAAAGCCTGTATTCGGGTGCGGCATTCTCATATATCCGGTGCAACTCTTGCGCCGGCTCATATCTGGCATGGTGCATCAAAGCCCTCAGTTCTATTAGGTATCCCTTAAATTCTTCCCCCACACGCTGCCGGCGGGATCGGATTTCGTCTTCCAACCTCTCGAAGTAGCGTGGTGGCAGAAAGAATTCTAAGAAACCCCTCCTAAACACCGACCATGGCACATCCCTCAGTCCACTACTCAGGAACCAACGAGCAGCCCGGTCACAGAATACCTCACTCATGGCCCGAGGCAACCGATCGAGGGCTATACCGTACGTAATGGCCCGCTCCTCTAGGTCCTCTAGGAACCCAAGGGGGTCGGAACGGCCATCGTACCTCATGCCCCACTTTCGGACTTGTTCTGGAACATTCGCGAGAGGCCTGGCCTCCGACTGAGAATATGGCCGGGGAATATGAGGGCCATTATTCGAGTCGTAAGGGGTTCGCCTTAGCTCCACGTCGACCGTCGTCGTCCGGCGAGCTCCGCTGCTCCTAATCTCGCGACTTTCCTCTGCACCCGAGACGGCTAAACTAGGGATCGGAACCTGCAGCCGCTCGTACAGCTGCGAACTCCTTAGGTCTGGTTCCGATTTTTGGCGCGGCCGTCCGCCAACGTCGGGTAGAGTGCCCCAGGGGGACGGCTCCAATGTTTTGGCGGTCTGAGACTCCAGCTCGGCCAGCCGAGCCCAAATCTCGGATGTATGGCCGCCATCCTGCACGAAAGTGGATAGCCGCTTACGCAGCTCCTCCACGCGGCCCTCCTTCTCCAGCCTGAACTCATGGGCGATCGCCACCAGTTCTTCTTTGCGGCGCTGGTGGATCCAGCGCACGCCTACACCCGGATTTTGGCACTCACCTGTCTCCATCCTGAGTTTTTGCTACTCACTCTGGGCTCAACTACAACTCTTGTGGATCCTCGCTCGAGTTTTGGGTTTGGTGTCTGGGCAACTCTCGTTCCGTAGGTTTATTTCGTTCACTTTGGTCTTTGTCTCTCTTGTTTTTCCTTTTGCTGTCCCTTTGGTATTTTCTCTCCTTTTTTTTTTTTTGTTTTTACGTCTACTTTATTGACCATCGTTCACTCTAGTTTTTGTCCGTTTTTGCCTTTGCTTCTTGTTATTTCACTTTTCCTAAGTATCTGTCCTTATTATTTTTCTTATCCATCCACAGCATTCCACTCGCAAAACAATAAAAAAAAAATATAAAAAAAAAATTAATTCACTTGATGTTCTCATAAAATTTTTTTTTCCTTGTTGCTTAGTCTTTGTTCATTATTCTTTTATTTTTATTTAATTTATTTGTTTTCATTATTATATTTTTATTTATTTTATTTTATTTATTTATTTATTTTTTTTTTTTTTTAAATATTTTTCCTCTGGTTTCATATTATTTTATTATTGTTATTTATCACTTTCACTGCACATCCGTCGTCATCGCCTTCGCCGACTGTACTGACGAATTCAGTTTTCACCGCGCGTGAACTGAATTCGTCCCACTGTCAGCCGCGACGCCTTAACGGCCCTTCGACGCCGACGTCGACTGCGGCGCGCGTTTGTGCACACGTGTGCAAGCATGGTCTCGACGTCGCCCGTCTGGCGCGCGCGCTGTACTTTTCGACCGGCCGTTATCTCTCCTTTTTTTTTCGTTGCTGAGCTCGACTTCTGTGCACATTTCTGGTTGCCTAAATTTAGCAGGTGTTCATTTCGTCGCCTAACATAGGGTATGAAATGCGCTTGTCGGGGTATACACGACTACTTTATACCCTAGACGCGCATTTTACCCGCCTACTATGCCTTCTTTTCCCTTGCTCTCTACCGGAGTATATACACTTCAAGGTATGCTCGACTTGAGATACCCTATACACAAAAAAAATTTTTTTTTCCGAAACACCTATTTGGGCATACTTGCGGGGCTTTAATCCGCAACTATGCCACGCCCCTAAACGCCTCTACGTCCCTGCTCGGGCGCCACTTGTAAAGTAGCTACTGGCCGGGGTATGAATCTCAGTCGCACCAGGCCCAGCGATTCACAAGACATTTATAAATTCGCTGGGACGGAGGGCTAAGGGGGGAGGTGAGGGTTTCGCCACAAATCTACCTCGCACTGCCGCTGTACTACTCAACATACCAGGCCGCAGCCTCGTGCTACCTCTTCTAGCGGGCCGGAGCCTCGTACCACCCCGCTATCGGGCCTTAGCCACGCACCAACTACACTGGCGGGCCGTGGCCACGCACCAACTACACTAACGGGCCGTAGCCACGCACCAACTATACTGGCGGGCCGTAGCCACGCACCAACTACACTAACGGGCCGTAGCCGCGCACCCACTACACTGGCGGGCCTTAGCCACGCACCAACTACACTGGCAGGCCGTAGCCTCGCATCAACTACACTGGCGGGCCGTAGCCTCGCACCAACTACACTGGCGGGCCGTGGCCTCGCACCAACTACACTACCGGGCTTTGGCCACGCACCAGCTACACTGTTCCCCCCCTAGGTTAGGGTGAACATCGGCTAACTCCGATGTTTAGCGCAAAGGTATCCGACCGAGATTACAAAGATCAGCATTTAAGTTAGTTATCGAGGTTTTTATTCACTTAGTTCATAACTTTTATCCTACTCTACCCTAACGCACTTCCTAGTCTAAGGCCCTGCCGCACTGTCTTGGAGCCCTAGCGCTCCGCTATGCACTGCACGTTATTCGTTCGTACTCCTTTTTTTTGGCACGTCTACTCACCATGATCGGTATCTCACAAGTGCCGGCTCGCTCGCTAGCGAGCCATGCGCTTGCCTCGGCCGCTCAACTTCGCCGCGAGCTTTCGCAACTTCGCTTCGGAGCTTTCGCTCTTCGCCGCCGAATCGAAGCTGCGCTCTCGCAGGCAGTGTTGAGCAGCCGATCAGCAACGCACGGTTGCAGCGGCGGCCGGCGGTTAAATTCAAATAAATGACTGGCTACTTGCCTATAACTATGCCCCTTATCCTAATAATACGCAGACTATGCGGTAAACGGCTCCTTGCCTTTTTACTCGATTCCACTATCGTCGGCTTCTTGCCTCTTACAATTCTATTATCTTACGCTACTACATTTAATACTTATAAACTATACAAATTATACGGCTCCTTGCCGTGAGTTCAAAAACTGTGGGGGGGCTGGTCATAATAGCCGCCTCACACCTTCATTAGAGGTTTGAAGGGATATTTACCACGGATCCTTGGAATAAAGGAGCCAGCAGATCTACCTTCAGCCCTTCATTATTGTTTAAAACTAGAGAATCAAAGCTGTCGCACTAACATGGCTTTGAATAGGAATCAACAGGCACATGCCAGAAACCAAAATAGAAATGTACCACCACCTATACTGCCACCTCGAACAGCCCAGCCTTCTTTCGCCCAAACCTTTAGGCCACCACCTATTAGCTTCAGGCCCCAACTCCCGATTCATACACCTTGGCCAACCAATACAAACTATGGACCACCGACTTATAACAATAATGGACCGACTCCACAACACCCTAACCAACGAACCTACCAGACACAACCACAACAGGTTTACGTACCTTCTGCACCAAAACCCCAACCACGTCCTGAGCCAATGGACGTGGACCAAAGCATCCGCACAAGGATGATAAACTACATGAACAGACCCAACTTTGAAGTAGGAAAAAGACCTCCACCACCAACAAACGCCACGGACAAAAAACAAAGAAACTTCAACATACAAACAGGAGAAGAACAGACCGAGACAGAAAACACTGACAACTATGTGACCATGGAGGAATACGTACAATCAATGCTAAATTACGAACAGCAGACCGAATACGAACAGCCATTAAATGAATATACCCAACAAATCGAAGAAGCAGATGACGGACAGAATAACCAGTACGAACATTCAGACATTAATTTTTTAGGATAAATAGCTCCTCTCTTCCTTACATAGAATGTAAGATGGGGAGCGGAAAATGACTCAAAATATTAATAGACACAGGATCAAACAGAAATTATGTCCAACCCAAATTCGTGTCCGAACCTATCCCAAATGAAAAGCCTTTCGAAGCCGTCACAGTCGGCGGAAGCATTAAAATTACACACCATAAGTTCGCTAATCTTTTTAATAGAAATTATATCATAATAAAATTCTTTCTCTTATCCACTTTAAAATCATTTGACGCCATATTAGGAAACGATAGTCTTAAAGATTTAGATGCCGTCATACAAAGCAGCAAACATCTACTAATAATCAAGAATAATATTTGCATACCCATAAAGCAGAAAAGAATCGAGGCAGTAAGCACGGTAATACCACGGGCAGACCACATGACAAACGAACAAAAGAATAGCCCAAATCAACTTGTTAAAATGCACCCAAGTCTCTTCGCCAAGCCGGACGAAAAATTGACTTATACGACTAACGTTAGAGCAGAAATCAGAACCAAAACCGATTCCCCAGTATATTCGAAATTTTACCAATTTCCAATGTCTTTAAAAGACGAAGTACACAACCAAATTAAGGAACTTTTAGAGGACGGAATAATCCGACCCTCCCGATCCCCATATAATTCACCTGTGTGGATTGTGCCCAAAAAATTAGATGCCTCAAAAGAAGAAAGATGGGCAAAAGAAATATCGCATGGTGATAGACTATAGGAAATTAAATAAAGAAACTACCGCAGATAAATACCCAATACCCGAAATCAACGAGGTATTGGCACAGCTAGGTAATAATAAGGTATTCTCTGTTCTAGACTTGAAAAGTGGATTTCACCAAATCCCCCTCAAAGAATCAGACATAGAAAAAACAGCCTTCTCCGTTAACAACGGAAAATACGAGTTTACACGACTCCCCTTCGGTCTGAAGAATGCGCCCTCAATCTTCCAGAGAGCCCTAGACGATATCCATCGCGAGCATATTGGAAAAATATGCTTCATTTATATTGACGATATCATTATCTTTAGCAAGGATGATGAATCGCATGCGCGTCACCTTGGCGCCATATTCAGAACTCTACAGGAAGCCAACATGAAATGTCAGTTGGACAAATGTGAGTTCTTTAAAAGCAGAGTAGAGTTCCTGGGATTTGTCATCTCAGACAAAGGTATTGAAACTAATCCTAACAAGATAGAGACAATAGGAAAGTACCCACTTCCAAAAACCCTCAAAGATTTAAGATCTTTTATTGGCCTTGCCAGCTATTATAGGAGATTCATAAAAGACTTCGCTAAGTTGGCAAAGCCCCTTACCTCTCTTTTGAGAGGGGAAGATGGACGTGTGTCCAAAAATCAATCAGCTAAAAAGCTCATTAATCTCAACGAAGAATCAATCGAAGCATTTAATAAAATTAAAAACGCCATGGTTTCAAACGAGGTAATACTCCATTACCCGGACTTCAGCAAAGAGTTTCATCTGACAACAGATGCATCCAACTTTGCTATTGGCGCTGTTCTATCCCAGAACAAGCGACCCATTTCTCTCTAAAACAGAAGAGAACTACGCCACCAACGAAAGGAATATGCTGGCAATAATTTGGGCCCTAAAAGCCCTCAAAAACTACCTTTACGGTAAAGCAAGAGTACAAATATATACCGACCATCAACCCTTAACCCACTCTCTCAGTAGTTGGAACGGCAACGCAAGGATTAAAAGGTGGAAAGCTTACCTGGAAGAGTTCGACTATGAACTCCTCTATAAGCTAGGTAGGGATAATATTGTAGCCGATGCGCTATCACGAATCCCTGTTATCAATAATATTGGATCAGTAGCCTCCACCCAGCACAGTGCTGACAGCTCAAGTCACAATTTAATACCTAGCATAGAAGCCTCAATAAACGTGTCTAAAAACCAGATATTTCTCAGCAAAGCTAACGAAACTGATTACAAGTTTCACATCCCATTCCCAACATTCCACAGACACACAATAACTCGACCAAACTTCTCAGAACTCGACCTTACGCAAATATTGAAAGCTCATCTAAATCCATCTGTAATTAACGGAATAATAATGCAGAAGAAATAACGAACCAAATTCAACAGATATATCACCAACACTTTAGTAACTTCAAGATTAGATTCACACAGTCTCAAGTAAAAGATTTAACAAATAAAACAGAGCAAGATGAGAAGATATTGGTTACACACAACAGAGACCACCGCAACGAACTAGAAAACAAAATGCAATTGTCCAAAACTTTCTATTTCCCAAAAATGAAACAACGAATAACAGAATTAGTCAAACAATGTCAAGTTTGTAAAGAAGAAAAATACGATAGACATCCAACTAACCCAAAACTCAAAGAAACACCAATCCCCGAATACCCAGGACATACAATCCATATTGACATATACAGGACAGAAAAGAACTTAGTACTAACAGCAGTAGATAAATTTTCAAAATTAGCCCAGGGACGAATAATCAAATCTAGAGCAATAGAAGACATTAAAAAACCACTTCATGAAATCCTATTTTATTTTGGCGTACCTAAAGCCGTTGTAATAGATAACGAAAAATCCCTTAACTCAGCCTCAATCACTTTTATGATGCAGGACCAATTAGGTATAGAAGTTTATACAAACACCACCCTACAAAAGCGCAGTGAATGGTCAGGTAGAAAGATTTCATTCAACACTATCAGATATTTTGAGATGTAATAAAAGAAAACAAGAACACAGAACATTTGAAGAACTTCTTAACAAATCAATATACGACTACAACTACACTATACACTCGACAACTAACAAGAGACCATTAGACATATTCTTCGGCAGAAACATGACTACAGACCCAGATCAATACAAAAAAGCTAGAAAAGATAACATTGACAGACTCAAACAGAAACAATCGACTGACATGCAGAATCATAACAAAAAACGCAACGACATACGCACCTATCACCAGGTCAAGAAATATTCGTCTAAGTTAATACCAGATTAGGTACCAAACTATCACCGAGATACAAACAGGAAATAGTTAAGGAAAATAGGAACACAACCGTACTAACAACAACTGACAAGATAATCCATAAAATCAATATAAAAAATACATAAAAATTACCGATTACTATTAATGATAATTTTAATAAAAGCAGCATGCCACCTTTAAATATTGAAGAAATGTTAGAATTTGCAGATGTGTCCATTTTGCATAATGGAACAACCTTGTCTTACATTGTAAAAATACCAAATTTAGAAGAAACAAAATGCAAAAATACCATAGTAAAGCCAATAGTGAAAAATAACAATTGTATAAACTTAGAATTTAACTAACCGTTTCATTGTAATAAAACTATTTATGGCATAAACAACAATTGTAAAAGATATTAAAATTTGTAACAAATCAAAAATTGCAAATTTAAACAATAGTAACTGTATAACTAAGTTAGTTAGTGGAGAGCAAGCGCTCTGTGGCTTTAGCAATGCAGACCATATCCCGGAGATCGAAGAAATCGACGATGGACTTATACTAGTGAACGACATCAACGGCACTATTAGATGGCAAGAAGAGGAGAAACGTGTGAGAGGCACCTACATGATCAACTTCTGGAACGAAACCTTATTCATCAACAAACAAGAGTTCAGCAACTTGGAGGTCACAGTCATGACCCCGGGAAATCCCACAATACAAATAACCCCAATGGAAAACGAAAGAATTAAGATTCTCTCTCTGCAAGCATTGAAAGAATTGCACATCAACAACATAAAAAAGATGCAAAAACTTCAGACGCACTCTATAGCCAATAGAGTCGGCTTCATAACTCTGTCCACAGTTGCCATCCTTCTTACCTGTGTATTACACGTATTGAAGAGAAAAAAGAAAAATATAATACTGCAACTGAACAAAGAACTAGAGATCCCCAAAAAAAAACCAACGCATATCCAAATACAAAATACAGACGCACCTCAGGTTCAACAACATACCTTTGTTCTGATGACCGCTTGAGGACAAGCTTAAATCAAAGGGGGAAGAGTTAACAACAAATAAATTCACAAAGTCCCAATAAGAAGCATTGCAACACCTCCGCTCCGCTGTTGGCAGCGCAGCTGCGAGACTTAGCCTTCCTTAGCTCCTAAGATATATTTGTAAAATCAGAAACTCTTGAGAAGTGGAAGCGGCACCTTCGCTGCTCCGCTTAAATAAAAGAAATCCTACTTCTACAAGACTACCTCTACACTTCACCCGCAACAATCTTATGAATAAATATTACACCAAGCATAGTTCTACGATTAATTAAAGAAGGAAGATTATTCATTAGAAGTCTACTGGAGTATGACGGTAACCGCACGAAGGTCGAAGTATAAACCATGAAAGGCAAACAAAAAGAGTTTTTTAAGTATAGATTCAATTCTGTCGTGGCGAATGAAATATTGTAGCGACCAGAGGCATACTCATGAATTGGGCGTACCAGAGATATAAAAAGGTCTTTGTGGTGTACGGATCATCAAACTCCTTTGAACTGGGACTGTTGACACGCTCGAGCGGTAAACTATCAAGGGTGTTAGAACTATTTGGGGAGTGCTGAAAGGCATAAATTTGGACTTGTAAAATAGGCCATAGGCATACCTGAGCTGGCAAGCGGAAAATCAATGAGGCCCTGGTGACTATACCTACTTAACTGTGTTAAGGTCGCTGAGTAGGTAAAAGCGAAATTTCAGTAATAAAAGGATTTAAGAAGCAGTTTGATCTCTATAACTTATGTGGATAAGGCTGATTTTATTATACCTAGAGAACTAGGTAGTTTAAAGAAAGTTCGCGAATAGCTGCAAACTCAACCGAAGATGGCAGAACACATGGATTAGGATTATGTGAAAACTGAAGGCGACAATAGAGAAGGTAATCCTTATAGCATATGGAATTTTGCGTAAAAAAGTTTGATCGGGCAACTGCATAAGGGCAATACAAGACAATGATATTTTGTCTGTACTGTACAATTGTGCAGACATTGATGTTGCCATCAAAGTATTTTATGATACCTTGTATTCCCTCTTTGATATCTGCGTCCGTCTGATAGGGCTCCCTGGTTCGCAAAGGAATTAATGAGATTAAAATATGCTAAATCGGGGTATTATAAAAAGTTAAGGAAATCTGATAGTGATAGAATAAGATCATTATGAAAAGATTATGAAAACCAGACTTACGAAATGCTTGATAGGCACTCGGTCAGGTAGATCAATGACCAAATCCAAAGTTGTATGATATGGGTCTACCGGAAGTGAAAGCGGGTCAACCCTGTGCACAACAATGTCAATCTATCACGGAGATCAAAGCAAGATCAAATCAAGTTACGCACCGGATTAACCTGCAATCAGGACACCTGATGAAGACAATCAATAAACTCATTCAACATAGAGGACAATAGAAAGGTTGAATTCGTTGGCGATGACCAATCGGCATCTGGGAGATTAAAGTCGCTAAGAACGACCAAGAGATCCTGATCATATCTCCAATGCTGCTGAATTGCAGTCGGAGGCTAAAGGGTACTTGGCAATAGTAAGTCACGGGGAGTCGAAGAACATATAAGTAAAGTTTTTTTGTGTTAACTGCCATAAAATATAGGTACGAATGTTAAAAAATGCTTGCAATTAAAAAAAAAACGCTCAAAATTTGAATGTTCTAAACTTTGTGTTTATACGACATAGTGATGGTAAATTAGACGATTTACTTAGTAAATTAAAAACATTTAGCAGCACAGATTATTAGAAAAATCAGTGTAAAACCTATCACTATTTAAACGACAAAAACTATTGCTATTCCCGCCCTCTTTTTTCTACTTCTGCGCTCTTATCTAATGGAGCGTAATTTGGGGATTTGCATCTCGTACAAATCTAAGATGGATTCAGACACTCCAAAACTTGGGCTTGCGCCGAATGACCGGTGCTGACTGGTACTTCAGAAATTATACCTTGCATAGAGACCTCAAAATGGAGACTATAGACAGCCAAGTCGAAGCATTCGCCAATCGATACAACGAACGCTTGCAGCGACACTGCCACCGTTTGCATTTACTACTTCGTAGTAGCAAGAATTACAAAAATATTGCTATGCTCTTGCTATCTCTCTCTCTTTGAAAAAGCATTTGATTTGCTCTACGTATCCGTAGCGGTAGCTGAAAACTGTTAGCGAGATGAGAGCAGAGCAAATTAAATTGTTTCATTTATTACGGCTCTTGTGCGCTTTTGTTTGTCCTAGAAGTCTGCGATCGTTTTCTTCGTCGCCAGTTCGTAATGCCCCGTTGTTTTAGGCTTGTCGCTTGCTACAGTGCGTTTTAGGAAATTTGTTTGGCCCTTTCAAGTATTGATTTAATGCGTAAACTTTCAACATATTTAAATATTTCGATGAGAATGATGTCGACCACGTTAAATGCAAAAAATGTTTTCGAGTGTTGGAAAAGATTCGTGTTTTCAATTTAAAGAAGCATTTACAATTGCACGACATCCAATTTGAAGAAATAGAAAATGCTTCCCTTCGCCTTCAGACTTCAAAAAATGTAAAACATCAAATAACTAAAGTTAGAATTAATAGTAAAATTTTAATTCGGTCATATATTAGCCTCGTCACTGATGATAGCGTTCCATTCTATGTGCTCAACTCAAGCAATATGCACAATATAATTGACCCCATATGTCAAGGTATTTCTGACAGATTTGGAAAAAAGTTTAAGTTAAATGGAAGCAAGGGCAAATCTGTACTAAAACACGTAGCAGCGAATATTAGACTTGAAATACAACGAGAAAGTAAAAATCGCTTCTTATCTTTAAAAATTGATAGCGTTGCACAAAAGAACATTGAGTACACGAAACAAATTGATAACTTTGAAAAAACAGACAATATTCATGTGATAGCACACACTGCTCAGCTTTGTGCACTTGATGTAACAAAGCACAAGTTAATTCCAAGGTTTATTAAACGATGAAAAAAATATGTTTTCTTTGGGGATGTAAGTCTTCCTCTTATTGATGTCAATTTGCAGCTGAATAAACTTAAATTAATCCTAGCCCTAGTAACCTGTGGCTTAGCGGCAGCGGCGTTGGCAGCGGCGTCGCTGCTGATGTTGTTGGCCCGTTGGACAATTCTTCTTGGAATTTTCGGCTGTTGCCAATCGGCGCGTGGAGGAAATGGCACAGACACCAAGTCAGCATTTTGCTTCACTTCTTATGAGGTGTTGCAATGCTTCTTATTGGGACTGTATGAATTTATTTGTTGTTAACTCTTCCCCCTTTGATTTAAGCTTGTCCTCAAGCGGTCATCAGAAGAAAGGTATGTTGTTGAACCCGAGGTTGTTGGCGTCCGTATTTTGTATTTGGATATGCGTTGGTTTTTTTCTGGGGATCTCTAGTTCTTTGTTCAGTTGCAGTATTATATTTTTTTCTTTTTTCTCTTCAATACGTGTAATACACAGGTAAGAAGGATGGCAACTGTGGACAGAGTTATAAAGCCGACTCTATTGGCTATAGAGTGCGTCTGAAGTTTTTGCATGTTTTTTATGTTGTTGATGTGCAATTCTTTCAATGCTTGCAGAGAGAGAATCTTAATTCTTTCGTTTTCCATTGGGGTTATTTGTATTGTGGGATTTCCTGGGGTCATGACTGTGACCTCCAAGTTGCTGAACTCTTGTTTGTTGATGAATAAGGTTTCGTTCCAGAAGTTGACCATGTAGGTGCCTCTCACACGTTTCTCCTCTTCTTGCCATCTAATAGTGCCGTTGAAGTCGTTCACTAGTATAAGTCCATCGTCGATTTCTTCGATCTCCGGGATATGGTCTGCATTGCTAAAGCCACAGAGCGCCTGCTCTCCACTAACTAACTTAGTTATACAGTTACTATTGTTTAAATTTACAATTTTTGATTTGTTACAAATTTTAATATCTTTTACAATTGTTGTTTATGCCATAAATTGTTTTATTACAATAAAACGGTTCGTTAAATTCTAAACTTATAAAATTGTTATTTTTCACTATTGGCTTTACTATGGTATTTTTGCATTTTGTTTCTTCTAAATTTGGAATTTTTACAATGTAAAACAAGGTTGTTCCATTATGCAAAATGGACACATCTGCAAATTCTAACATTTCTTCAATATTTAAAGGTGGCATGCTGCTTTTATTATTTATTATTATTATTAATATATCAGAACCTTCAATTTCAGAATGCAACAGTCCATTATTAATTGTTCCGAAGAAATCATTACCAAATTGCGATACGAAAAGATGGCGTTTAGTAATTGACTATCGCCAAATTAACAAAAAACTCTTATCTGATAAATTTCCACTACCAAGAATAGATGATATTCTTGATCAATTGGGTAGAGCTAAATCATTACCAAATTGCGATACGAAAAGATGGCGTTTAGTAATTGACTATCGCCAAATTAACAAAAAAATCTTATCTGATAAATTTCCACTACCAAGAATAGATGATATTCTTGATCAATTGGGTAGAGCTAAATATTTTTCATGTCTAGATTTAATGTCAGCTATTCATTGGGCAATTAAGCATTTTCGACAATATATTTACGGCAAACACTTTACAGTTAAAACTGACCATAGGCCACTAACCTATTTATTTTCTATGACTAACCCAAGCTCAAAATTGACAAGTATGAGATTAGATTAAGAAGAGTATGATTTTATTGTGGAATATCTTAAGGGAAAAGACAACCATATCGCGGACGCATTATCCAGAATAGCAATCAAGGGTCTACAAAATATCCAAAGAGATAATAAAATTCTGAAAGTCACTACCAGAAATCAAAGTAAACAGAAAAATTCCTGCGCAGGAAAAGAACAAAAACTATTAGATTTGCCAAGGCAAACTCTAAATAAAGGTTCTAAGCCCAACATATACGAAGTCATTGTAAATGATGAGGTACGAAAGGTAGTGACCTTGCGAATAACAGATTCGATATGCTTACTAAAGCATGGAAAGAAAGTTATAGCAAGAATTGACGTTAGCTATATGTACACCAATGGAATTCTCGACTTAGGTCAGTTCTTCCAAAGGCTTGAAAAGGAAGCCGGTATACTTAATATCAGCCAACTCAAAGTGGCACCGAGCGAAAAGATCTTTGAAACTAGCTCAATAGAATATTTTAAAATAATGGGCAATAAAATATTACAATTTCTAAGAGTAGCGCTACTCAAGCCGGTGACCCTATTAAATAATGAAAAAGAGAAAGAAGCAATACTGTTTACATTCCATGACGACCCAATTCAAGGAGGTCATACAGGCATTACAACAACCTTGGCCAAGGTCCAGAGACACTATTATTGCAAAAATATGTCTAAAGACATAAAAGAGTACATAAGAAAATGTCCCAAATGCCAAAAGTCTAAAACGACTAAACATACCAAAACCCCATTAACTATAACTGAAACCCCACAAATGGCTTTCGATAGGGTAATTGTGGATACAATAGGTCCAATACCAAAATCGAACAATGGCAACGAATACGCAGTAACACTAATATGTGATTTGACCAAATATTTAGTAGCCATACCGATACAAAACAAAAGTGCAAACACCGTAGCTAAAGCTATTTTTGAAGAATTTGTTCTGAAGTACGGTCCAATGAAGACGTTCATTACGGACTTGGGAACAGAATATAAAAATTCAATAATTAACGACTTGTGCAAATATCTAAGAATCAAAAATATAACATCTACTGCACACCACCACCAAACAGTTGAAACAGTCGAAAGAAGCCATAAAACATTTAATGAATTCGTTCGATCCTACATTTCAGTAGATAGAACTGATTGGGACGTATGGCTCCAATATTTCGTATGCTGTTTCAATACGACACCCTCTATGACACATAATTACTGTCTATATGAGCTAGTATTCGGTAAAGCAACGAACTTACCAATACATTTTAATAGCATAGATAGAATAGAACCACTCTACAATGTAGATGACTACACTAAGGAAACAAAGTATAGGCTAGAAATAGCTTATAACAGAGCTAGAATAATGATAGAAGATAATAAAACTAAAAATAAGGAATTGTATAAAATAAGGAAAGTTAGTGATATTCAACTCAAAATAGGAGACCAAGTTTTGCTTAAAAACGAAGTAGGACATAAATTTGATTATAAATGCACAGGTCCCTATAAGGTAGAACATCTAGGAGATAGAGATAACATAACAATATCAAATAACAAAAACAAAAAACAAATAGTACATAAAGATAGTTTAAAAATTTTATATTTCATAAGCACTTTGTTTCTCTTACAAATATATTAAGTACATCCATACATAGAATAAGATCCATACATAAGTATATACATATACAAAAAAAAAAAAAATTATAGTTTAACAATTTTAGTGTAGCCATGAGTTGAGCTACACACCATGGTTTCTGTATGTATTAGAATTTAAAATTTTGCTAATAATGAGCCCATATCAATTTTGAAAACTGTGAATTTTTGCTTGAACCTTGAATGTTTCATAACTTTACATGTCTTATGCTCGTTAGGCCGAGGTTCTTAGCCGATTTAATCGCCACAACTTGAGTGCTGTGCCGCTTGGCCGATTCTTGTTTGAACTCTTATTCATTCAAATCATGTTACTTTTATTTTTACAAAAACCATACCTAAATTCTTTAGTTTAATAAAAATATATACATTGGAAAATAACTTCATTATATTACGTTATTTTTCAAAAGGAGGGAGATGTAATATGCATATATATCGAATGCACACTGTACTCCATACATTGTTGCATATGTATAAACAGAACCGAACCGGTCTATATACTTTGGTCGGCTAACGGAAAGTCCAAGTCAGCATAATTGTCACATGCAGACCTCGCGTGGACATGAACTCAAGTGTATGTGCATACACCCTCGCGCTCCAGCCTAAGTGAGCATAGCTATATACCTAAGAATACATAACCGTCTCTCCGCTGCCGCTCCGCTGTTGGCAGCGCAGCTGCGAGACTTAGCCTTCCTTAGCTCCTAAGATATATTTGTAAAATCAGAAACTCTTGAGAAGTGGAAGCGGCACCTTCGCTGCTCCACTTAAATAAAAGAAATCCTACTTCTACAAGACTACCTCTACACTTCACCCGCAACAATCTTATGAATAAATATTACACCAAGCACAGTTCTAAGATTAATTAAAGAAGGAAGATTATTCATTAGAAGTCTACTGGAGTATGACGGTAACCGCACGAAGGTCGAAGTATAAACCATGAAAGGCAAACAAAAAGAGTTTTTTAAGTATAGATTCAATTCTGTCGTGGCGAATGAAATATTGTAGCGACCAGAGGCATACTCATGAATTGGGCGTACCAGAGATATAAAAAGGTCTTTGTGGTGTACGGATCATCAAACTCCTTTGAACTGGGACTGTTGACACGCTCGAGCGGTAAACTATCAAGGGTGTTAGAACTATTTGGGGAGTGCTGAAAGGCATAAATTTGGACTTGTAAAATAAGCCATAGGCATACCTGAGCTGGCAAGCGGAAAATCAATGAGGCCCTGGTGACTATACCTACTTAACTGTGTTAAGGTCGCTGAGTAGGTAAAAGCGAAATTTCAGTAATAAAAGGATTTAAGAAGCAGTTTGATCTCTATAACTTATGTGGATAAGGCTGATTTTATTATACCTAGAGAACTAGGTAGTTTAAAGAAAGTTCGCGAATAGCTGCAAACTCAACCGAAGATGGCAGAACACATGGATTAGGATTATGTGAAAACTGAAGGCGACAATAGAGAAGGTAATCCTTATAGCATATGGAATTTTGCGTAAAAAAGTTTGATCGGGCAACTGCATAAGGGCAATACAAGACAATGATATTTTGTCTGTACTGTACAATTGTGCAGACATTGATGTTGCCATCAAAGTATTTTATGATACCTTGTATTCCCTCTTTGATATCTGCGTCCGTCTGATAGGGCTCCCTGGTTCGCAAAGGAATTAATGAGATTAAAATATGCTAAATCGGGGTATTATAAAAAGTTAAGGAAATCTGATAGTGATAGAATAAGATCATTATGAAAAGATTATGAAAACCAGACTTACGAAATGCTTGATAGGCACTCGGTCAGGTAGATCAATGACCAAATCCAAAGTTGTATGATATGGGTCTACCGGAAGTGAAAGCGGGTCAACCCTGTGCACAACAATGTCAATCTATCACGGAGATCAAAGCAAGATCAAATCAAGTTACGCACCGGATTAACCTGCAATCAGGACACCTGATGAAGACAATCAATAAACTCATTCAACATAGAGGACAATAGAAATGTTGAATTCGTTGGCGATGACCAATCGGCATCTGGGAGATTAAAGTCGCTAAGAAAGACCAAGAGATCCTGATCATATCTCCAATGCAGCTGAATTGCATCGGAGACTATTAGGAAAATCATTGGCAAACCTAAGTCACGATTTAAACGAAGAACATATAAGTAAAGCTTTTTTTGTGTTCTGCCATAAAATATAGGTACGAATCGTTAAAAAATGCTTGCAATTAGAAAAAATCCTCAAATTTGGATGTTCTAAACTTTGTGTTTATACGACATAGCCATGGTAAACACTTATGGCCATTTATTTAGTACATCGAAGGACCTTTCAAGCAGCGCAGCTTATTAGAAAATCAGTGTAAAGCCTACTCGCTATTTAAGCCCCAACAAACTATTGCTATTCGCCGCAAACCGCTTCTTTCTACTTCGTTAGCGCTCTTATCTAATGGAGATACGGTAATTTGGGGATTTGCATCTCGTACAAATCTAAGATGGATTCAGACACTCCAAAACTTGGGCTTGCGCCGAATGACCGGTGCTGACTGGTACTTCAGAAATTATACCTTGCATAGAGACCTCAAAATGGAGACTATAGACAGCCAAGTCGAAGCATTCGCCAATCGATACAACGAACGCTTGCAGCGACACTGCCACCGTTTGCATTTACTACTTCGTAGTAGCAAGAATTACAAAAATATTGCTATGCTCTTGCTATCTCTCTCGCTTTGAAAAATCATTTGATTTGCTCTACGTATCCGTAGCGGTAGCTGAAAACTGTTAGCGAGATGAGAGAAGAGCAAATTAAATTGTTTCATTTATTACGGCTCTTGTGCGCTTTTGTTTGTCCTAGAAGTCTGCGATCGTTTTCTTCGTCGCCAGTTCGTAATGCCCCGTTGTTTTAGGCTTGTCGCTTGCTACAGTGCGTTTTAGGAAATTTGTTTGGCCCTTTCAAGTATTGATTTAATGCGTAAACTTTCAACATATTTAAATATTTCGATGAGAATGATGTCGACCACGTTAAATGCAAAAAAATGTTTTCGAGTGTTGGAAAAGATTCGTGTTTTCAATTTAAAGAAGCATTTACAATTGCACGACATCCAATTTGAAGAAATAGAAAATGCTTCCCTTCGCCTTCAGACTTCAAAAATGTAAAACATCAAATAACTAAAGTTTGAATTAATAGTAAAATTTTAATTCGGTCATATATTAGCCTCGTCACTGATGATAGCGTTCCATTCTATGTGCTCAACTCAAGCAATATGCGCAATATAATTGACCCCATATGTCAAGGTTTTTTTAAAAGATATGGAAAAAAGTTTAAGTTAAATGGAAGCAAGGGCAAATCTGTACTAAAACACGTAGCAGAGAATATTAGACTTGAAATACAACGAGAAAGTAAAAATCGCTTATTATCTTTAAAAATTGATAGCGTTGCACAAAAGAACATTGAGTACACGAAACAAATTGATAATTTTGAAAAAACAGACAATATTCATGTGGGTGATAGCACACACTGCTCAGCTTTGTGCACTTGATGTAACATAGAACAAGTTAATTCCAAGGTTTATTAAACGATGAAAAAAATATGTTTTCTTTGGGGAAGCAAGTCTTCCTTTTATTGATGTCAATTTGCAACAGAATAAACTTAAATTAATTCTAGCCCTAGTAACCTGTGGCTTAGCGGCAGCGGCGTTGGCAGCGGCGTCGCTGCTGATGTTGTTGGCCCGTTGGACAATTCTTCTTGGAATTTTCGGCTGTTGCCAATCGGCGCGTGGAGGAAATGGCACAGACACCAAGTCAGCATTTTGCTGCACTTCTTATGAGGTGTTGCAATGCTTCTTATTGGGACTGTATGAATTTATTTGTTGTTAACTCTTCCCCCTTTGATTTAAGCTTGTCCTCAAGCGGTCATCAGAACAAAGGTATGTTGTTGAACCCGAGGTTGTTGGCGTCTGTATTTTGTATTTGGATATGCGTTGGTTTTTTTTGGGGATCTCTAGTTCTTTGTTCAGTTGCAGTATTATATTTTTTCTTTTTTCTCTTCAATACGTGTAATACACAGGTAAGAAGGATGGCAACTGTGGACAGAGTTATAAAGCCGACTCTATTGGCTATAGAGTGCGTCTGAAGTTTTTGCATGTTTTTTATGTTGTTGATGTGCAATTCTTTCAATGCTTGCAGAGAGAGAATCTTAATTCTTTCGTTTTCCATTGGGGTTATTTGTATTGTGGGATTTCCTGGGGTCATGACTGTGACCTCCAAGTTGCTGAACTCTTGTTTGTTGATGAATAAGGTTTCGTTCCAGAAGTTGACCATGTAGGTGCCTCTCACACGTTTCTCCTCTTCTTGCCATCTAATAGTGCCGTTGAAGTCGTTCACTAGTATAAGTCCATCGTCGATTTCTTCGATCTCCGGGATATGGTCTGCATTGCTAAAGCCACAGAGCGCCTGCTCTCCACTAACTAACTTAGTTATACAGTTACTATTGTTTAAATTTACAATTTTTGATTTGTTACAAATTTTAATATCTTTTACAATTGTTGTTTATGCCATAAATTGTTTTATTACAATAAAACGGTTCGTTAAATTCTAAACCTATAAAATTGTTATTTTTCACTATTGGCTTTACTATGGTATTTTTGCATTTTGTTTCTTCTAAATTTGGAATTTTTACAATGTAAAACAAGGTTGTTCCATTATGCAAAATGGACACATCTGCAAA